>JAESUZ010004070.1:600000-1097500 GCA_017311185.1 Proteles cristata cristata | reverse complement strand
GACCCTACTTGGGACTCTCTCTGGCACACCTGTCCCCCCAGATTCCCCACTGAGCCCCCAGAGATCCTTCCTCTTTCCTGAGTTTGCCATGGATCTTTAACAAGCCTGGGCCTTCATCCATCCGCTCATTGATCCCTTCATACGCCCGTTCCCTCATGAAGGATCCCCGGGGGGCAGGAAAACAGGGTCTTGCAGAGAAGATGTGCTGAGTAAGTTAACACATTAATGCGCCGCGGCCGGCGGGATAGGACGTATGCAGGGTGCTCGCACGGGGGATGAAACCGCCGATGCGCGGGGTCCAGGAAGATTTCCTGAGAAGGAGACACTGAGGCCGAAATCAGCCGAACGCATGGGTCTCAGCCAGGTGAAGAAGTCAGAGGAATGTTCTGCCAGAGGGGGCAGGATGTGTGAAACCCTGGGGGTGGGGGGTAAGAGTGCTGGGACAATGGCCCAGAAACCTAAACGAGTGCCGTGTAACCCAGTGGAAAGAGCCCGGGGAGGGAGGGCTGACTGCGGCCGGGGAGCTGTGGGTGCTTCGTAGAGATGTCTCGTAGGAGCAGTTCGAGAACTCGTGAATGATTGGCTGCGGCCGGGTGGGGGGCTGGGGGTGCAGATCGTCTCCATGAGGCTGTGGCTGAGGCACCTGGGCGGGAAGTATCGCTGGCTGCGGAGCTGTTCACTGAGTCCTCCAGAGCCTGGGGAGTAGAGGGTTGGTTGACTTGATCAACGAGCAGATGAGAAAATGGGGGTAGCTCGGGAGGAAGACGGGGTGACGCGTCCCGTTGTGGTGGGCGGGGGCCCCCGGGGGGACCGGGTGGAGGGTGTCCAGTGGGCCATTGCACGTGCAGGTCCGAGCTCCAGAGAGAGCCCGGCGCTGCCCGCTCCATTCGGTGGGAATGACAGTGTCTCTGCCTCTGGTCGCTGTGGATGTCAGGGACGCTGCAGTGGCCTGGCTCCCACCTGGGCCCGCCTCTGGCTGTGTGGCCTCGGGCGCACCCCGGAGCCTTGGGTTGTCACGCACAGGCTGGAGTGGGCCTCCCTGTGTCCTCAGGGTAGTGCGAGTCCATACGGAGCTCCCTGTGTATCTGGTGTAAAGGGCTCGACATGACAGCCGTCACTGGCCTTGTCCTGCACTGATTTCCCAGTCCTCTGGGGAGGCGTGCCTTCGAGTTCCTTTTCCCTCAGCCCAGCCGAATGCGCCCTGTGACCGTCTCACCACCGCCATGTGCTTCCTCCCCCACGTGACCAGACCAGAAACATGGCAGAATCCACGTGGGCTTCACGCCGGCACCCTCCACAGCACCAGGATGTTCAAAGTCCAGGTTTGGTGTGGTTCGAGTTTGAGAGAGAGAGAAAGAGAGAGCGCACGAGCCAGGGAGAGGGGAAGAGAGAGAGAGGGAGAGAGAGCATCCCAGGCAGGCTCTGTGCTCAGAGCCCTACGACCCTGGGATCATGACCTGAGCCGAAATCAGCAGTCGGACACTCAGCCGACTGAGCCCCCCAGGCTCCCCAAAGCTCAGGTCCTAAAGCTAAGAACTAATTTCAAACCCCCACCTTGTAGCCGGGTGACCCTGGGAGCTCATTTAACCCCCTGACCCGTGGTCTTCCTGTCTGTAAAATGTGAATATACTGGCAGTGCCGGCCTCACAGGCCTGCAGGAAGGCACAGAGAAGGCGGTGGGAAGGCAGTTTATCAGGGAATCTCAACTCACGGGGGTGAGTAAACAAGGAATTGTTTTATTTTCCCAAGCTCGCCACTAGGCATGTTCTGTCAGCCCCTCCTTTCCTGTGGGGTAGCAGCCTCCATGCTGCTGTGTCACTCTGGTTCTGTAACTTCTTGGCTATTTTTTTGGTTCATCTTCTTTTGTTGTTGTTATTGCTTCTCACAGTCTTTTTTCTTTTTCTTCTTCTTTTTTAAGATTCTGTGTTGTTCAGTGAAAAACTGCAGAGTCTGGAGGCAGCTGCCGGGGTTGCATCCAACTCTGCACTTAATGAGCTGAGAGCCTTGGGCAAGTTTCTTAACCTCTCTGTGCCCCTAGTTTCCTCATCTGTTAAATGGGGATAATGACGGTACCTGCCTCACTGGAAGGAGTACTTACAATTAAAGCACCCGAAGAGTGCCAGGCTCACCAAGGAGACGTTATGTAAGGTTGGCTATTATTATACCCAGCCCAGCGTCCCCCTCCTTCTGCGAGGCCCATGGTTTTGTCCGCTTGCCGCTCTGCTGGTCTCTCTCCTCATCCTTCCTTCTCATTCCGGCTTCTGTGACAAGGCTGGTGTCGGGGCCTAGAGGAAGGGGGGGAGACAGCTGCCATCCTCCTTGACCCAGCGAGGGGGACATCACTCCTGCCCAGCAATAACGCACTTGATGCTGGCAGGGAGTGCCTTCGGGCGGCTCCCTTCTGGGCAGCCCCACAGCCATCGACGGTCCCTTTAGACTTTGGGCCTGTATCTCCCTGCCTGGTGCACGTCTGATGCCCCGCTCAGTGGGGTCACTGGCTTCCAAACACGCCTACCCTCAGCAGGGCGCCTCTTAGACCCGTGGGCACATGCAGAAGCCTGTCCCAGCTAGGACAGAAACTCCAAGTCGGGGCCCGCGGCTGGGGAGGTGGGTCCGTCCCGACGTCTACCCACAGCTTCCAACATGCAGCTCACCCCAGCGCTGCTTCTGGGCGCCCTGGGCACCGCGGTGGCAGGCTGGGTCAAGGCGCTCATTGGTCCCCGCGTGAGCCAGGAGTGCGCCGGACCCTCACCCCGCCAATGTGATGAAGATCCCCCCTGAACCTCCTTCCCCTGGCTTCAAAGACAGAAGGCCCTCCCTCCCCCGCTCCCCGGGCAGACCTGGCCTGGCCTCTCTATAGCCGTTGTTGGGTGGGTGTGGCTGGGGGAAGCGGGGGTGATGCCCACACTTCCAGCCAAAGTGTTTCCCCCAGCAGCCCCAGGCCATGGTTCTCTGACCTGGAATGTAGGCACCTTGATCCCTTCATTTCCTACCTGCAGCCTTGCTTATCGGTTCAGGTACGTGATTCCCAACGCCGTCCTATGACGCATCACTTTTCATTAAAAAATGGGGAAGGTATTACACACTGCTTTTATTTATTTTTTTTTTTAAATATTTTTATTTATTTCTATGAGAGAGAGAGAGAGACAGCATGAGCAGGGGAGGGTCAGAGAGAGAGGGAGTCACAGACTGAAACAGGCTCCAGGCTCCGAGCTGGCAGTCAGCACAGAGCCCGACGCGGGGCTCGAACCCACGAACCGCGAGATAATGACCTAAGCGAAAGTTGGACGCTCAACCGACTAAGCCACCCAGGCGCCCCTACACACTGCTTTTAAAGTGTATTTGGGGGCGCCTGAGGGGCTTAGTCAGTTGAACATCCGACTTAGGCTCCCGTCATGATCTCACGGTTGGGGGGTTCGAGCCCCTCGTCGGGCTCTACGCTGACGGCTCAGAGCCTGGAACCTGCTTCGGATTCTCTGTCTCCCTCTCTCTCTGTCCCTCCCTGGCTCACACTCTGTCTGTCTGTGTGTCTCTCTCTCAGAAAGTAAATAAACATCAAAAAAATTTTTTTAATTTAAAATGTATTTGATAAGTGAACAAACAAAAAACAAGCATATGACAAACAATATTATAAATACAGTAATAAGGCGGCAACAACTCATAGAATACCAGTAAGATGCGAAAATACTAGAAATCTAGTAGTTTCGTAAATGATATTTAAATAAAACCCGTTCTCTGTTATTAAACAGATCAGAACGAGGCACGGCATGGAGCTGGGGCCCTCGTAGACCCGGGGTGCTCGAATGTCGGTAATTCCGTCCGTGTCACCCCAGTGCTTAACTTCTTCTGTGGCTCAGGTGCAAGGCTCGTGGATCCTGTGAGAAGAGAACGATTGTTGCCACCGAGGCTGTGTTCCAGCTGAGGAAACCGGGGCCTCATTCCTTACTGGAGAAACTTAGCAAAGTCACGTCGCTGGTAAGTGCCAGAGGCTGAGTTTTAAAAAAAGCTAGGAAAAAAGAAGAAAAAGCAAAAAGCAAAGCCCACGGAAGCCAGCTCCGGAAGGCAGGCCCTTCCCCTTCACAAGCAGCCCTCCCCTGAGCACCTAGCTTCCAGAATAAGCCTTTGCCACTTTTATTCCAAATGTGGGGACAGATGATGGGTCCAGACGCAGGAGGGCAGAGCCTCTGAGCTCGCAGCACGCGGCGCCCCGAGGCCAAAGCGACAAGGCCCAGTTCTCCCTGGGCAAACCCGGCTAAGCGGACCTGCTCTCACGTCCCTCCAAGAACACCTTTCCCATCCGTGTTCTTTTCAGTGTTCCCATCAGGAAAATGGGCGCGTATCGGATGCACCCACGGCAGTAGCTGGAAGAACTAATTAGCGGCTGAAACGTGTGTCCAGACCCCGGGCACGCGGAGCTGTAATAAGGGCAGAGGATTCTCGCCCGAATTCCAGTTCTGCCTCCTGTGGCCCGAGCCTCCCTGGGCGGGAGGTGGTGCCCTGTCTTGTTGAGATCTGATCTCTAAGTGCAACCGTGTGTTTTCTTTCATCCAAATGACTGTGCTCATCTTGGGAGCAGCCTTTAATTTTCTTCTTGGAACCGAGGACCATCCTTACTTACAGCAACAAAAGGTCCCTGGGACGGTGAGGTAAGATTTGAATTAAGATACCTTGGCACCTTCCCTCCCCGGCAATTAACGGGCAGCATGGTTTCAGGAGCGCTCAGTCTCTTAAGAGCGCCCTTTGTCTCGGCACTGTCTGTCTGTCTGTCCTGTCGTCCGGATGAACCAGCCCCCGGCGGCCTGCAAGGTGACACGCAGGTGCAGGCGCGGCGGGACCCCCGAGGGCTCGGCCTGGCGGGGAAGCCATGCGGCCCCCCGGCCTCCGTCTGCATGGCCAACACCGGACACGGCCAGGGCCGCGTGACTCCGCGGGGCTGGCTCTCCAGGCGGCCCACGCTCCCTGTGTCACCTGCCTCTTGGCCACCGTTGTTCATTAGCATCTCTCTCCGGAGAAGAGAGAAAAGGGAAGAAGAGCCAACGTTTGCTTGTCCATTTGGCTCCTTCTCAGCAGCCCTGCTAAACGTGTAATCTGATGGAGCTACGGTCCAAGACGAGAATTTGGACTCCTTCCCTCCCCCTCTGCCCCTCGCCAGGCATGTGAACTCCTGTTGAGGCTTCAAGTCCCAGCCTTCCCCAAGGCCCCCGGGCAAAGTGAGAAGTTAGTCACTCCCTCCCCGGCTCCCGAGCCCATCTCCAGCACTGGGGAGCACTCAGCCCGCGGCGCGGCATCACCGGGCCCCGTCTGTCGGCCAGTGCGGGGCGGGGGAATGTAGGGGGGCTCCCGGCCGCCCTGGAGCTGTGGCCCCACACATTCTGGGCCCGGGGCTTGGCACGTGGCTGGGGGCTGAGAAATCTGTGCTGAATGAACAAATAAACCCAAGTAGACCTTCTTCGCCATTTCCCCAGAAAATCAAGAGTTAATGCTTTGAGTTTTCCCGGGGCTCTTTGGCTTGTGGTTTTTAAGAAAGCGATGTCGCAGAATTTCTAGAGATGGGAAGTCCTCGATTCACCTCATTCGTTTGACAAATGGCTCTTGACGCTCCGTGATGTTGCAGGTTTTAGGTGCTGGAGAAACGACACAGGAAATCTCCTGCCCTCGGGACGCTTACATTCTCGGGACGATGTTCTTCTCGGGTGCTGACTCTCCCCCATGATTTCCTGCTTGCCATTCGCCTCTCGAGATCTTTTCCCTAAAGACAATGAACCACCTGAACCGTGTCCACCAAATAAGCAGAAACACCCAGCGTAGCACTAGGTAAAATGGCAGGCCCCTCTTTTTGCCCCCTAAAATCAGTGCCCCCCTAAAATCCATGCTGTTCAGTGAGAAGCTTTTGGGGAGACAGGATGTCAGAGGGAGGCGGTGACCTGGGAACATGGAGGCAGGTGGCGGGGCAGGGAAGCTGTGTCACCTCCTGGAACACAATGGCAGCCCAGGACACCTGGCCTTGGGAGGTCTTCTTGATGTCTGGTTCTGAGCGGGGCGGGGAGGAGGCAGACTAACCCGCGTCCACTTCCGCCTGAGTCAGGTCTGTAAGGGGAAGGACACTGAGTTTATCTAAAGTGCCGTGAATTCCCACAGCCTTAGGCAGACCCATATTCCCACGTAAGCACAAAAACAAATCCTAAAGCCAAGTAAATGACTGGTGATGAGCCACAGGTATGTATTATCATGACCATTGCTTCTCCCGGAGAATTCTCTCTGCGAGGGGAGGGGACCCGGCCCACAGGCATGATGTTCTGCCAGCTTTTTGGCAACTGCTTCCAGTGCGTGGTACCGAAATGGGCACTGGCAGATAGGTGGGTTTGCTCAGTCCAGCAGCATGCGCTTCCCCGCGGGAAGGGGGTGTGATGTGGCCGAGGGGGCGCCCTCGGGACTCGCCGTCCTGAAGGTCAGCGTTTAAGCAACCAGAGCCACGATCCTAAAGGGAGAGCTTTGTGCGGACAGGAAGGCATAGTTTTTTTGATGAGCTCAGTGATGATTGAAGTCTTTTTGGCTTTCCTGGTGTCTGGGTGGAAAGAGAAGAACAGGTGTGTGCCTTTGCCAAAAATGACAGCCCACGAGCTCCGCGGATGCCCCAGGAACAGAGCACCTCTGTGCCGTCCGTGGGTTCCTCAGAGGCTGGGAGGTCTGTGGGGGAAAGCCCTGAGGGGTGGGGGGAGGGAGGACAGATCGCTCCCAGACCTGGTTTCTTTTTTTTTTTTTAATGTTTTTTATTTATTTCAGAGAGAGAGAGAGTGTGTGAGCAGGGGAGGGTCAGAGAGAGAGGGAGACACAGAATCCGAAGCAGCTCCAGGCTCTGAGCTGTCAGCACAGAGCCCGACACAGGGCTCGAACCCACGAACCGCGAGATCATGACCTGAGCTGAAGTCGGACGCTAAACCGACTGAGCCCCCCAGGCGCCCCCAAGACCTGGTTTCTAAACAATTGTTGGGAACCACTGTTGAGAGATGTTTCTCCATCTGCACAACCGTGTTCACGTACGAGACTGACGTGCCATGACCTCTGTTTCAGAATCGCACTCGCAGCCACGGGCCAGCCGAGGGCGGTGGCTGCACAGAGGCCTTCCTGACGAGGCCTCTGGCTTCTTCTAGAGCGTCTCTGCCCTTGTCTTCTGTCCTTTTTCTGAGCGACATCGTGTGTGGCTTCTGTTTCTTCCCGAAGAAATGAGTGTGTGTGTGTGTGTGTGTGTGTGTGTGTGTGTGTGTGTGTGGGCGCGCACGCGCGCGCTCCTGTGAGGAAGGGAGCCTGCGCATTCACCCTCTTTCATGAGAGCGAGCAGGATTCTTGCAAAGGCTTTCTCAGTGAGTGTAGACATTTGGAGAAACTCCACATTCAGGGTGTGCTGTAAACGGCGGCCGGGCTGGTGGGAGCCCTGAAGGCTCGCTGGGGGGCCGTGAGGGGGGACGCAGGCAGCCCGCCACCCCCCGATGGTCAGACCCGGGGAGAGAGGCCTTGGCAACGAGACATCTTCCCCCAAACGGCCTGCAGTCAAGAGGACTCAAAATGACCCGGAGTGAGAGGTCTGCACCGGGCCACCCACGGGTGCCAGTCCTGCCTGTCCGCCAGCGGCACCTCTGGGTGCAGGAAAGGGCGTTTCTGCCACTCAGGCCGTTGCAGCCCAGACACTCCAGGCAGCCCCGACACCAGGCTGACCGGCGCCCCCCGGCCTCACAAGTGCAGTGTGAGGCGCTCAGGAAGGGCTGAGTGTGCGCATGAGGTCGCTGACCTGTTACCGTTTAACCAGCCTCGGCCTGCGTCGCAGTGACACGCATCTGCTGACCGGACGGATCGGCGCATCGCGCGGCCGGCTGACCGGGGCGGCGGGGGGAGGGGGACATGCTTGAAAGACCCCTGGCCTGCGCCCCGCCTGCGCTTTTCACTCTTGACCGACAGCATCTGCCGCACACAGTCGGGACGGCGTTAGCACGCGGGTCCGAGGCGGCTGCCCGCACATCTGGCCGCGGCCGGCGGAGTCGCTTCCCCCGGGAGGGTGGCTCCCAGCCCCGTGACATCTGGAGGGTGGCGGGAAGTGTCTGGGTTCATCGCAGAATGATTTTCATCTCCACATGCTTTTCCAATTTCATCAGGGCCTCCGCACTACATTCCGAATGACATGTCCACATTTCCACGGACAGGAATGACAGAGGGAGAAAAATCATCTTTGACCCTTGAAAGTCGGTCATGTTTTATGAGGTAAGAGCTTGGGCGCAGAAGGCGTTGCAGGAGGGATCCCAGAAATGGCTTGAAATAAGGAAGCTCTGCACCTTGTCGCTTTGGGACCTAAGAGCCCCCTTCCCAAACTACTGGTTTATCAAAGCAATGAAAACGGAATTTAAAAGTTTAATTTTTCGGGGCGCCTGGGTGGCTTAGTCGGTTAAGCGTCCGACTTCGGCTCAGGTCATGATCTCGCAGTTCGTGGGTTCGGGCCCCGCATCGGGCTCTGTGCTGACTGCCGGCTCGGAGCCTGGAGCCTGTTTCAGTCTGTGACTCCCTCTCTCTCTAACTCTCCCCTGTTCACACTGTTTCTCTCTCTCTCTCTCCTAGAAATAAAAAAAAAAAAAGTTTAATTTTTCTTTTGCGTTAAAGCACAACCTACATCGACTAAAAGGCACACGTCTTGAGCACACACCGTGGTGACTTTTCAGTGTTTGGTGACTTTTCAGTGTTTGCACGTGACGTGCCCCACAGGGCCACCACTCAGGCCCAGGGTTTAGGACATTCCCCAGCTCTCCGGAAGGTTCTCTGTACCCTCCCTGTCACCAGCGCACCCATGAAGGCCCCCTCTGCTCCAGTCCCTCTGTCGCTATGGAGCAGTGAAAAGGGCACCTTTATTTTGGGTCTTGCTGCTCAGCAGGTGTCTCGGCACACACGAGACAACAGCAGTTTTATAAATTGCCACGAACGCGAGCGTGAGGTCCGAGTCAAGGCTCAGATGAAAGGATTTTGCGACTCCGTGTGTCACAGCACCCAGAGGTCCCCCTGGACCCGATGTGTCACGACAAAGACATGCTCCCGGAGGAAAACTTTGTCTTTGGCGCCTGGGGGAGGATTCTCGACTCATTCCAGAAAAACTGCAGGGACCCTGCGGCCGGGGTCCTGCCCCTGTGGACGGACAGCCGCACAACGGTCACATTCTCCGCCCTTCGAGGGGCACCCAGGCCTCAGCCCCCGCACTCTTCCTCGCTGGGTCTCCCCTGGGTCTTACCCCCCGTCCAGGAATGAGGCCCACGTTGCGGCTTGCTCCTCGCCAGAGAAAGCGCTTAGTCAGACCCAGAGCGAGTCCCTGCAGGCCCCACACTGTCCTCAGGAAATACCAAGAGAAAAGGCCGCAGGAGAGAGGATTAGGCCCTTCTGCGCGTTCCAGAACCCCGTATCCCAGCTCAGCGGCCGTTGTCGTCAGGCGGGGTGGACATGCCCGTTCGCCTGACCCGCTGTCACCTTCCCCTCGGAGATGGCGGCCACCACGCGGGCCTGACCTGGGGTGGGCCGGCCTCTCTGCATAGACACGGCTTTCCCGGAGGCTTAGACTCTGCCGCGCTACCTTTATTTTTAGATTTGAGGCCAAGTGCTTGGAGGAGTCTTCAGTTAGGTTTGGGGGGAGCAGGAGGAGGGGGCGCCGGGCACAGGAGAGCAGAGGTGCTCACAGAAGGATCAAGAACCTTGGAGAAGGAGTCCGGAGCAAGGGCAGTGTGTGTTTGGGTACGACACTGGCCGTCGGTGGGACCTGGACAGGCCACGGCGGCTCTGCCCCCCGCTCCCCATCTGCACCCTGCAGGCCGTTGATAAAAACTAAAGACACAGCTGTCTTACTTACAGCGGGGGTGGGGGCTGGGAAGGCCCACTGGCAATGTGGGGGAATGAACACATGCCTCCCTTGCTTCTCTAACTATAGTGTGAAGAGCTGCATTCCCTCGTGCCCTGGACAACTGGCTACGCTGATGACAGGAGGCCCTTCAGCTGCCCCCCAGGAAACAGGTTCCTTCTGAGGGCGCTCTGAGCAGAGGGCATGTGCGATGGGTCACCACGCCCGCGCTCACAGGGCTTGGGTGACATAGGACTCGGCGGATAACTTTGAAAACCCCAGGTAGGAGGGAGATAAAGTGCTTTTCCACATGAGGAGGGTGTGCTTTTCCTTCTTGGTGGCCAAGTTCACGGTCTAGGGTATGCCAACTGCCAGCATGGAGCCTTTGCACGGACCCAGTGGTGTTTTGAGAGCCAGTCTTTTTTTTTTTTTTTTTAATTTCTGCGAGAGAGAGAGAAAGAGCGTGAGCAGGGGAGGGTCAGAGAGAGAGGGAGACACACAGAATCCGAAACAGGCTCCAGGCTCTGAGCTGGCAGTCAGCACAGAGCCCGACGCGGGGCCCGAACTCACGAACTGCGAGATCATGACCTGAGCCAAAGTCGGACGCTTAACTGACTGAGCCACCCAGGCGCCCTGAGAGCCAGTCTTGAGGCAAATCTCAAACTCATTCCCCAGGGACAACACCCGAACCGTCCGGCCAGAGCAGCCCTTGCGCCCACACCACTCCCACGATGCACTCTGTCACTGGGGTGGAGTCTACCTTGCCCAGAAATAGACCAAGAAGGCTTTTTTTCAGGACTTTTAAGACGGACAAAGAATTACTGTGTTTGGCCTTGTTACCTCTTGGGCTGGTCTCATCCAGACCCCGCACGGGGTCGAGGCGCGTGTGTGTGCGTTACTGCGGTGCGGCCCTCCACAACATCAGGGTTCCGATGTCCGCGTCCACTTCTGCACGCTGAGCCCCCAGCTCTCTGTGGGAAGGTCTCTCGCAGGCCGTTTGAACCCCCTTTTTTGTCCTCATCTGAGATTTACATCGCCCAGGTGTCCTTTTCCGCCTCCTGTGCCATGTTCAACACAGGAGGTGGGGAGGTACCCCCTCGCTGTGGCCCCCCACGGGTAGAGATGGCTGTACCTCTGTGCCCGCAGCTGCTCGGACCTCACGTGGCTCCGGGTAGCCCTCCTCCCCCGCTGGCGATGGCACACGCCGTGCACATGCCGTGAGGTGTGCACACGCCGTGCACATGCCGTGAGGTGTGCACACGCAGCGCAGACGCCGCCTGTGCCTCTCGGGGGTCCCGCATCTTTGTGCTCGTCCCCTCCCGCAGTCTGCCTCTCTGACCACCACTGCAGCCGTGAGGGGTTTTTTTGTGGTTTTGTTTTGGTTTTTGGTGAAGGGAAGAATTTCCAGGCTGAGAACAACTGGAACACGTCTCCCCCACGGTGCAGATATCATCAGCTTCAGCGAGCTCCCTGCGGCAAGGCCTTTCCAGGAACTTGCTGCTTAGTTATTGTACAGCCGCTGCGTGGCTGGGAATTGCCCCCTCTGGGCCCCCCACCGACCCACCTGCATCCTCCGGTGGCCTGGGCCAATGACTTAAGACACACAAGGAATGTTCAGTGGATGAGCGGATGAGCTTGGCATCTTTTACCTGAAATCAAGTCTGTTTCAGACCTACGCATCTCTGATAGAGCAAGCTTTGGTTCAAAAGAAACCTATATCTGAAGTGAGGTTTCTTTACAGGAGGAAAAAAATTGCCTTGCATGCATTTTAACAATTGAGAAGCCAGTGGGGGGGGAGGTTAGGGGTGGGGAGAGGAGGCTGGCACTGGAATGAAGATATGTTTCCCACCCTTGAGATTCTTCAAATCATTTTTAATGAGGTGGGTGATCTATAAATAATGTCAACTTCTGTGACTCTTCTCCTCCCATTTCCTCCCCCTGAAGTGTCCTTTCATCCGCCCCATCCCCAACTCTGAGTATCTAATTATGTCTATTATCCAAGACCCACACTCCAAAGAGCCCCCCCTTAATCTCCCTGACTCCCTTCATTAAAGTATCTCTGTGGCTTTTATGGAGCTCTGCCCTGCCCTACAGCCACGTGGGTCCTTGCCCAATCCCCTTAATCTGTGCCATGTAGAAAACTCCTGGAGAATAGGATCTTGGGGGATCTCTCTCCCCCAAGAGATTTTTTTTTTTAAAGTAAGGAATCACTGACATATAGCATTATCAAGAGCTTTACACACAGTAGGCAGCCGTGCATATGCAGGAATGAATAGTTCCAATGGGAACCCTTTTGTGATTCAGAAAGTGATTCAGATTAGCTTTTGGGAACATGGATTCCAATTATGACAACCTTCGGTTTCCTCTTCTGCATATCCAAAAGTTAAGGTATGGAAAGTCATCTGCCCATCTATCTACTTGTCAGTCTTTAGACATATCCATCATAAAACCTATCTTTACGTGTTCACACTTGGACTATTTATAATAGCCAAGGGCTGGAAACCATCTAGATGCCCATCACTAACAGAATGGATAATTCATTGTAGGATTTCACACAATAGAATAGTACAGGGTCATTATAATGAGCAATCCACAACTGTAGACAATGATTTGGATATATCTCATTAACACAATGTTGAGTAAAAGAAGTCAGACAGACGCAAAAGAGTATAAGTTCATGTATGTAAAGTACAGTAATGGGCAACACTCATCTTTGCTGTTAGAGGTCAAGATAGTAACTTCCCTCGGAAGTATAAGGACTAGAAGGGGCCATGAGAGGTGGTTCTGGGGTGCTACAGTAAACCATTTCTTGATTTGGGTGCTGACTGCACAAGTTTTCAGTTCATACAGATGTATTCAGTTTTATGCCTATGACACAGGTAGGACCTCTCTCTGCTACATGTACTGTCTCTGGAGAGATCTTGGTCTGGATCCTTTGTTCCATGTCAAGAATTAAAAGGTATCAGGAATCAAACTCTGCTACAATGACAGTGTATCTGTGTATTAGGTATCTGTTGCTGTGTAACAATTTACACCCCCCACCCAAAAAAAAAAAAAAAAACTTACTGGTTTTAAAGAGCAAACATTCATGATCTCAGAGCTTTTGTGGATCAGGAATCGAGGAACAATTTAGCCAGGCAGTCCTACTCAGATTCTCTCAGGAAGTTGCAGCAAGCTGGTGGCAGGGGCTGCTGTCACCTGAAGACTTATCTAAGTCCATAGGATCCACGTCCAGTATGACTCATGCCTGTGGGGAGGAGGCCTAAGTCCCTCGGCATGTGAATCTCTCCATAGGAACTGCTTGTGTGTCCTCACAATATGGCGGCTGGCATCCTCCAGAGCCGGTGGGAAGAAGTGGAGGGAAGAGCCTCAGTGTTTTTTCTCACCTAGTCTCAGAAGTCCCACAGCATCCTTCCTTCCTACCATATCTGCTCATCAGAAACAAGTCGTAAGTCCAGCCTGTACTCAAGGGAAGGGAAATTAAGGTCCACCTCTTGAAGGAGAAGAATCAAAGAATTTGTGGATATAGTTTTAAAACCATCAAAGGTCGCCTCCAAACCAGAACTTATTTACATCCTTCCCATATGTAAAAAGTCAGGCATCTTCTGAGGCCACCAAAATTCTCACTCATTTGAGCATCAGCTCAAAGCCCAGAATCTCATTATCTGAATCAAGTTTGGGGGCAGATGAAGCTCCTTGGGTATAGCTCTTTGAGTGTAGCTTCTTGAGTATCTTTCCCCTCACTGTGAACTCAAGATGCAAGTTATCTGCACCAACTACCCCCAACCCCCGCAACATATGATGACAGGACAGGCACAGAGTAACCACCGTACATGCACCTGTTCGAAAGGGGGTAAAAAAAACAGGAAGTCCACCAAAGCCATTGGCTGGTAGCAGTCCTGAAATCCTGCTGAGCTAATATTGGAAGTTCCTCATCCAGGATTCAGTCCCATCTCTGCTCAGGAGTGATTCTCATAGCTCTTATTTCCACGTCTGAGTTTTTCTTCCTTTTCCACCAAAGGTGACTGTGTTTGCAGCTGCATAAGTTTGCTTGCTTCTCACCAGTATAATCCTGGGAGTCCAAAGACTTCTTTTCATTTTGTACTATCTCTTTCCCTTTCCGTCCAAATGTGATTTTTCAAACCAAAGTGAACCCGAGACACAGGCTCTGACATGAATGCACTGCCCTATTTCAAGCAAGTGTGTGGCCGCCATATCCAACGAGTCTCTCTCAGCTTGCCACTAACATGCCCATGAAAACATAGGGGAGTGTATCTTGTTTAATTCTCATTGTTAAAAACCAAAGACACCCCTTGCTCCAGGAAAAAGAATCTTGGAGAAACTGGTACTCAACCATAGGGGGACAGAGCAAAAATTTTATAAACTTACTGTTGTTTTTAGTTGGTGGAATGAACTTGTTTCACTTCTCAAAACAGAGACCAACAGAAGAAAAGAAATGAAGATATCTGTAGCATCCTTATCATTGCCAGAAAGCCAGGCCACTAGACCTCTCTCTACGTCTGCCCCAACCCACTGTACCCTCTAACTATCTCTACACAGAGATGGGCCACCGTGGCAGGAGGGCAGGCAAATGGTGACACATCCTGGACATCCTGAGATGTGGTCTCCACAAGTGAGGCAATGAAGACCAAAGAACCCTGCCTGCACTGCATGCTGGGAATTGTAGTTTTTTGTGCTCTAGAGCAATTCATAGTAATTACAGTGCGGCCCCAACACCAGCTAAAATAGATGAACTTCTAAATAACACACCATTGAATACAAACGTGAACATCTTTTTCTTGAAGACCATCTACATTTCGAAAAAAAAAATGCAATAATCTGGATCTAACACCCAAGACTGGATTTATAAACAAGAGAAACAGGGGAGAGGAAAATTTAAATATCAGATAACTATTGACCCTGACAGTGAAAGAAGTGAAAGAAGTATAGATGAAGGATTTTGGAACTTTAACAGCTTATGAAAGTTGAACCTGGATATATGTTCCAAAACACTAGACTTTGGCCAAAGGAATTAATACACCCAGAAAAGCCAAGAAAGTGTTCAAGAAGAAGCATAATAAGGTATACTAGTGCTTCTCAAACAAGCAGGCATCAGAGTCACCTGAAAAACTTGTTAAAACTGTTTGCTAAACCCCACCTCCAAGGGCTTATAATTCAGCGGGTCTGGGTGAGACCTGAATATTGGCATTTTGAACAAGTTCCCAGATGATGCCAAATGCCTCAGGACTCTAACAACCACCAGGGTTCTAGAAAGCCTATTATAAAATTACAATAGCTGATGAACGGATAAAGAAAATCTATATCTGTACGATGAAAACCATACAAAAAAAGGAACACAATACTGATTCATCTTATAACACAGATGAACCTTGGGAACATTATGCTAAGTGAAAGGAGCCAGATGCAAAAGGCCATGTAGTGTACAGTTTCATTTCTATGAAATATCCACAGACAGGCAAATCCATAGAGACAAAAAGCAGGTTAGCGGTTTTCAAGGGTTGGGATAAGGAGGAAGGCAGAGGGATGGTAATGGGTACGGGGTTTCTCGAGCAGGGTGGGGATGAAAACGTTTAGAAATTAGACCACCATGAGAGTTGCATGACCTTGTAATGATACTAAAACCCACTGAATTCTACATTTTAAAATGGTGGGTTATATGGTATACAAACTAGATCTCAATTTTTAAATGTAACCAGGGGCACCTGGCGGTTCAGTTGGTTAAGCGTCCAACTTCAGCTCAGGCCATGATCTCGCAGTTTGGGGGTTCGAGCCCCGCGTCGGGCTCTGTGCTGACAGCTCAGAGCCTGGAGCCTGCTTCAGATTCTGTGTCTCCCTCTCTTTCTGTCCCTTCCCTGCTCGTACTCTGTTTCTCTCTCTCCCTCTCTCTCAAAAAATGTATAAACATTTAAAAAAGATTTCAAAAATCAGAAAGGAGCTGTATGTGAAACAGTAAGAGTTCTATCAAAAGATTGTCCAGCTATCAAATGAAATGCTATTCAGCCATTAAAAAATGATGTAGAATTAATATTTACTGCCACGGAAAGATGCTCACGATATACTGTCAAATGGAAAACGCAGGTTACAAACATATATATACTGAGCCAAGGTTTTTTCTTTAAGCTGTGTGATGTGAAAGATCCAGAAAGCTGTACACCTGGTGTTCTAGAAGGTGTCTGGGTGATGAGAATAAGATGGGTTTTTTCTTTCAAGCTGTTTTTTCTGCAAGTGCTATGCAGTGCTTTCATAATAAGGAAACAATTTTCACTTTTTAAAGGAATGTAATGTAAAATTGAGGGGGACACTCTGCTCTCTGCGATGACACTCTGATGTACAGGAAATGGAAACCAGGAGCGATGTGCTCACTGGAGGAGGCGGCAGAGGGGCCTTAGGGGCCCCTCTCTTTCTGCTGTGTTCCTGCCGTAAGAGCACAGGATCCGCTAACCAGAGGTGCTCTGCTCCTGGCGAGACTTCCTAGCTTCAAGGAGAAGCTACTTCTTGAAGAGTATCCTGTGTTCTTACAGAAATTTTTATTTCCCTAAATATTTTCTCCGGGAGAGAACTCAGAGACCCCAGATCACTGGGAAGGTAAGGACATCGGACCTGAACACCTTAGTGGCTGTCATTTTCACTAGCAAGAATAGTTACCGTTATTCAACACTTGCTCCTTGCCAGGCTCCCAGCCAAGTGTTTTCCATGTATTAACTCATTTAATCCTCACAGCAATGCAATGCGCCAGGTGCTGTGATGATCTCCCTGCTGGAAGGAAACTCCGAGGCACGCAGGTTAGGTGACTTGCCCAAAGTTCTCAATACTCAGATCTCAACATTCTGCCTGTACAGTCTTTATAAGACTTTTTACCAGTCTTAAAAAGGGGCACCTGAGTGGTTCAGTTGGTTGAGTGTCCCACTTAGGCTCGGGTCATGATTTCGCGGTTTGTGAGTTCAAGCCCCGCATCGGGCTCTGTGCTGATAGCCCAGAGCCTGGAGCCTGCTTTAATTCTCTTTCTCTCTCTCTCTCTCTCTCTCTTTCTCTCTCAAAAATAAACATTAAAAAAACATTTTTAATATTGAAAAAAAACAAAGTTTATACTTTGGGGTCCAAACAAACTTCTTGGCATTGTCATTTGGGAAACTTCCTTCACCTCCTCACCAGGCTCTGATTTCTATTCCAGAGAGGGACGGAGTAATCCTAGACATGTCTTGCCTCATCTCCCATCCATCCCCTCCTGACCCTGGAGAGGCGGGGTTCCTCGGATCCCCTAGGTCGCCTTCGGTGCTCCCCAATCCCCTTGGCCCGTGGGCTCACATCTGGAGAGCAAGGTGGAGGAGGGGGCAGCCACGGGGCTGCTGGCACGATGGGTCCTCAGAACACCTTATCCTCAGGGAGTTCAGGACTTGCAAGTCACGTCCCGGGTCCCTCCTGCCAGCTGTGACATGCCGGGCACGTCAAGAGCCAGAGCCTGTTTGCAATCCCGAGGCATGGGCAGTGCTCTTGAATTTTCAGGTTTTTTCCAAATTTTGGAGAAGTTATTTTATTCAGGCACCAGTGGGGCCGGGGGCCTGGGAGGAGCCCACGTGGAGTGCATGGAATCCGGGAGCACGTTGTCGCTAGAGAAATTTAAAACACTAACAGAACTAGATCTGTCTGCTCATTTGTTTGTTTTTGAAGTGCAGTTGACACAAAGTCTATCTATTTTTTATCATCTCCATGCAGCAGCCATTCCAAACAATTTCAGTGATAAAAGACCCCAATCTGGGTCTGCCCCACACGCACGCACCTGGGCGCACCACATACCAGCTTTCATTCCCAGCTTTCCTCACCTTCTGCCTTTTGTGAGTCATCGACCCCCAATGCCCCCCCTCTTCCCTGGGGTTCTTGGTACCCCAAGTGCGGGTGAGGGGATGGGTGATGGGAGAGGAAGGGACTGGCCCATAAAGGCTCTGTCTGCCCTGCGCACCCCAGTGAAGGCATCTGGGAGACAGGAGCTGGGAAGCCAGGCTTGGGGCCCAACTCCGGCTTTCCCTTGAGGGCAGACGTTGTCCCCAACGTGGAGTCAGGCTCATGCTGGGAAAGGGCGTGCCTTGGAGACCCAGCCCTCACGTCCCAGCTTCTGCGCCCCCGGGCAGAGTTAGTCACTTCCTTCTGGAGGAGCGTCTGTACACCCCTTTGTGAGAGCACTGGGCATGCTTGAGCGCTCAGATCACCCCTCTCTGCAGGGAGCCCCCCTGAGGGCAGGGACTTCCTTGTTCATCTTTGTCCCCCTGCCCACCCACCCCCCCGCCCCATTCTAACATAGGGACGGACACAGGACAGATGCTCAAAAAACGTTCGGTGACACCGAAAATATAACCGCATGCCGTCTTCATCTCTTCCCATGGAACCCCGTCTGCTGCGGGTCTGCGTATATAAATACGGTCTAGGGTGAGGCCATCATTCATTCCTTCTCATTCCTCGCGTGTGCTGGTTTATCCTTATGCAGTTATCATGACGGTGAAGTGGTGTTTGTTTTTCTTTACAGCCCTCGATCTGAGCCAGTTCGTTTGTGAAAGACATGAAGTCGCCAAGCTGATAGAGGAATAGCAGCTCCGTGCAAAGTGGGGACGGTTCTGGAAGGAGATTCAGACATTACGCACGGGAAGCTAATGCCGTGCGTTCACTCTGGGGTGTCTGTGGAGACCCGCAGAAGGAATGGAAGAGGGGAAGGGGGCAGAGCCTCCCGGGAAGAGCCGTGTCCCGGCCGGCCGCTGGGGCCTCGGTGTAGTAAGGGAAGTACTTACTAATTACGGGTGGGGACGAGGAAAACATGATGGGACTCGTGGAGCCTTGTCGAGGCCACACCCGGTGTAGTCAACGACTTCTGAACCCGGAGAACGTAAAGGAACGCAGTGGAGCTTGGACCTAGAGCGTCAGGATGCCAGTGCCACCGGGGTCAGTCATCTTCCAGGAAACACACGCCCCACGTGGCCGGGCTGGTCCTGGAAAGGACCCTGTCCTGCAGACACTAACCATTCTGCTGAAAGAACACACCGCCGGCCTGACCCGCTTCCTACCCCTGAAACAGAGGGACCCGTACACCGGCTTCCGCGAGCACCGTGTCAGCAGGCATCAGAGGGAAGATGTTTTCTGCCAAGATGAAATTGAACTCCCACAGGCATGCGCTTTTTAAAATACATTTTCTAGGCGCCTGAAATGTAAACGCATGTAAAATAAATAAAAGCCAATTAGCGGTAGCATCTGGGGAGACACCGCTTGGGGAGAAAGAGAGGGGAACATAGGGGAAATCCGCGGGAAGCACGCAGCTGGTGGCTCCCTGCGCCGGGCTCCCGCCTATTCCTAGAACCTTCCGTGGCCTCCCTGGCAGTGTTAGCACAGGCGCAGGTTTGTAAACCAGCATCCCGTGGGCCAAAGCCAGCTCGCAGCTGAGTTTCATCTGGCTTGAGTGGCACGTTCGTTTTCTCAAAGTGGAAAATCTCCAAACGGGACATGTGTTTGTCAGTGTACCTCGGTTCTCCACCTTGGCTGCCCGTTGGAATCTTCCAAGGGGGATTTGGAAAACACCATATCTGGGTCCCACCCCTAGAGCCCCTGGGCACAGCCTGGATAGCAGTTTTTTGTTTTGTTTTTTTTTTAAATGTTGTATTTATTTCTAGGAGAGAGAGAGAGACAGCGTGAGCAGGGGAGGGTCAGAGAGAGAGGGAGTCACAGACTGAAACAGGCTCCAGGCTCTGAGCTGGCAGTCAGCACAGAGCCCGACGCAGGGCCTGAACCCACGAACCGCGAGATCCTGACCCAAGCGAAAGTCGGACCCTCAACCGACTAAGCCACCCAGGTGCCCCTGGATAGCAGTTTTTAATGCTCCCCAGGTGATTCTAATGTGCAGCAAATTTTGAGATCTGCTGCTCTTGGGAAAGTGAAACGGCTGGAGAGCTCGGACCCAGAGTGTTTTCTGGCAGGCACTGCTTAAACTTTTTTTGTTTTAACGTTTATTTATTTTTGAGAGACAGAGACAGAACGTGAGTGGGATGAGGAGCGGAGAGAGAGGGAGACACAGAATCCAAAGCAGCTCCAAGGCTCTGAGCTGTCAGCACAGAGCCCGACGTGGGGCTTGAACTCACCAGAGGTAAGATCCTGACCTGAGCTGAAGTCGGAAGCCTAAGTGACTGAGCCACCCAGGCACCCCCACCAGGCTCTGCTTAGCTCCAAATTAACTGGTATTCTTTACCTAAGGCTGGGCCACCGGGTCATAGACCCACCAACCTCACCCAGACCCTTGAATCTGACCACCTCTGAAAGTGGTCCAGGCCAGACTCCCCAGAGGATCCCTCATGACTAGGAAGATAATGATCTCTTTTGAAACAATGAGTTTAGGGCCACTTTTCTAGAGCTTTTAATACTCGGAGACTTAACCACAGACACATTCGGAACCAATCAACCCGTATTAGGCATGAAGCACTCTCTCGTTTGATTTCTCGTCTTGGATTTATAACAGCATCTTGGAGAAGATATTACTCTCCCATTTTACAGGTGGGAAGATGGCGATACCCAGCCCTGGTGCCATAAAAGCCCTGCTTTGTAACTCTGGCTGCAGCTGAATTTATTTTAATAAACATCCCGTGTCTGTTAGGCAGGCTGTGGAGGCCTGCATTCCAGAACAGCCCTAACAACGGATTCCAGCCAGAATTTACTGATTGGGTCAGAGCCTGTGACATGTTGGTTTGTCGACATTGGCATTTAGAATCAGTGGACTTGTCTTGGGCACCAGGCACTCTGTCTTGTCACTGCTGTTCTAGATTCACAGCAAAGGTGATCAAGATGCAGCCATCTTGGTGTGAGCGGAGTGCGGGGGGTCGAGAGGGAAGCGTATACTTCTACGTGCAAACACACCAAGGAAGGCTTGGGCAGCGCAAGAGGTGTTTAGACCTGCATCTTGAAGGATGAGTAGGAGTCTCCCAGGCAGAGGAGGAGATGAGTGGGTGGAGGTACTTGCTGAGCAAAGGCATCGAGGCATACCACTGCCCAGCATGTTTGGAAATTTGGCTTCGAGTCAGGGAAAGAATTCCAGAGTCCCTTGAAAGTTAGTGTATCCTGCTTATCTAGAAGTCTAATGGTTCTGAATGGTGTTAACTATGTTTCTCAGTCCTGGGCCCAGGAAGCTGAGGTGCAGGTGAGTCTCCCAGTTGTAAAGACAGAGCTCCCCGCTGTAACATCTCTTGGTAACCCAGCACCTTTCCTTCTCAGGTAACATTCCAGAAATCTAAACGTGACCCTTGTCTCCAGCAGAAAGCAATCTCGTTTTCTTTCTCGCTATATGCGGTCACGAGCACAGCTAATTACTTTACACTGGATAATTCCAATGGCAGCATGATTTTTTAAATCACAGGAAAAGATGGAAATCACAGAAAAGGAGCACAGGAACACTTTAGATATTTAGTATAGACACGAATACTTTAGATATTTGCTTAAATTCTGCTTGGGATAGTTGTAGCCTAAGTCGTTCTGCTGATCAGTACACTCACATTACTGTCTGTCATTCCTCTTTGCCCTGTCTTTTAAAATCCACACTCTGTCCCTTATCCTGGACATTTCTTCCTTAATGCTGTTTATTTCAGAAATTATGGATTTTTTTTTAATGTTTGTTAATTTTGTGAGAGAGACAGAGAGAGTGAGCAGGGGAGGGTCAGAGGGAGAGGGAGACACAGAATCTGAAGCAGCTCCAGGCTCTGAGCTGTCAGCACAGAGCCCGACACAAGGCTCGAACCCACGGACCGCGAGATCGTGACCTGAGCCCAAGTCAGATGCTTAACCGACTGAGCCACCTGGGCGCCCCAGAAACTACAGATTTTTATATTCAAACCCAGTGAGTTATCTAAAGGCTTTTATTTGATCTAATTATGACTCCACCTTCTGAAGCAAATGCATCATCAGGGGTAACATTGCCTCGTCCAAGATCAGCCAAAATGTCTGTGCATGAGCCTGCATTCTCCTTTCCACGTGCATGTGTGTTAGCCTGGAGTCATGTACGTGACTTTGATATTCTTCAGTATATTCTAGCTGGAAGGTACAAGATTAATTACAAACTTAGGGGCCCAGAGTAGGTCAGCCCTTCATTATCATTAATGACCCTTCTTCATCTGTACTAAGAAACCTCTAATTGGGTTTATTTCTTGGTAAGTATCCTTCAGAAGTTTACTTTGCCAACCTGTGCTGTGGGGTAAACCTGCAATCCGTGCAACCTTGGAGGATCCGCTGAGAATAGATAAATTTCAGGACATGAGCTGGTTGAGGAAGCCACAATGAAAACCCACTACATCACAACATATACTTGGTTCATTAATCTGTAAGTAGAACCTGGCCTTAATTATTCATGATAATAGCCCTTAATATACTAGTTCGCTGAGGCATATTTTGTATCAGTAATGGAGGTCTCTGTCCTTTACGAACTTATTACAAGTCTCTGCTATTAAATCTTCACTGAGAGGTGGGGTAAGAGCCTGACCAGGGATTTCATGGGAATGTCATGTTCGAAGCGTAATAATCAGGCTTTACTGTTCTGAAGAGACTTTCATCCTAAGGATCTCAAAGCGCTTTATGAGACTTCATTAATGCCAGGGATACCCCGAAGGCACCATGGTTTTACTATCTTTGTTTTATAGGTGAAGAAAGAAGACCTGGGCTGGTGAAGTGACTTGCCCAAGGTCACAAAACAAATTAGCCGGACACCTTGCAGGGCACAGGCAGGGTTAGGTGGTGACTGGTTTTGAAGAAACCGTTTGTGTGTCATTTCAGCTAAAGGACCTTGGCCGTGGCTATCAGGGTCTGGGTGGCTTCCCCCCACACCCCCCATCCACTCTGACACATTTGAGGCACGTATCAGGCTCTCAGTGCCTTTCGGCTGAAGTGGGGGGTGGGTAATGCTGGTGCTTTCAATTCAAAATTCATTAGGAGCTGCCCAAACTCCTTTACTCACAATTTGTCTCCCCTTAATTACGCTAACTATGCCACCGTGGTCACTTTCACATTTGCGTTAAGAAGTGAGTGTTTGCAGGGTTCGGAGGGACAGAGAGATCTCTGTCTCTTACAGGATGTGAGTAAAAGACCTTCGCTCAAGTTAGGCTCTGCTGTTGTGTTGGAGAATTCTGGATAATTAAGTGGTAGATTCTCCTTATGACTCCAGCAATTCCTTCTTAGACACTCGAGCTCTAAGAAACCCCAAGAAACAGCTTTTGAAACAGTATATTTTTCTATTGCTAGCTCCACGTAGACTACGGATCCGTTTGGAGGTCGGTGGGGGCGGATCGTTCTGTTTGTTTGGCTTTGAATGTGTGTATTTGATCCCTGCTCAGACTTACATTTCAGACATGGGAAGAGTGTGTGCGCTCCCAGTCGTGCGGAATGCCAGGAAGCGGGTTCATTCTACGAGGCACGAGCCTTCAGCTCTGTCCTTGTGACAGAGTCCAGAGCGTCTCCACCTCAAGGCAGGCGGGTCACCAGGCCGCTTCCGTGACCCCCC
The DNA here is from genome assembly GCA_017311185.1 of Proteles cristata cristata. NCBI lineage: Eukaryota > Metazoa > Chordata > Mammalia > Carnivora > Hyaenidae > Proteles > Proteles cristata. The sequence goes on along the minus strand of JAESUZ010004070.1, from coordinate 1,074,107 downwards.
CTAACCTGTACCAGGCTGCCGGCAAGCACTCCTGTCAGCCTTGTTTACTCTGGCAAGACTGATGGCGTCCAGGTGGATTTCCCAACCCCCCGCGCCTCCTCGCCTCCCCCGGCCCTTCCTCCCCTGCCGCCCACAGCCAGGGGGCCGCGTGGTGCACTGTGCAAACCTACAGTTTGCGGGAAGCGGCCTTTCTCCTGAGTTGAACCACTGGCGTGGCCTCCCTGGACAGCAGAGCCACCCCCCCTTTCCCCCGGTGACCCCCGAGGCCACCACCCCAGCCCCAGGGCCAGTGTGCCCTTCTGGCCTTGGTGAAAATGTGCCTGTGTGTCTCCCTGGGTAGAATCGGCCACCTGCGGGGCGGGGTGGGGGGCGTGCTGTTGGGCAGGTCACCCCGTGAAGCATCTGGAGGGCTGCCGGGGGGGTGGGGGGTGCAGAGGGCACTCTCAGCCCAGAATGCCAGGCGCAGATGGAAGGGCACCGGAGCCGGGCTCCAGCTCGGGGCTGAGGGTCACCAGGCGGCTCCCGGGTGCCCATCAGCTGGCGTGTGGCAGCTCCCGGGCCGCCGTAGCTGCCGACCTCCCGGACTCACTCTCGGATGGCGGTTGGGCACTGACGCGTGCGGTCTTCTCCAGAACATGTTGCTCAGCACTAGGGACCCACACGTGAGTAAGGCTCCGTTCATGCGGGGACGGAGGGCGCAGAGTTTAAAGATCAGGAAGCAAACGCTGAAATAACATGTTACAGAATCCAGAAAGGGAGCTGAGGGGGTCCTTGAAGGAACCAGAGGGATTAGACATGGGGGTGGGGGGTTCCTGACAGGAGAAACGCCATAAGCAGAGATGTGTCCACGGAGCCACGGCCGAGGGACGTGGCTGGTGCAGGGGTCACACGTGGTGTGGTGGTGGTGGAAGAGGGAGGCCGAATGGCCAGGGTGGGGCTGGGAGAAGAGGGCCTGGAAGGCCAGGCAGGGGGTTATTCAGTGGGCAAAAAGGAAACGTTCTAGAAGGATTAGCCAGGAAGAAGGGAATGTGCTGTGATCCAGGTGGTGTTCTAGAAAACCAATCTGGCGTCCGTGTATATGTGGAAAGAGGCTGAAAACAGGAAGTCAGGTGACGGTAGTAACCCACACATGCTTTACCTCTTCACAGTCTAGAACCTTCCTCTGCCCCCCCACCCCACCCCTTTTCATGGTTAACTTCAGTGTCTCTCAAGTCTTGGCTTAAATGCCACTTCCGGGGAGGCCTCCCTGACTGACCCCAGATTTTTGGGGTCCCTCCACACCCACTTGCTTTGTCATTGTGTTTTGTGTGTAGTTAAAACAAAAGCATCAAATACCACATAACAGCCGTGTGAAGGATATTCACCATTTTGTGCAAATGGCACCGCCTTCCATCTGCAAAAGTCTTATCTTATAAAACTGAAAGTCTGCATCCATCAACCGCTCCCCTCTTCCCCATCCCCTGGCGACCACCCTTCCGTTTTCTGTCTCTATGAATTTGACTACTCCGAGGTGCCCCATATAATAAGTAGAATCCTACAGTGTTTGGCTTCTAGTGTTTAGTATTTACTATTCAAATACTGGCCGTTTCACTGCATCCACCAAGTGGGAGGGGGGCATGTACATGTGTCTGTACAGCCGCGCACGCACCCTGGGGCCAGGCAAGCAAAGGGGAGAGGTCGCGATTATACTTTGGGGACTGTGGATGGAAAGGAGAGGATGGGGGGGTCACCATCACCTCAGATCTTTTCCCTGGTCCTCGGCAGGGACGTCACCACCACCCCCACCGTGGTATCCCCCTTCGCTCTGCCTATTACACAGATGTCTAATGATGCAAGTATGCACTGGGGTCCTGAGCCCCTGCTGACCTGTGTCTGGCGCACTTGATTGTCCCCAGGCCCCGGTACTGCCCTGGGGCAGGGCTGAGTCTTCAATAAATACCTCCGCCTGGGAAAACCAACCAAATCTGTATAAACAAGACCTGGGAGCCGGAAATAGCTTATGCTGGGAGATGTTTAATAGAACTGCCATGTCCCTTGCCATACATAAATCGACGACCCAGGGGCCCATAAGGCATTTAGGGTGTGGTTAGGATGATAAAGTACAATGTGATCATACTGATTTTCAGTGTAGAAATTCGAAATGGAAGAGCCAAATCGGACACTTGTGTGTTATAAGTGAACTTTAAAATTGTTCCTGGTGGAGTATCTGGGGGACTCAGTCATTAGGTGTCTGACTCCTCGTTTTGGCTCACGTCATGATCTCACAGTTCATGAGTTCGAGCCCCACTTCGGGCTCCGTGCTGACAGTGCAGAACCTGTTCGGGGTTCTCTCTCTGTTCCTCCCCATATGCTCTCTTGCTCGCTTGCTCTCTCTCAAAATAAAACTTAAATAAATAATAAATAAATACAATTGTTCCTGGAAGTCAGAACGCTTTGTTGAGATGGAGACACACTGAAGACATGAATCCACACTGAACTTCCAATATAGACTTTACATTTGGAAGTAAAGTAAGTTAAGTTCGCACTTAATTGAGTTAAGTTCGCACTTTGAGTTCCTCTCTACCTCTACAGGTGACAATGATAGATAAAGCATAAAAACAGAACACTAGAAATATATAGCCAAGCTTAGAATGCCTGGGGGACTCAGTTGGTTAAGCATCTGACTCTCATTTCAGCTCAGGTCATGATTTCATGGCTTGTGAGTTTGAGCTCTGCATCAGGCTCCGCATTGACAATGCAGAGCCTGCTTGGGATTCTCTCTGTCTGTCTCTGTCTCTCTCTCTCCCTCTCTCTCTGCCCCTTCCCCACTTGAATGTGCACGCTCTCTCTCAAATAAAAAAGCTTTAAAAATAAAAATATAGGGCGCCTGGGTGGCTTAGTCGGTTAAGCGTCCGACTTTCGCTTGGGTCATGATCTCGCGGTTCGTGGGTTCGAGCCCCGCGTCGGGCTCTGTGCTGACTGCCAGCTCAGAGCCTGGAGCCTGTTTCAGTCTGTGACTCCCTCTCTCTGACCCTCCCCTGCTCACGCTGTCTCTCTCTCTCTCCTAGAAATAAATAAAACATTAAAAAAAATGTAAAAAATAAAATAAAATTAAAAAAAATAAATAAAAATATAAAAATATATAGCCAAGCTCAAAACAGAAAGAAAGGAATACCTCCATGGACTATAAATGTATCAACTTCGGACGGGTTCAGAGTACTCCATGGGAGAGAGAAAACCAAAAACCAGGATCACTGCAAAACTGCACGGATTCAAACCCTGAGCAATGAGGTGGCTTCTCACAGGCTCTGGATATTGGGTGGAATCTCTCCCACCTCCACAGATATGTGGTCCAGGTGACAGTCTTAGCATATCTGTTTTATCCAAAATGTGTTTGACGGAGTGATCTCCCACCCACCCTGGTTCAGGGTGCTTTTTAGTGCTACTTGTGCCTGAAGGAGCGTCCTTCTGTGAGCCTCGCTCTTCCCCCTGTAAGGCTGGCCACGGATGGAGGAGCAGCCAGCACACAAAACCACCGGTGGTGATGATTTCAGAGCATCCTGGGCTCTTCACATCCACGAAGCAGGAGTTAGGGCTCTGCACCAGGCGCTCGCTCCTGGTGCTTCCCTTCTCCCCTCCTGGGGACGGGTGGAGGAGGTCCTCCACGAAGGGCGTGTTCTCATGGGGAGGCTGTTACCACCAGAAAGGCCGTATTCCATTCTTCAGCCTTCTTTAATGGATAAGGGAGTCCCACTTCAGTCTCGGCTTTTATACAGTGATCTTAGATCCAGTGATGACTCTTGCATTAAGTTTTAAATCAACAGTGAGGAGGTGAATTCATTCCAGCCGACGTGACATTGAGAGAGCTGCCTAAAAATGACTTTAAATGACTATTCGAGGGTCTTCAAAGGGATAAATTAATGAATCTATAAAAGCATTGCTATGGAACAAAAGAGGCAGACATGAAACAAGAACAGGGAAATATGAAAAAGAACCTGTAATAAATTGTAGAATTGAAAAATATATTCACTAGGGTAAGAAAAAAAAAACTGTTCTTCTGTATCGGACACAAAAGAAAAAGTAGCAAATTGAGAGAGAGCACCAGTAATTTACCCAGAAGCGAACACAGCAAAATAAAAATAGATAACTAAGAGAGTTCAAGAACCCAGGTGCTGGAGAGAAAGGTTCCAGCTGGTCCCCAGGGGGTCTAACAGCAGTCTGGAGGACGAGAATATAGAAGATGAGGGGGGATGATAGTTAGAAATGTTGGCTAAGAACTTTTCCTCATATTGAAAGAATAAACACACCAAATACTGAGCCAGATACCTGAAAATAAGTCATCCCTAGAACCGCCATTAGGAAGCTGCAGAAAATCAAGAGTAAAAAGAAAAAAACTCAAAGCTACATCAGAAGCAAGACAGGTTTTTGCAACAGAATGTTAGATCAACACTGGACCACTCACTCACTCATCCGCGGTCTCAGAAGCCAGGAAACTTCTCATGGAAAAACATGGTCCATGTGCCAAAAGGGAAAAAAAAGTACCATTCAAAATTCTTCATACAGCTTAACTATCATTCACGAGTAAGACCAAAATACAATCTTTTCAGATCTGCAAAGTCTCAGGGTATTTGCTGTTCACAGATCCTCGCTGAAAAGACTACCAAAGGACCTACTTCAGCAAGAAGAGAAGTGAACACCAGGGGCTAAAATGGTGTGTGAACAAAGGAGGCTCTATCGGGGGAAGGGAGAGGATATATTGGTAGATTCACTGTGGACTGTAAATCTGGGTGAGAAATTACCTTGAAGATGCTTCAGATAAGGAGGAAATGTTGAAACACGAGCCAAAACAAAGAAAGAATTCACCAGCGTAAAGAAGAAAATACTTGGTCTGCTCGAGATCTTTGTTCAACCGTCCGGCAGAGGAGGGATGAGTGACCCGCACCTATTGATTGATTTATACTCCAGTCTTATGCCAGGAAAGATTCAGGTTTGCTGGATTGCAGCTCTTCCTGGTCTGTCCTTCATGTTCACATCTAGGCGCTTCCCCAGGGGGTCACTGGCAGCCTTGTGGTTGAACCTTTGGCACTAATCCCAGGGAGAGCATTCCATGTTCAAATGAATCATGCCATGTGGGGTTATTTAGCAAGCCAGTCCCTCTAGTCTTCCGGACAAACACACTAAAGACTTCTAGAAAAACGCAAAGGAGCATGGGACATGTGAAAACTTCTGCGGCACCAACGAACATGTAAGACCCCAAAGGAAAATCTTCCTCAAATAAGTTAACCTCAAGATAAGACTGTTTTCTTTTTCCAGTGAGCTAAAGGAATTCACTATATCAATCAACAGGTCAGTATAAAAAGAGAATGCAACAAAATGAAACCCGTAATAGCTGAAAGTGGGTCTTCATTAAAGCACAGGGGGCACCTGGGTGGTTCAGTCGGTTAAGCATCCGACTTTTGATCTCAGCCCAGGTCTTGATCTCAGGGTCATGGGTTCAAGCCCATGTGTCAGGCTCCACTACTTAAAAAAAAAAAAGCAGTAAGAGCAGAATGAAAACTGCAGAGAATCTATTCATCCAAATAGATAATAATGCCAAAAATTATATACCAAGAGCCAGATAAGTCAATATGAAATATTTCAAATGAGGCAAAGGAAGACAATAGCTAAGTACAGGACAGCAACCTGACAGCCACACTGTGAATAGAACATTCTTAATAAAGAAGGAATAGCTGGCTAAGAATAGGTTATAAAAGTTCCCAGAATTTAGCAGGGGGTGGGTTGGAGGGGATTAAACTTGGAGATCAGTACAATTTGCCATATCCCGGATAAGATCAATTAAAAGGGAACAGTATTAACACATATCCTCATACATTTTTAACCCTCAAGGGGGAAAATGTACATTTAATCAGATCATCAGCTGGAGAAGTGGAAAGGTCAAAGGGGTTAAAATCAAGCTTGGTTTATACATCTCTTCTAAAATGGCCCACGTAAAAAGAGAGAGGAGACATGCCTATAGTCCACTAAGATGTAGCTATGACCCATGAGGATTTCATTTCTAGTCACACGTCATTCATATCTAAGGGAAATAGAAAACATTTGAAGATTTGCAGGGACTTGAAAACATGATAAGCTTGGTGCTGCTTATGGAGATATTCTTCAAGAGTGTCCAAATCATTGTGGTCCACATTGGGGAGACAATCATTCTTTGGAAGTGACGGTGGAAAAAATAGTGATTGTTACTGAAATTAAGTGATGGAGTGAAGTGCAAAAATTGACATTAGGTTTTTACCATTAATGGGGGGGGAAGTGTTACCGATACCTAAATAACTGATGCAGATATTGGAACAAAAGGAAAAAACATCTTAAAAGAATAAAAAGCAGGGATTTTGTATTGCGGTATGTAGCTTGTAAGAGGGCCCCGTAGAGCTCTTCCTCCAGGGTGTCGGGTCTTTGTGGAATCTCTTACCCTGTAGCATGAACTGGGCCTGATAATATGCTTCGACCAAAGTACAGCAGAAGTGATGGGCTGTTTCTTCCAAGATTCGGTGATGGAAGGACTCTGGCTTCCATCTTGCTTACGTCCTGAGACTAAAAGTTCGTTGCCTTCAGCCACTACATTTTAGGATAATTTGTTACGTGGCAGTATATGCCTATTATCTGATTCACTCTTTGAGTTTAGAAGAACAGGAAAAATGAGGAAAGAAGAGAAAGGCTCAGAAGGGCTTCATATTTCTTTGTTCCATGAAGGGGAGTCAGAAGAAACCAGCTTTGATGGAGGACAGAGGTTTACAACATGTTTCAAGAAAATTATCACGACGGTGAACAATATAGTGATAGACTTCCAAGCAGCCAAAAGTAAATAGGGCCACTTTCATGTATCGGCACAATAAACAGAAAAGAAACACTAAGAAAGCAGGAAATGAGATCTCTAATGGCAGAATGAAGGTAACATTTAGATCGAGTACTAGTTTAAAAAACCAAGAGTCTCGGGTTGGTTTAAAAAAAGAGAACCCAAAAATATTGACTTATTCCACAGACAAGCATCTACTGAGCGCCTCCTGCGATGCCCGGTGAGCCGGGCGGACTCCTTCTAATAGTGAAGACAAACAGGTAATTGCAACACAGAATTGAAAGTGCAGCCACCAGGAGAGTACCGGACATGAGAAAATTTGATTGATGTGACTCTTTCCATCTTGGTATTGTTAACTGTTTCTGTTTGGAACAATCCACATCTCAGCACCTTCCTCCAAGTAGCCTTCCAAGATTCCCTAACCCTAACACACACACACACACACACACACACACACACACACACACACACACACACGACTGCAATGAAAATTTTTAATTCACTATTACTAGGTTGTGACAGATTAAATAGAGTATGCACCAAAGAAGAATTATAGAGCAGAGAATATGGATACTGCAATGTCAAGGTAGAATTAGTAGATGACATTTTGTAAGCAGAAACAGTTATTTTTGACTAATCCCCTTCAATAGGTTCAAACGAGTAGGAATTACATCAGCCATAATCTCCGGTCATGTGTCATAAAGTGATAAATCGTAAGTTAAAGACAAAAAAAGCCATTGATTAACTGAAAAGCCTTATATATTATATGGCTCAAAGAAAAATAGTATAAAAAGAGACAGTTTAGAAAAAATGCTTATGGAAATATTACACAAGAAGACATAGGAAATGGGAGTAATGATATATGCTGAACTCACAGAATGAAATTAATTTTTTGAAAAAATTTAGCCTTCAACTTGACCTTCCAAAAATAGAACAAAAAAGAAGTCCATGGGGCACCTACGTGACCCAGTGGGTTAGGTGTCCAACTCTTGATTTTATCTCAGGTCATGATTCCACAGTTTGTGAGATCAAGCCCCGCATCAGGCTTCTCAAAGATAGCATGGAGCCTGCTTGGGATTCTCTCTCTCTCTCTCTCTCTCTCTCTCTCTCTCTCTCTCTCTCTCTGCACACCCCCCTCAGGTGTGAGCCCCAGCTCTCTTTCTCTCAAAAATGAATAAACTTAAAGTAAGAGAAATTCTAAGAAAAATGGGAGGAAGGAAATAATAAAGCCAAAAGAAGCTGATTCTTTGAACAAATAACATCGACAAGATAGTAGCAAATCCAATTAAGAAAGAAAAAAGGCAAAATTAGGATTGAGAAAGTCAACATAATAAAAGCGATAATATATTTTTAAGTGATTATGTAATTGTACAAATCTATGTGCTACTGAATTTTAAAATAGCAATTAGATGGACATTGCTCCCTAAATAAATAATTGAAATAAAAGAAACAGAACACTTAGAAGAATATGAATAGAAAAAAAATATATAAAAACAAAACGTCAACCCCTGTCACCAGATATTGGGAATAAGTGAATATAAAGGTGAATCCTATCAATTCTTAGAAACGCAGAAATTGCTGTGTTAGAAAATTTTTTTATTTTTAATTTTTTTAAGTAGACCTCACACCCAGCGTGGAGCCCAGTGTGGGGCTCAAACTCACGACCCTGAGACTAAGACCTGAGCTGAAATCACGAGATGGACGCCTAACCAAATGAGCCACCCAGGTGCCCCAGAAAACCTCTTCCGTGGCACTGGGAAAAGTGGGAAGCTACCAATTGATTGTATAAAATAAACGTGTCCATGGAGTCCAGACTTCTTTGACTTACGTGGCATAGGCCAATCTCCTTTATAAACATGGATACAAAAACCTAAGATGGGCTAGAAGGCCATAGGACACTGAACTCCACAATTTAGCCCCTCAATAGCCACTCATCGAGTGCCTGCTACTGGGCACAGGTGCGCCTCCCAAGCACCGCGCTGAACCCTGGAGAATATTCTGTAAGTTCTGACCCTTGGCATCCAGGACCTCCAGCGTATTCTCAGAACGCAGCAAGGAGTGGGGGGACCTCTGCCCCGGCATGAAAAGGGAAAACGGGGCTCTCAGCACAGGCTCCACAGAGGACAGTGTGCTCGAGTGAAGTCCCAAAGAACCGGAAGGGAGGTGTGGGGAGCGATGTTCCATCTGAGTGTGTGGGGGGTGAGGAGAGGAGGCACCCGTGCTGCCCACGACTGAGCCTCCTGTGTCTCGTGTTGTAGTCATTGGCTCGAAACCAAAGGAGGCAGAGTGTGAAGCATGAAGAAAGCAGGTGGCTGTGGACAGAACCTGGGGGGCGTGGGAAGGGCAGGTGGAGGAAGAAGAGCCCCCGAAGGACATGGAGAATACCTGGTGAGAGAGGAACAAAGAGAGCCAAGAACCCAGGATGTCACAGCGTGCGGGAGACTGTGGCCCACAGAGACCGGTGGGCGGGAGGCAGGTGACACGAGAAACTGAGGAAGACCCCTTAGATCAGAAGTCGAAGACAGAGACCGCAGGTGTGGACGAGCGGGAAAAGTCTGGGCACAGAGAAGAGAAAGTGGAGGAGGTATGTGATCACGGGTGTGGTCTGGTTTTGGCTTTCAAGGTTGTTTCAGATATTTGCTGCTGCGTACCTAACCACTCTAGAACATTTTTTTAATTTTTTTTTAATTTTTTTAATGTTTTATTTATTTCTAGGAGAGAGAGAGAGACAGCGTGAGCAGGGGAGGGTCAGAGAGAGAGGGAGTGACAGACTGAAACAGGCTCCAGGCTCTGAGCTGGCAGTCAGCACAGACGACGAGGGGCTCGAACCCACGAACCACGAGATCATGACCCAAGCGAAAGTCGGACGCTCAACCGACTAAGCCACCCAGGCACCCCTAAGGTTTATTTATTTTTGAAGGAGAGAGAGAGACAGAGCGGGAGCAGGGGAGGGGCAGAAAGAGAGGGAGACACGGAATCCGAAGCAGCTCCAGGCTCTGAGCTGTCAGCACAGAACTGGAGGCAGGGCTCGAAGCCACGAATCACGGGATCATGACCTGAGCCAAAGCCTCCACATGACCATTCTCTTTAGCAGAACAGTCTAGACTTCTTACAACATGGTGGCTGGGCTCTAAAAGGGAATCATCCAGGAGAGCTAAGCTCAGTGTGCACGCACTTGCCAAGGCTCTCCTTGCACCACACCTGCTAATGTCCTTTTAGCCCAAGCAAATTACATGGTCAAGCCTAGAGTCCACCTGGGATGACCCAAGGGTGTGCATCCGGGGAGAGCTGGGGATCTGTGAATATAATAGTCCATTGTCAGGGTGTTTTATCCCTTAACTTGGGAGAGAGTTAAAAATGTTTATAGGCAGAGCCCAAACTAATTGAAAAGGAGACACTGAAGATACAGCAGAGATTCTTACTAATATGGTCCTGGAGGGTGCGTTTGGTGGGGGCAGGGAGAGGAACGCCATCATCTGAGACTGGAGAAAGAAGTTTTGGTTAAATCACTGAGGGGACTTAAAGGGGGACTTGTGTGTGGAAACGTGGCGCTAGGGTAGAGAGTTGGCGTTTGTGCTAACACCGACTCTACCGCCATCTTGCTCCTCCATCCACACACAGCGTGCATGTTGAAGCCAAGGAGGCTGACTATATATGGTATTGATCCAAATTGGGAATTTGGCTGTAGGGCGCTGCGGGAGGATGCTGATGCCAGGGAACTGAGGGTTACTGGAGAGAGTTCTCTGGACGGAAACAGGGTTCTGAGCCTACAGGTAAGAAAGAGAAGCCAAGAGAAGACTGATAGAGGAAGCTGAGTCAGGAATCTGGAGGTCTCTATGGGTTCAAAATATACTCTAGAATGGCTGGAGATGTGAGAAAGAGAAGGTGAAGCCCAAGGGGGTCCAAAAATTATAGGGCTGGATTATGGGATGGGCAGACCCCATGGACACTGAAATCCAGGAGTTTAGTGAAGGTCCAGGTGGGGCGCAAAGTTCTAAGCTGGTCCCGGTAGCAGCAGTGAAGGCAGGGAGGTGGCCAGGCGGGGACAGCCCTGCCAAGGGGCTGTTCACAAGAGCAGAGGCTGGGTCTGTGGTGTCCCCAGGCATCTCTGGAGTGACCGGCACATCTGAGGCACTCAGCAGTCATAGTATTTGTGGAATAAACCAATGACTTGCATCTCCAGCTTACGGATGAGAAAACTGAGGCTCCAAAAGGTGAAACGTATGGCTCAAAGTCACACAGCATGTGTTCGGCTGGCCAGAGCTCCCTTCCTCTGTATGAAATTGCCCTGGATGTGGATTTCCTGCTCAGCCCCCCCAGAGGCAGCTCATGACTTTATTACCTCAAAACTATTTAAGTGGCATTTGTCATTCCTCGGGTGCTGGGATGGAATACTCTGAAGTCGAATAAATAAAGGGAGTGGTTTAAAAAAAAAAAAAAAAACCCTTCCTTGAGGCCTTAGAGGGATTTACTCACTTATTGGAAATACATCACATGTATTTTCAAGGCACATCTAAGGAAGCTGGTCCCGTAACCAAATCCTCGCCAGCTCGCCAACGTCTGTTGTTCTCTCTTCTTCCGTCTCATCTTCTTTGTTAAGACTCAGAAAATCAGAGAGAAACACACACACACGATCGCTGTCCACCTATGGTCACCGCAGACTTTTTTCCACAGACTCTGTAGGATTAAAGAAATTAATTAGCCTTCAGCTGAGCAGGTCTGAGGCTCTTAAAGCCTCCCTAGTTTCCTTAAAGAAAAATGAAAACATCTCCCCAAAGGCTATCGTCCATTATGGAATCCAACTTACGAAGGAGGGTGGTGACATGCTCCCCGTTCCCACTGGACCGAGATTTCAAAGCTTCCAATGTGTGGTAAATCTAACCAGAGATAAAGATTTGCAGGTGTTTCTTGCATGAAAGCAAGAAGGGCAGATGTATCTGGAACGTGCTTCTAACCAAATGGGACATCTGCAATCCATTAGGGGTGTCCTGAAGAGAGAAAGTGAGAGGCGAGGCTCAAGCAGAAAGCCTGCTCAGCAGAAATGGAAGAATGAGGATGTGCGTGGACCTTCCCGTCGGGATCTGAGGACATGGAGGCTCTGAAAAAGGTTACCTGGCCGGGGGTAAATGCGTATATCCGCCAAACACCCGAGTCCCTCTTCTTTCCTTCCTTCTATCGGGCTATCTTTGACATGTCAGTGCCTCTCTTTCCTCAGTACACCTCCACGTTTTAGTGTTTAAGACTTGGCAGGCACCTCACATAGAACATTCCCCGCTTTGAGCGTGCAGACTTTGCTTTCTTTCCCAGCACTCATGAAGGACGACCCATGTCCTGACTCGGCTTCTTACACTCCAGCAGAACAAAGCAAAATTGTCACCGCGGGCATTACCTGCGGGTTACTCACCGGCTGTTCTGCGCCCTGCTTCAGACTCCCGGGAAAACCACTAGCTTTTATGAAGGCGTGTAGAGCAGAAGCCTGTTGCAAAACACCCGTGGCTGTGAAAATGATTGGAGGGTGTGTGAGTCCAGAATGGTCATTAGGAAGGTCACTAGATTTTGTTCACGTATAGGATCTATGCCCAGGGCTGGCTCTTGGCTCCTTGTTTGTGGCCTTACATTGAACTTCAGGGAGTGGGCCCGAATTGAGCGTGACCCGTCACCGGGTGCTCCGTAGAGGGGCTCCTTCGGTGGGCACACCAGGTCTGTTTCCTGCGTAAGGGCTCTTCCTCGCTTACTGGCCTTTTGATAAACCATTAGTGCTGGGGCCTTCTGTTAATTACAAAACTCCTGGTGACAGCGGGGAAAAAAGACACAACGGCCTGTTGAAACTTGTGTTGTAATTTGAGGATTAGAAGCCACACCTCTGGGAAACATCAGTATCAAAGTTGACTCGGTGTCGAAGACAAGGTGTTAGAAGCCACAGTTTGACAAAGTGGATTTCCAAGTGCAGTTAGCAATTACATTTGTAGCAGTCCTCAATTATGCCATTTACAAGAAGGTACTTTTAAGCAGCTACAAGTCAGGAATGTGTTTTTAAATCTCTTCATCTATACACGGATGGGTTAAAGCCCACATTTATGAGGCATCTGCTGGTACAGAAGCGCTAGCTGTGCTGAAAATCAGCAGACCCTCCTCTCCAAAGTCTTCCAAAAGCCATGAAGACAGGTCTCTTCAAAAATTAAAAGATGTGGTCAGTTCATTTCTGGAAAATGCTTAAGATCAAGGAGAAGATCATGACCACAGCCTCAGTGCTCTGATTAGAAGAACTTCCTCACTTGGCCCAGGGCTTGTGGGTCAGCAATGTCACCTGAAAGGGAATGAACCAAGATTGCCATTGCAGAGGACACTGGCATTTCCTTTACCCTCATCCCAAACTGTTCCTCTGGTAAAACTGAATTCAGTTTCTGGATCAGCTGAGAAGCTTTCTACCGAAAACACAAACAAAAGTCTCAAATTGGCTTAAAATGATAAAAGTGATTTAACTATCTGCAAATTGAAAAGATCAAAGGCTGCAGGCATGGTTTGATCAGGGCTTCAGGTGACTCTACCCCCAATTTCCCTCAACTCTACTCAACTCCACGTGTGAGTGTTGTTCCCCTTCTGATTTTCCTTTATTATGACAAGATGCTGCCAGCAACAATGGAATCACATGGGGGATTTTTTTCTTCAAAACTATAGGAAAAGAAGAATTTGACTTCTCAGGACCATCAGACAAAAGTCCTGAGCTCTGAGCTGATTGGGCCATTCTGGAGCCAGTCCCTGTGGACAGAAAAATACCTGGGTGCTGATTGGCTTATGCGTGTTACCTCCTCGGGGTGGCTGTGGGATTGAGGTTGGGTCCCCAACCTCCCCTGCTAGGGGAGAGCTGACATGGAGATTGAGAAGGCAATTCTCGCATAGTTAGTATCTGCTACAATCCTTTCTCATCCACAGACTCCTGATCGATAACTGATTTTTATACAATATCAGATACAAGCTCTGTAAAGAGAAATCGATTTCCTCTCTAAACTTGCTAAGTCGGATATTTAAAGATGGCTTTTACCTTTTTCAAAAATGTAACAGGGGCACCTGGGTGGCTTAGTCGGTTAAGCGCCCGACTTTTGCTTAGGTCATAATCTCGCAGTTCGTGGGTTCGGGCCCCGCGTCGGGCTCTGTGCTGACTGCCAGCTCAGAGCCTGGAGCCTGTTTCAGTCTGTGACTCCCTCTCTCTCTGACCCTCCCCTGCTCACGCTGTCTCTCTCTCTCTCCTAGAAATAAATAAAACATTTTTTAAAAAAAAGTAACAGAGGGGCGCCTGGGTGGCTTAGTCGGTTAAGCGTCTGACTTTTCACTTGGGTCATGATCTCGCGGTTCGTGGTTTCGAGCCCCGCGTCGGGCTCTGTGCTGACTGCCAGCTCGGAGCCTGGAGCCTGTTTCAGTCTGTGACTCCCTCTCTCTCTGACCCTCCCCTGCTCGCGCTGTCTCTCTCTCTCCTAGAAATAAAGCATTAAAAAAAAAAAATTAAAAAAAAAAAGTAACAGAATGGGGTGACTCTGAGTGTTTTTTCATAGCTCTCTTTTCCCTGAAGAATTCACTGAAAACCCCAAAGAAATGTTTTTAAAGTTGGGTGTATGTGAGTAATTGAGAATTATTTTAAATCTGCCCTTATATAGCCCATCTTCCGTAACTCCCAAAAAACAATAGGAAGCTGATTTGGAATTCTCGGCTACAGAAGCCCTAATAGTTTCTCCTGCAGTTTGGATAAGGGGTTACTAAATGTGCAGAAGATGCTTTGTTCCAAGGTATGCTGAGCCTTAAAACTTTTCTTCTGATGCATGTTCACCAGCCTCTGGAAAACTTATCAAAGCCATGCCTGTCCCGCCCTCGTAAAACTCCCCCCAAATTCATCAACTCAGTATGCAAAGTGCCAGATGCAGGGCTTTTCAATAACTAAGCATTTCTTCTCCACTTCTGTTAGAAAGAGCGCCCCTTAGGCATCTGGGTGGCTTAGGTGAATAGGCGTACGGCTCTTGGTTTCGGCTCAGGTCATGGTCTCACGGTTCTTGGGTCAGAGCCCCGCATCAGGCATCTGCACTGACAGCTCAGAGCCTGCTTGGGATCCTCTCTCCCTCTTCTCTCTCTCCCTCTCTGTCTCTCTCTCAAAATAAATATTTTTAAATTTTTTACGTATATTTTATATTTTTTATATTTATATTTAAAAAAAGATACAGAGCCCCTTAAGTTCAGGGATATAATTGGAGTAGTAAATGAAGTGCCCAGGGAGGAGTCTGCCTGTGATTCGTCCCTCCCGCTGCCTTGGCGAGGTCAGAACGAGCCGTTCAGAGAGCAGGTCACAGGCTCCGTGTGGCTGCCGTCAGGCCCCGGAGGACGGGCTAGCTTCCCACGCCGCGGACCCACCGAAACAGCCGTAGCCAAATCTGCAGCGTCTTCCCTGAGCCTCACACTTGGAAAACCCATCATCATACGTGTGGGAAGCGACTCTCCCCTCCCGATTGCCGAGGGCTCCCAGATGCCCCCAGGTCGCAGACCCCAGGCACCCGCCTCCAGGGAGGCCCCTGGGTAGAATCAGGCCTGCGTTTGTTTTGAGCTTGGAATTTACGATTGTATTTATCACTCTTCCGCTCGGACAGCGCCTCCTGGGACCTGGTAGCCTTGGCTCTCGAAGGCCGAAAGCACGTTCCCGGCTGTGAACAGGCCCGGCAGGCTGTTGGGGTCCCTTCGGCCCCTCACCTTGTGTGGCAGATGGAGGAAGGGGATCGGTTCTCGGCAGCCAAAATCCTGTGCCACGTTTGGAACGGCTTCCCCGTCCCCTCCCCCCAGTAGGGTGAGCCCGGGGCCTGGAGGAGGCGGCTTGCGACACCTGGGCCAGGCCTGTCCCCCAGCAGGCAGCTCGGGGAGCGCTGCTTAGTCAGGCCCCCGTGCGGGGCTGAGCTGTGATGTGCCCGGACCTGCCGCCGCCAGGTGTCTGCGTCTGGGCCGGGAGGTGACGGCACAAATGTGACTCCTGCCTCCTGCTGTTTCCCAACACTGTCCTCAGAGGAATGTGCAGGACCCAGGCCAGGCCTCCGCGGAGAGCCCGACAGAGCCGCGGCCCTCTGGCCACGCTGCAGCGTCAAAAGACCGTCTGCGCGCCCGCCGTGACCCTCACGCCGTCCGGCCCACGCCGCCAGGGCTGGCTCCTCGCCCGGACCGGGGTGGCCTCGGGTCGCAGGCAGCTGGCCCACCTGCACTCCCGTAACCTGCGGTTTCCAACATTCGTTCCCAAACCTCCCTGCTAACGGCGCTGCTTTCCTCTTTAATACAACAATCCCATGATTTAAAATGTCTTTCTTGGGGGCGCCTGCATGGTTCAGTCGGTTAAGCGTCCGACTTCGGCTCAGGTTCATGGGTTCGAGCCCCGCGTCGGGATCTGTGCTGACAGCTCGGAGCCTGGAGCGGCTTCAGATTCTGTGTCTCCCTCTCTCTGTGTCCCTCCCCTGCTCACATTCTCTCTCTCTCTCTCTCTCTCTCAAAAAATAAACATTTTTTAAATGCCTTTTCTTAATTGAAAAAAAGTCCTTTTTTCAAATTTGTTTGTCGCCACTGGGGAAAATTTTCTTGTGAGAATCAGCTTCCCAAGGAGAAAGCTATCCTGCATTTAACAGAATTATTAACAACTAGAGGAAGACTTCCCAGAGTGTAAATGTTGAAAAAGCTTTGTAGCCTGTTAGTGGACCTGGTAGGCAACACAAAATGGCTGTTGTTGATCTCTGTGTGGTTTTTGATAATTCAAGGTTAAGTTCAGACAGGCTGTGAGCCGCTTTCCCTCCAGAGTGATTCGCCCGCTACGGAAGTTGGTTCCACACCTACTGCGCGCAAAGCCCAGGCCTCCAGAAGACATCAGTGCATGGAACAGTAAATGCAGACGAACAGCACGTTGGCCAGGTTCAGCCTGCAAACATATTTTGCGTGACTCACACCATATTTATCAAAAATTTGAATTTGTTGCCAACTTTTAAATATCAGAATATCCCCGGCGTCTCTTGAAAAAACTCAGGAAATCTGGCAAAACCGAGCTCACATTCCTGGCTGAAGGCAAGCCGAGTGACCTCAGACGGGCACTGGTCTCAGTTCACACAGCCCCGCACCTGCCCTGCCTCCCTCCCACTTAACCGGCCCTGGGGCGCTTCCTGGGGTGCACCGTCTCAGCTCACCCACGCTCACGAACAGGGGACTCAGGGACAGAGCAGCCCCAGCTCACGCGGTTAGGAAGAGCCACCTCCTGCCTCCGCAAGAACAGGTCACAGGGATTTTTCTTTGTGTCTTCTCAACTTCTCATCTCTTTTTTAAAATTGTTTAATGTTTATTTATTTTGAGAGAGAGAGACAGAGAGAGAGAATCCCAAGCAGACTCCGTGCTGTCAGTGTGGAGCCCAACACAGGGCTAGAACCCACAAAACTGTGAGATAGTGACCTGAGCGGAGATCAAGAGTCGGCTGTTTAACTGCCTGAGCCCCCAGGCACCCCCAACTTTTTCTCTTTTCAGTAAAGACTTTTTTTTTAAATCTCTGGTAAAGTGAGGGGACATAGTCTGGTTTTAGTGCTCACGAAGGCAAGGAACTGAGCACAAAAGGGAAATGGCCAGATCGAAGCCCAGAAACAACGGGAAGACTCTGAGAGCAGGTGGGGGTGGGAGGAGCGCCCCGCGGATGCCCCCATTTGCCAGATGAAGAGGTCAAGACCTAGAGAAGGGGAAGGGCATGCCCAGGCCGCACTACCGAGCAGCAGAGAACAGACGCGTGATCTGAGCAGCCTTCGCCCGGTTATGTGAAGGGGGTGCTCTCGCGGTCCGAGCTTCCGCTTCCGCGTTTCCAAGAAGTGGCAGAGAAGCCCGTCAGAGCTGGAAACAAATGTGAGGACCGATTTCGGAAGTCGCACGGTAGCATCACATACACGGTGCTAAGCGAACCTGCAGAAGATGAATTAGCACTTCCAGACCTACCGATGCCCCGTAGACGGGTCAAGTTTGTCATATTCGAGGACACTTGTCTGTCGATCCTGATGGGCATTGGGAGGTTTGCGAATTACATATTGCCCAAATCCTCCTTGTGTTTTTAACCGGAAACAGACAGGAGGATCCTACTATTTGTTCTGGTGGGAAATGCTACGAAGATCAGTATAATTCAGTTGCAAACGACACAAAGATGCTGACCAAAACTCTTCCACCGGACAGATTACAAGTGCTCACGTGGGCCACTGCCTGGGACTTAGACATCTTTCGGTTTACTCAGACTACGCATCGATGGCCGTTCAATAATTCTAACCAGGACTCCTCTGGTAACAGACTTAAGTTAATTCAAAACCCAGCTTTATGGGCAGCATAAAGGGAAGGCAGAGAGCGGCGTTGGCAGGACAGACCATCCTGTTTGGCCCACCAGTCCGGCCGGGGACAGGGCTTCATACCTACTCTTACAGACTAGGACAGTGAGGCCGCGAAAGCTGACTTCCTCGGCCGGTTTCCAGTTGCCAGAAACTGGCTACACCTGGGTCACTCCAACTCCAGACCCTGAGCCTCACCGGCTACAGCAGCTCACGGCGCGGAAGCCCTGAGCTGAGCAGTGACCAAAGAAGTCAGGACGAGGCTGCCTCCCAGCCAGGCTCGAGAGAGCCGGAAGCCCAGTAAGAGAGGCAGATGCAAGCGGCTGGGGGTCAGAACGGGACAGAAGCACATGCAGGGAAGGGGTTGGCGGGTCAGGGCAGGCTTCCGAGAAGCAGGGACATTTGAGGAGGACCTTGAAGGATGTGCTGTGTCGCGACGGGCAGAGAAGGGAGGAGCGGGAAGGTCTAAGCGCTGAACCCTGCAGGGAAGGGTGGGGGGGGGTCCGCAGGAAAATGGAAGGTGACCAGTTTGGGCTTGGAATTCACAAAGCAGAGCCTCACGCTGCAGTTAGCCAGTGGGAGAAAGTGCGAATCTCCCCAACACCCGTAAGGGCCGTGACCTCAGCCCTCCCAGGAAGGGCATGGGCTGCAGACCAGGACCCCCCGGTGGCCAGAAGGCCAGGTGCGCGTCCAGCCTGTGGAGGCGCAGCCCGGCACCCGGGACCCCCAGGAGCCCAGGTACCCACACTTTCGTCCACATACCCCCTGTCTGCCCCCTTCCTTTGTCTTTCTCCCCTGGGGTCTGCGCCTTCCCAAGCCGGAACCTGGCACCTTCTTTCTGTCTGCCTGACTTGCTTTTCCCTTTCATCTCGCACCTTCTCCCCCAGCCTGAGAGTGAGGACAGGGTTGGTTTCCCGGCCCAAGGATGCACACCAGCGGCAAGGGAGGTAAAACACAGGGTAGGGCGAGGAGGCCGCACACCCCCTGCCCCCACCCCCAGGCCGGGCCTTCAGAGAGTCCTTCGAGGGAACCGAAAAGGGAGAGGGAACGGAAGGCCTGGCCCCCCTCGGGCCCTGGGTCCTCCTGGCCGGCCGCGCTGCAGCAGCTGGGGGCCGTCTCCGCCAGCAGCCTGGGGTGACGCTCTCTCGGCTCTCAGGCCCGGGGAGCCGGTTCTCCCAAAGGCTCCTCCCTCTCTGTTCCTGGAGGCCAAGCTCCCGTTCGGTTTTCCGGGACATTTCATTTCACTTCATCTTTAGCGCCCAACAGGAGAGGTGGAAATAGTATCCCATTTCACAGTGGGGGGAACTGAGGCTCAGAGAGCCGAGTCACTTGTCCCGGGACCGTGGTAAAGCCGGGGCTGTGACTCGGGGCGCGAAGGGAGCAGGGTGGGGGGGCAGGGTTGAGTCCTCCGAGCCCCCTGGGACCCCGGCTCTCCACCTCCCGGGCCGCGCACCCCCACTTCCTCTGGAAGGAAACTTCCCGGCGGCGAGGGTGGCGCAGCGCCCGCCTTGGCCGCGGCGGGACCCCGAGGGCGCCCCGGGGCAGTAGGGCGGCCGAGCCATCCCCCCTGACGGGAGCCGGGGGGCTTCAGAGCGCGCTGCGCCCTTCCCCGGAGAGGCAAACACGGACACGTCTGTGTCTCCGCCGACAAGCGCCTTCAGGCCCGGCGGGGGCAGACTCCTCCGCGCCGGCCGCCGGCGAGGTCTCCGCCGTCTGCGGGGGCACGGCCCGCGCACCGGCTGCGCTTCCCGGGCGGCGCGGCGAGGGGGCGGGGCGGCGGGCGGGCGGGGGGCGCCCCGGGGCGCCAGGGGCGGGCGTGCGGGCACACGCGGTGCGCGGCGGGCGGGGGCGGCCACCGCGCCGCGCGGCCGGGGCGCCCGCCCAGCCGCCCACCTGCCGCAGCGGCCCCGACGGCCGAAGCTTAGGTGGCGGCGCCCGCCGAGCCGGGGCGGACGCGGGGCGGCCCGGGCCGGGGACGCGCCGGTAGCCCCGGCGCCGCAGCGGCCGCGCGATGGCCGAGGTAGCGCGGCTCCCGCCCCGGGCGCGGGAGGCCCCTGCGCCGGGCGGGGCGGGGCGGCCGGGGCGCTGCTCGGCCGGGCTCCGACCCGCCACCTCCGAGGGCACCTGCGGCGGCGTCCCCGGGGGCGCTGGGGCTCGTCGCCGCCCGACGTCCCCGGGGCGCCGGCGCGCGCGCGGACCGGGCGGTTCCCGGCGCCGTGGGGACGGTCGGGGCGCGTCTGGGGCGCGGGGCTCGGGAGGCCCCGCGGGTCCCCGGCGCCCCCGCGGCGAGTCCCGGGCCGTCTTCCCGCCCGGGTTTTGTTTCCCGAGAACTGAGCGCGCGGGGACCTCCGGTCGGGGTGAGACGTGCGGGCCCCGGGGGCGCCCGGCCTTTTGCGAGGCCCCGCGAGGCGCGGTGCGCACGGGCCGCTCCGACAGCTCCGGGCGCCAGGGCGCAGGGGCGTGCGGCCGCGGGTCTGCAGACGCGCCGGGCGGCCGGGAGCCGGGGCAAGACGGAGGCCGGCCCGGCGGAGGCGCGCTTTGCCGGCGCGCGCCGGCCCGGGACTCGGGCAGGTCGGGGGGCAGCGCCGGGTCGGCTCCCGGGGGCAGGGGCAGGCGGGTGGGGCGTGGCGGGGAGACGGGTGGGGGGCGCCGCCCGTCCCCTGCCCCGTCCGCCCCCCCCGCCAGACCCCAGCCCCGCCGCCGGCCGCCTGGCTTTGCATCAGCCCCTACGGATTTGTCAGCCAGATGTAACACGATTGCGGGGAGGCGAGGGAAGGAGGAGATCTGATGTTAATCAGTGCATAGCTCGGAGCCAAACTTTCCCAAACGCGGTGTAGAAACATGCTCTTCTCATTTAAGGCATCTCTTTGTGGCTGTGAGGCTGCCACCGGTCGCCGTTTGACAGTTAAATGGAATGCCAGGTAGCAGCCTTAATTGTTGGAGTAAAATTGTGTGTGCGTGTTGTTGGGGGGGCGTTGGAGGTGAGTGTCAGACACTCCAAGGTTCAGTTATGACCCCCAGGTTTATGGCCGTGCTCACCGCAGGTCTCCTGAAGACAGGGCATTTACATCGGGCCAGACGCCTGGTCGCAGCCAGGCCTCTGCTGTTAACACTTAAGGGGCCTTAAAAAAAGGCCCCAGTGGTTTCCTGGGAATCCTTGTCAGTGAGTGTGAGTGTGTGCGTGCGTGAGTGAGTGTGTGTGTGTGCGCGCGCGCGCAGGGGAAAACATGTGTTCCCTGCAAGGCCTGGGCCCACACAGCAGATCGAGCAACAGAAAAAATTTTTAATATGTTTTCATCAAAGTGACAAAGATTTTTGGTGAATCGAAACACAGCGTTGGGCAGATGATCTTTTTCCTTACTTTCCGGTGCCTTTTCATTCTTTGCTTCTCGTTTTAATTTGCTGTTACGTTTCATGGGATCTTTTCCTAAGGTCCCTTAGACTCTTAGCGTACACATAGGTGCTTATATGTTAAAACTTCTGCACAGTGATAAATATATTGGCTTCTCAAAGTGTCCCTCCCTGAATCCGTTGATATATAGTATTGAAACCTCATTTAAAATGTAATATGTCAAAATAAAATTTTCAGATGTCATGTAAAAAAAAATAATCAAACATGAACAATTGGCCAGGATTTTGATTTTCGGTTTAAATGGGTGTGAAGAGACAGACATCGCTTTTACTGTGGTAAATATTGATAATAACTTTATCCTTTCCGGCTTTCCTAAAAGAGTATTGTGTGAGTCATCATTTGATTTCTCATCTGATAGATCTGCTAACTTTAATTTCACCAGGAAAGTATTACTATTTGATCTCAACTGTTGGGTGAATGTGCTCCGGTTCTAGTTCAAGGCCAAGAAAAGGTGGTGAAATCTTCTCTGAGCTCAAGCGCAGCTCACGCGTTGGGGACTCATAATTATGTTCAGACATCTGCATAATTTAATTTGGAAAGCCCTCTGTACCCATAAATGCAGTTCCATTCAGACTAGTAAGGATTTAGCCAGATGCCCCTCCTCTGGTCAGAAAGTGGCGAGTTAGGAGGGGTTATCTGGCCCTTGATGCATGTGGGGATCCATCATGTTTGCTCTGGTAATAATTCACATCAGAAATATTAACCGACATGAAATCATTCCTGTGGACGCGGAAGGTTTGCATAGAGCGTCATTTTTATTTGTTTCTTTTTATGACTCTCTTGTGCGGCCATTAGGCTGGCCTCACAGGCCCGTGTTCTATATCTGAGAGTCCTCGGCTTGGAAAGGACGGTCCACCCCATTGGGTGAGAAAAGCCATGGAAGTTTCCCTGAGGAACAGATCACAGTGGTTCTTTAAGCAGACCGTTATCGTTGATGAAAGCCTAGGGATAAACATAAACATTTTAAAAGTTCAGTTTGTTGGTGAAGTTAAATTGCTGCATACAGGGTGAAGGGCAGAAGCGTGTTTGGCCTTTTGTGTATGGCTGTAGAAGTTATTTTGACAGTGGCCACGAAGAGAGTTGCCCTGAAGGTTCCCCAAGGTAAATTACTTGCAGGAGCGAGCTCTACCCCCGGGTGAATTTTCACCTCTACGGATGGCATTTAGAGTGACTTACTTTTGTCAGAAAACAGCCCTGTTTAAGTACTAGAAATACCCGAGGTAAGATGAAATCTCAGTGCTGAGCCACCTTTTTTTTTTTTTTTGATAACAATACCAAGATTTGGAGAGCAATATATATTTTTTAATTATCTTCCTCCAAATATCCTATTGCACCTTTTTTATTTATTTACCTCCCGTATTTTTGATGCCTTATCTGAGTAATGTTAAAGATAACTGAGTTCTGTGCAGAAGAGACATCTGGAAAGTTCTATGTGTGGGTTTTTTTTTTCCTTTTAAATTGGTTTCCACCCGAAAAACCTTATTTTCTGTTATCTTGTCATCCTTTGAAGCCCTTTCTCCTAATTCTGGAAATCCTAAGTTTCCAGTGTGGCTCCCTTTCTCTGCATGGACACACGCCTGTTTTTATACAACAAAGAACAAAAAAAAAGCCAAAATTAAAAAAAAAAAAAAGTGGATCAAAAGAAAGAGCAGACCCTCTCTGCTATGCTCAGATCGTAGGCCTTCTCAAACTTTGCGTGTCGTGGGGAAAAAGGCCATCGCCGTTCTCCACGCCTGAGCTCATCACTACAAACCAGCCTAACAAATCATGGGAGAAGGTTGCCTTGAGGGAGATGATAATCTCACGAAGCTCATGTGAGGGCAAAGAGACATGGAGAAATAAAATGTAAAGGCCAGGTCCCAGCAGCCGATGTGCAGGGAAATGACTGTCTCCGCGAAGGTAAACTTTAATTCAGGCTACTTTTTCTTGCATATGGTTGTGTTAGTCTGTCTCCTCTCACAGACTCTTATTTGAAGGCTCCTTCCGTACACACACCCAAACAAACATCAAAAGTATTTTGTATCTATGCTCCAGCTTCTAGAAGCACCGACCTGGTTCTGTAGCCCTGGGTTTGTTTCTTGCATTACTCGTTACGAAGATAAAATTTTTCTGCGGACAACTCCATGCTGGATTTTAAGACAGTGATGAGGATGGCTAATTAGTGAACTCTGGTCTTTTCTTTTTCGAAATTTCATCTTGAAAATCTAAGGTCGCTTTTTTTTTTTTTTAATACTCAGTTCTTAAAATCGAGTTCTGGTTCAGCCCTGAAAAGAAATATCTTCAAACTTTTACCTAGAAATGTTCACTGTTTCATTGTTACGTTGCAGCAGCGGACATGAAGTTGCAGTGCTTGTATAACTGGCTACTTTAGTGAAAATTATCCTGAAGCCCAAGTGTCCTTTTTCTGTGTTGGTTTTTGTGTGTTTTCCCCCAGAGATATCTCTGTTACGTTCAAAAGTTCCCTCCACCTAGAACATCCCTCCGTTTTTTGTTATCAAAGGTTCCTGAAGACTGCCTCGGAAGTCCTCCCAAATTTGGGTTGTAAAGGGGAAAAAAGTGTCCATCTCATTTATATTTCCCCTTAGGTTGTTGTTATGTTTGTTTGTTTTTTTTTAATGAAGAAATAATCGGTTAGGTTCATAAAGCAACATTTGCATCTCTTTCTACTTTTTATATTTTCTGTTTTCAGAACTAATAATTTTCAGAAAAAAGGGCACAGCTGTTAAATGATTTTGGCACAGAGTTTATACTTTGATTCATAGAGATCAAAAGAACGAGTATTTTCCCCGCCATCCTCTTTGAAGAGTAGCAACGAGGAACGCAGCAAGGGCGTCGCGCGCTGTCTCTGCACAGGTAGACTTGGCCCAACATCTGTTGGGAGCCTTCTCCTCCCACCTGCCAGACCCCGCCCCAGCCCCCTGCCTCTTCTTTTCATCCCCCCCGCCCCTGCTTGCAGGGAGAAGGCAGATTCCGTCCAGTCGGCTGTGGTGTTTTCATATCACAGATGATGCCTCCCTCCGTCCCTCTTTTCAACTGTGCTCCTGGTGACAGTGACGTCACCTCCTTGGGAATCCCAATGGCTCCACGAAGCCAACGGAGAGACTCCTGGCTCGCTCAGCCCCCCCGATGCTGCCTTCCGAGGCCGCCCCCGCTCCGTGGCCTGGCCTCCTGGGTTTCACGCTCACGCACAGAACGAGCCCAGGACCGTGGCATTTCCTGCACGCAGCGAGGGGGGCCGCACCTGCTGCCTCGCGGGGAGGCCTCCTCGGGCCTCATGTAGCCCCTGAAAAAGTTAACTAACTCTTTAAGCTCAGTACGTTTCCAGCCCGTGTTCACGTGGCCTCAGTGGTCTGGTAAACCCAATTTTACCATTGGTGTGTTATCAGGATCCAAGTAAGGTCCATATGTCGTCTCTCATAATCTGTAGGTTTACACTTCACTTTTTCCTTGCAGTTTATCTGTTGTTGAAAAAGCTGGGTTGGGGCGCCTGGGTGGCTTAGTCGGTGAAGCGTCCGACTTTCGCTCAGGTCATGATCTCGCGGTTCGTGGGTTCGAGCCCCGCATCGGGCTCTGTGCTGACTGCCAGCTCAGAGCCTGGATCCTGTTTCGGTCTGTGACTCCCTCTCTCTCTGACCCTCCCCTGCTCACGCTGTCTCTCTCTCTCCTAGAAATAAATAAAATATTTAAAAAAAGAAAAAGCTGGGTCATTCGTTCAGTAGAATGCACACACACACCCATCCCCCCGCATCTTCTGTTCCCTGGAGTTGACCCAGGGGCTTGGTCTCATTCAGATCTGAACTTTTTTCTTTTTTTTTTTTTTTTCTTTTTTAGTATTTATTTATTTTGAGGGAGAGAGAAAGACAGATTGCCAGCAGGGGAGGGGCAGAGAGAGAGGGGGAGACAGAATCTGCAGCAGGCTCCGGGCTTGCAGCTGTCAGCAGAGCCCAATGCGGGGCTCAGACTCACGAACCACAAGATCGTGACCTGAGCCGAAGCCGGACGCTTACCCAGCTGAGCCTCCCAGACACCCAGATCTGAACTTTTTTTGCCCCATCTATAGAAAAACGTATCTTTCCAATCAGAGGCAGCTGACCTGGCTGTCAGCTGTTGCATGAAGGGTTGCAGAATGGTGCTATTCTAATTCTTCATTTATCTGTTCACTAGATGCTTCTGTAAAGGGAACATCCCATCAGTGGTTTGGTTTCCCTGAAGTATAATTTGTATAAAAAAGGATATATACTTGGGGCGCCTAAGTGGCGCAGGTGGTTGAGTTCCCGACTCCTGATTTCAGCTCAGGTCATGATCTCACGATTCGTGGGATTGAGTCCTGTGTCAGGCTCTACATTGACAGCGTGGAGCCTGCTTGGGATTTTCTCTCTCTCCCTCTCTTTCTGTCCCTCCTCAGCTCACAAGTGCTGTCTCTCACTCACAATAAATGAACACTTTTTTTTTTATTTATTTCTAGGAGAGAGAAAGAGACAGCGTGAGCAGGGAAGGGTCAGAGAGAGAGGGAGTCACAGACTGAAACAGCCTCCAGGCTCTGAGCTGGCAGTCAGCACAGAGCCCGACGCGGGGCTCGAACCCACGAACCGCGAGATCATGACCTAAGCGAAAGTCGGACGCTTAACCGACTAAGCCACCCAGGCGCCCCAAATAAAAACTTTTTAAAGAAGGATGTATACTTGGGGAACCTGGGGGCTCAGTGGGTTAAGTGTCCGACTTCGGCTCAGGTCATGATCCCACGGTTCCTGGGTTTGAGTCCCGCATCGGGCTCTGTGCTGACAGCTCGGAGCCTGGAACCTTCTCTGCTCCTCCCCAGCTCGAACTCTGTCTTTCTCTCTCTCTCTCAAAAATAAATAAACGTTAAAAATTTTTTTAAGGATATATACTTGATCTTTCCCTTATGGACCAGTTTTTGGACCAATTAACTGGTCCCTAGCATTCCCTAAAGGCAGCCAGTGATTTTTTTCACTTGTCTTTAGTATCTTTTGACTTTCTAGATTTGAATATAGTCAGTGACTCACATGCATTTTTGACAAATTCAAAAAACCTATTCTCGGCTCTGCTATTCTTGACCAGTCGAGCTGTGTGACTTCCTTCCCTGATGAACACATACACCCGCCCGGGACAGACGCTGGGGGTTCTCTGCTTTGCAGCCCCAGGGAGGCTCCCTAGAATTCCCAGCACATAGTAGGCGCTCTAAAAACAAAGGAGAACCACCACGGGCAACAAGAATAGTTTGTTAAATAAAATCGTATCACCTCGTTAGCTACTCACGCGGGAAGATGGCACAAACGTCTGGTCTTGTGTCTCTCCCCAGCTGGGCTTCCATCCGGTGCCGCCAGCTGCCTCCTACGAGAAGCCCACCTGGCCTTTCTCTTCTCTTCCTCCCAGCTGTCCTTGTACCCTGTCTAGCAAACGATGATACAGTGTTCAGAATCCTGGCTGTGCCTCTGCGGGTTCATATGTGTAAGGGAAACGGTGGAAAACTCAAAAATTGAAAGACGTTAGAGAAAAATCTGAGGAGAGGCAGTAGGGAGCCAAAGAAAAAAAGCCAATTCTCACAAAAGAAGACAGACATACAGGATGTGTGTAAGAAGTGGAGACCTCCCTCGCCCTTGAATGATGGAGTTTCCAGAACCCCAAACGCTGCCCCTGCAGCCGCAGAGAGAATGGGGTGACAGTTCCGCTGCAAGTGAAGAGAAGCCAGGTCCCCTCCCCACAAGCCGAGGGGGGTCCGGCTGCCTTAGAAGATGTGTCGGGTTAGAGATCCTGACTGGCACGATTTGATCTGCTCCAGAGCCTTCCGGGACTCAAACATGAACACTTGTCTGTATCAACATTTAAAAACACAACTTGGAAAAACTTGAAGTGGTTTTATTCTAAAGCTCGAGGACTTGAAAAGTGATTTGTGATTTAGCAGATTGGGTCCTTTGTTTTTATGATTCTTATCACTGAGGATCTGGCACAGACTCTAAACTTGCCCTTGGTGGTTTCTACCTGTTAGGTGTTTTTCACACGATTTTTTTTTTTTTTTGGTCCTTTTATTTTTTTAATATTTTATTGTCGTGTTGGTTTCCATAGAACACCCAGTGCTCATCCCCACAAGTGCCCTCCTCCATGCCCATCACCCCCCTTCCCCTTCCCCACTCCCCCATCAGCCCTCAGCTTGTTCTCAGCATTCAAGAGTCTCCATGGTTTGCCCCTCTCCCTTTCCCCCACCATTTCCCCCCTTCTTCTCCCCCTCGTTCCTCAGTTAAGTTCCTCCTAATCCTCCTATACGTGCACACATATGATACTTGTCCTTCTCTGCCTGACTTATTTCGCTCAGCATAACACCCTCGAGTTCCATCCATGTTGCTACACAGGCCAGATTTCATTCTTTCTCATTGCCATGTAGTATTCCATCATATAGATGAACCACATCTTCTTGATCCATTCGTCCGTTGATGGACACTTAGGCTCTTTCCATGTTTTAGCTATTGTTGCTAGTGTTGCTATGAACATTGGGGTGCATGTGCCCCTGTGCATCAGCACTCCTGCATCCCTTGGGTAAATTCCTAGCAGTGCTACTGCTGGGTCCTAGGGGAGTTCTGTTGTTAGTTTCCTGAGGAACCTCCACACTGTTCCAGAGGGGCTGCCCCAGCTTACATTCCCACCAACAGTGTAGGAGGGTGCCCGTTTCTCCACATCCTCACCAGCATCTAGAGTTCTCTGATTTGCTCACTTTAGCCACTCTGACTGGCGTGAGGTGGTATCTCAGTGTGGTTTTGATTTGTATTTCCCTGATGAGGAGGGACGCTGAGCATCGTTTCATGTGTCTCTTGGCCATGTGGATGTCCTCTTTGGAGAAGTGTGTGTTCATATCTTCTGCCCATTTCTTCACTGGGTTGTTTGTTTTTCGGGCTCACACGATTTTTATGTGGCCCTCTCCATCGCCAGCTGACAGCCCGTGTGTAAATTAGCAACTACTTTTGGCTGCTAGTAAAGGCTCCTAAATAACAGTCGCCATCCTTTCTGTGCGGCCATCCCCAGGGCATGACCACAGAATTGCCTCGTGGTCACAAAGTGGCATCTAAAGTCCAACCATCACATTCTTATTCCAGGAAGGAAGGAGGAGGACAGCAGAGAAGTCTCTCGGCTGAGTCAGCTCCCGTTTACAAAGGAGCTTTCTGTAAAGTTCCACCTGCAACATCCACTTGGATACCATCGGCCAGTACTTAGTCACCTGGCCCCCAGCAGATACTCAAGAAGTATGATTCTTTCAGAGAGGACGTAAGACTCTCAGAAGGTCCGACTCAGAAAGGAAGATGAGATACAAGGCTACGGGGTGGGCGTCTGTAATCCGGAAGCACGGTGCCGCCGTCTCCCCGATTCATTCTTACTCTCTCGGGTAACACCAGCGCAGGGCTTGCCAAGCGTCAGCCCACCGCTAGCCTCTGGGTGTTGGTCTGGGGTTTCCGCTGGTTCCTTGTCTGTTTGGAGCGATTCATTGTGCAGCAGCTTTTAGGAAAGGTGTTATAACGGGTGTTTTTGGTGGCTGTGGCGGGGGAGAGTCAGGCCACCAGAGGACCCACGGACCTTGCCGCAATTCGACGCTCTGATTGTACTGGTTGGTCTTTCCAAGTCCCACCTGCGTATCCGCGTTAACACAGCTGATAGGACTCCGAGGTGGGTAGAAACAGGTATCAGCCCGGTTCAGTGAGAGCGCCAGGGCATGGAGCTGAAGGTTTTGTGGGGGTTTTTTAAATTTTTTTTAATGTTTTATTTATTTCTAGGAGAGAGAGAGAGACAGCGTGAGCAGGGGAGGGTCAGAGAGAGGAGTCACAGACTCCGAAACAGTCTCCAGGCTCTGAGCTGGCAGTCAGCACAGAGCCCGACGCGGGGCTCGAACCCACGAACTGCGAGATCATGACCTGAGCGAAAGTCAGACACTTAACCGACTAAGCCACCCAGGCACCCCTGAAGGTTTTGTGGTTTAATGGTTAGTAAGACCTAAGTCACCTGAAGGCAGCTGTACATTTTACCCCCTCCCAGGGAACGGGGCTCATTGTGGTGAGGGGCGAGGAGCACAGGCTCCCCGCCTCTGCGTCCAGAGGTCATCGTTTCAGCAGGCAAATCAGATTGCTTTCTTCAAAAGATTGCTCAGAGCAGAATCCAGACTCCGCAGCCTGCCCCTGAAGGTCCTCTGCGGAGTGTTCTCTACCACCTCTCCGACCCACATTTCCTACCATCAACCTTACTCACTCTGTCTACACAGATTCCGGCTCCTTTTCTGTTCCCTGAGGACTCAGCCTCTTTGGTGCCTCAGGGCCTTTGCACTCGCCATGCCTTCAGTCCTAAAACACTTCCTCCCTCTCCAGGTCTTCACTGGCTCCTTGCCGTCCCTTGGATTCGGTTCAAATGTCGCCACTTCAAACGTCTTCAATGATGACTTTACCTAAAAGGCACGAACTGGGGCGCCTGGGTGGCTCGGCTGGCTGAGTGTCCGACTCTTGGTTTCGGCTCAGGTCACGATCCCAGGTTCATGGCGTGGAGCCTGCTTGGGATGCTCTTTCCCTCTGCCCCTCACCCCTGCCCTCTCTCTCTCTCTAAAAAGTAATAAATTTTAAAGCTGTTGAAAAGGCACTTCCTCATACCCGTCCCCCTCCGTGCCACCCAGTAAAATCGCCGGCATAGCATTCCGTTGCGTTTTCCCATAGCACCACCTTACTGTGAAATGGTGCTGCTTATTTACTTGTTTATTTTCTGTCCTCTCTGGTTTATGAGCCCCTGGAGGGCAGGGACCTTGTCCGTCTTGTTCAACACTTTAACCCCCAGAGTTTAGAGCAAACAGTTCCTGGCTCATTAATGTTCAGTAACCATTTATTCATTTATTATGAAGCTTCTTTATAGTGTGAAACTTTAATGTCTTTATCTGCAGGATGATAATGCCTGACTCTCCGAGTTGCTGTAGGGATTAAATGAAACCTTAAATGTAGATGCAGTTAGCCCCAAATGTTGATATTTCAGGGTATCCTCCACCTCCACCATCCGGATTGGAGACCATAATCTGTAAGTTCCTCAACGTCCTCAGCCGTAAGATGGGGAGAGTATTCCCCACCCCCCAGGGAGGCTGTGAGAAAGAATTGGGACAGTAGGTGGCCGTGCTTAGTGCAGCTAAGTGCTCGGGAAAGCTCACCAACGGTGTGACTTTGGGAAAATCACTGATCTTCCGTACATACAAGTTTCCTGAAAATGATTCCCTCCTCACAGCGACGTAGGGAGGGTTACGTGAGAACACCTATTCAGTCACAGCACGATGCGGAAGGGCAGACTCCGGAAGGACGTCCAGTCTCACCGTTGGACTCAGAAGAAGTGTGTGGTAGAACTTTCCGTGATGATGGGTGTGTTCTGTGTCTCCACCGACCAGTATGATGGCTGCTAAATCGCATGTATCTGCCGAGCACTTGAAATGTGGCTAGTGTCAGGGTGCCTGGGGTGGGGGTGGGGGCTCAGTTGGTTAAGCCTCCGGCTTCGGCTCAGGTCATGATCTCACGGTTTGGGGGTTCGAGCCCCGCGTCGGGCTCTGTGCCGACAGCTCAGAGCCTGGAGCTGCTTCACATTCTGTGTCTGCTTCTCTCCTGCTCACACTCTGTCTGTCTCTGTCTCACTCTCAAAAATAAATAAAGGTTAAAAAAAAAAAAAGAAATGTGGCTAGTGTCACCAGAGGATTGAACTTTTAATTCTGTTTTATTGTAATTAATTTAAAAACAGCCACGTTAAAATTTGGCTATGTGAATGACTCGGATGGTAGCTAGTGGCCGCCATGTTGGACAGGGCGGAGTAGACACCGTGAGCCCCCAGAGCTGCCCGGCCGGTATGCAGTTCGATGCCATGTCCGCACGGCTTTGCAGACGGCTCCCCTCCAAGAGTCAACCCCTCGGATCTGGAAACCCCCAAGAGTCTGGCTGTCTATTTGTTCCTTGTAGTCTGTCCCTCGGACTCTCCCCCTGAAGTCCTTATCTTCAGTGATAGGAAAGCCTCTCCATGGACTGGAGACGAAATCCGCTTTGAAGTGGACCCTTGTTATTCTCAGGCTCCGTCATTCAGACCCCGTCGGAGGCCGTCACCGCCCGGCAGTGGGGGTGTGTGCGGGGACACACTGCCTCTCCTGACCAGACGCCCGGGGGGCAGCGTCTCCCCAAACTGCAGGTAGAGCAGGGACAGACAGCAGCGGGGGACAGACAGACCCTCAAACCGAACCTAAAAACGAGGTCCCGGCTTTCCAGCTTGTCCGTCACACGCTAGGTGCGTGGGTGACTTCTGGAGCACAGGCGACAGTTACAGCCAGACACACCAGAACTTGAGATGCTGATTCGTGGCACATCAAAGTGACTAATAACAATTCGGAAATAGTCTGATTAAAATGAGGGCGTAAGAAGCAATCATCGTGTCTTGATGAGTTCAGAATGTTGTAAACATCTGCTTTATGTTTCCGAAGAATGGAACGAGTCTTAGGATTCCTAAGGAAAGGATGTAGGTTTGAAGAGTTTTCTGTATTGATTTACATGAGTACTTTTCGTCCTGTAATTAGAATTTTCGGGTTTGATTTCATTTTAGAAGTTTTAATTTGTCTGTAGATAATGGTGCTATAATTTTTGCCACATCATGGAATTCTGATACGGGTGGGGAAACTCCGGGGCTTTAATATTGGAAGTTTTCTTAGACACTGTAATTAGCTTTTTTTTAGCTCATAAATAATTCCTCTGAGATTTACCTCCCTGGATGTATAATGAGCTTTATTAAGCCTTATTCAAATAGGTTCCTATAGAGCCACATGAATACTTCTTATAAAACAGCATTCGTACGTTGGATTTATAGATAAAACTGCTCAAAATTCTGTCCCTGAACTAGAAGCTGCTAAAATCGAATAGTCAGGGTAGGTCAATGGGTCTCAATTGCAGTCTGGGGAGATTTGGGGTTTTCACAACCAAAAGAGGGAGACACGTTTCTACGGCATCGGGTGGGTAGAGCCCGGGGACGTATGTGTCATCCAACGGCGCCCAGGACAGCCACTGCCACGATTATTCAACTCAAAATGTCAGTAACACTGCAGTTGAAAAACCCTGAGTCAGATGTCACAGAAAAAGTGAGTTTGAGTCTCAGGCTATGAAACGTGCCTGGAGTTGTTTCGTCTGAAGTTTGATCGCGCTGGGCCTGAGGTGGGGTCCCTCAGAGGGTCCTGGGACTTTGCCTGAGTGAGAGCCTTTTAAGCAGAATCTTCAGGAAGGAGAGGAAGTGTGTGCTCAAGCACGTCTTTTTTCTCTGATTGAAGCAGGGTCCTACTTTCTGCATAAATGACTGTGAATTTACTGTGTCTGTTCTCAGCGTCTTGCTGGCAAAGAATGAATGGCATCTTGAGGGACAAAGAAGAATCCCCAAATAAGAATGTTTCTGCTTTTAAAAAAACTTCCTTTGAAACAGCCCTGTCGGTGGGAAGGTGGGTTGTGAAATAGTGCGGGGCTTAGCGCAGAGTATTCTGACAGCTGTAGAGACGCTGGTTCCTCGGTCGGCTGGCGTTCGGAGCCACAGGGGTGTTTGAGAATCCGGGTGGCATGTTAGGTGTGCTACACACAGAAGTGGGGGTGCCTTTCCAGTTCTTGGGACTGTGTGTAATAGACGTCGGACCGGTCCCCATCTTTATCCCCCCAGTCAAGATAACATGTGCAGAGGGGCGCCTGGGTGGCTTAGTCGGTTAAGCGTCCGACTTTCGCTTAGGTCATGATCTCGCGGTTCGTGGGTTCGAGCCCCGTGTCGGGCTCTGTGCTGACTGCCAGCTCAGAGCCTGGAGCCTGTTTCGGAGTCTGTGACTCCTCTCTCTGACCCTCCCCTGCTCACGCTGTCTCTCTCTCTCTCCTAGAAATAAATTAAAAAAAAAAAAAAAGATAACATGTAGAAATATGGACGTATGTGTTCATGTATTTCACCCATCCCTTCACATCCGTTTATAGAGTAGAATCTCTATACCCAAAGGTAAGATAATTTCGGGCAGTAAAGCAGTATTTCTCAATCTTTTTTTCATTACTCCCCGTATACCCGAGGAAACTAGATTTCTTTTCCCTAATCGTGCCTCCCCCAGGGAAGTTTTCTATTATACCACGTACCGTTGTGTGTGTGTGTGTGTGTGGCTTATACATATACCTCCCCGCAGGGCCAGTGCTCACCGCCTTGGGGTGGTATCAGCCCGGAGGAGAAGGCCTGAATTACTACAGTTAGAGGGCGATGTGATCACGGGGAGTTCTTCGTAGGACACTGGATGGCTTTACAAAGAGCAAACACGACTTCTGTTTCCTGACAGCCTCCGGAGGGACCGGGTAACGCGGCCGCTGTGGGCTGCGTACCTCCGTTATGAGAAGCCCCGTTCCTTTGCCTGAAAAGCTCTCGTCCAGTTGCTCTGCTCAGGCCCATTGTAATCCAGAAAGAGTCATAGATACCAGTCAACTCAGGGAGATTGTGACCTGTATGCGAGCCAGCTCACTGATTTTTTTTAAAAGACTTTATTTTGGGGGCGCCTGGGCAACTCAGCCAGTTGAGCATCTGACTTCGGCTCAGGTCATGATCTCACGGTTCGTGGGTTTGAGCCCAGTGTTGGGCTCTGTGCTGACAGCTCAGAGTCTGGAGCCTGCTTCCAATTCTTTCTCTCTCTCTCTCTCTCTCTCTCTCTCTCTCTCTCTCTCTCTCTCTGTCTCTCTGTCCCTCCCCTGCTCATGCTCTGTCTCTCTCTCTCTCTGTCTCTCTCAAAAGTAAACATTAAAAATGTTTTAATAAAAAAATAAGACTTTATTTTTTAGAACACTTTCAGGTTCACAGCAAAATTGAAAGTACCGAGATTTCCCATGTACGCCCTGTGCCCACACCTCTTATCCACATCCCCCACCAGAGGGTACATTTGTGACAATTGATGAACCCACTTTGACACATCATTATCATCCGGAGTCCAGTTTATGTTAGAATTCACTCTTGTTGTTGTACACCATCTGGGCGTAGACAAGTGTGTAACAACACATATCCATCATTATAGTATATCGTACAGAGTATTCTCACTGCGCAGATACTCTCCATGTTCTGCCTCTTCACAGCCCCCTGCCCTCACCTAACTCTGGGAAAGCACTGATCTTCTTACTGTTTTCATAGTTTTGCCGTTTCCAGAGGTTCATGGAGTTGGAATCATATAATGTGTGGCCTTTTCAGACTGCCTTCTCTCACTTAGCAATATGTATTTAAGGTTCCTCTGTGTCTCTGCATGGCTTTACATAGCTCATGTCTTTTAAGCACTGAGCGATATTCCATCGTATGGATGGACCACAGTTCATGTATCCATTTACCACCCGAAGGATGCCTTGGTTGCTCCCAAGTTTTAGCAGTTATGACTAAAGCTACTGCTATAAACATTAACATGCAGGTTTTCGTGGGGACATATGTTTTCAGCTCCAGGGAACACAACTGCTGGGTCATATGGTGAGAGTATGTTTGCTTTGGTAAGAAACCACCAAACTGCCTTCCAGAGTGGCTGCGCCATTTTGCTTTCCCACCAGCAGTGAGCGAGAGTCTCTGCTGCTCGTGAACACTTGGTATTGTCAGCGTTCTGGACTTCAGCCGTTCTCATAGGTGTGTGGTAGACTGGTTTTCTCGGCAATATTTTTACTAAAACATAATTTACTTACCATAAAACTCACCCTTATGAAGTATACAACAGAGTGGTTTCACTGTATTCCCAGAGCTGTGCAAACATCATGACTATGCAATTTTAGAACATCTTCCTCACCTTAAAAAAGCACCTGTGGTCAAAATTTAAAATATCTATGCTTCAAAGGACACCGTGAGGAACAGTGAAAAGATAATCCGAGGGCAGGAGGAAATACTTGCAAATCCTAACCTGTTAAGGGACTTGTACCAAGAATATATAAAGAACTCATAATTCAGTACTAAAAGACAACCCAATTGAAAAATGAGCACAGGATCCAAATAGATGTGTCCCTAGGGAGGATCTACAAATAAATGGGCAATGAGCTGCCGCAAAGATGCTCAATGCCATCAGCCACCAAGGAAATACAAATGAAAACCACAGTAAGAGACTGCTTCGCAGCCAGTGGGATGGCTGTTCCAAAAAAGGCAGACGAGAACGAGTGTTGGGGAGGGTGTGGAGACCCTGGAAAACCCTCCTATGTCACTGGTGGGGTGAAGAGTGGTGCAGCCACTCTGTAAAACCACTTGAAGGCTTCTTAAAAAGTAAAACAGAATTACTACACGATACAGCAATTCCACTCCCAGGAATATGCCTGGAAGAAGCAGAAGTGAATACATATGTCCACCATCAGGTTGTACCCTAGGCTCCTTCTGGGGGCGCTGGGAATGTTCTGAAAGGAGATCATGATGTCTGCATGACCCTGTGCTTATGCTAAAAATCACAAAGGCGTGCACTTTAAGTGGGTGCATTGTAGGATATGTGGATTCTATCTCTTTTTTATTTCAGAGAGAGAGAGACAGCATGAGCAGGGGAAGGTCAGGGAGAGAGAGAGATACAGAATCTGAAGCAGCTCCAGGCTCTGAGCTGTCAGCACAGAGCCCGATGTGGGGCTCGAACCCACAAACCTTGAGATCATGACCTGAGCTGAAGTCGGACGCTTAACCACCTGAGCCACCCGGGTGCCCGGATTCTATCTCAATTTAAAGCTGGTTTTAAAAAGATGAGAACAGGGGCGACTGGGTGGCTCAGTCAGTTAAGCTTCCAACTCTCGATTTCGGCTTGGGTCACGAAATCGCGATTCATGAGATTGAGCCCCACCAGGCTCTTTGCTGACATCACAGTCTGCTTGGGATTCTGTCTCTCCCTCTCACACTCTGTCTCAAAATAAATAAATAAACTTTTTTTTTTAAATGTTTTTTATTTATTTCTAGGAGAGAGAGAGAGAGACAGCGTGAGCAGGGGAGGGTCAGAGAGAGAGGGAGTCACAGATCGAATCAGGCTCCAGGGTCTGAGCTGGCAGTCAGCACAGAGCCCGATGCGGGGCTCGAACCCACGAACCGCGAGATCATGACCTAAGCGAAAGTCGGATGCTTAACCGACTAGGCCACCCAGGCGCCCCAATAAATAAATAAACTTTTAAAAATACATAAAATAAACTAAATAAAAAGACAAGAACAAACTGAAAAAGAATAACATCCCCTCCTGCCTTGCTGCCACACATTAACTGTCCCTCCTCACCCCTACCCACCCTCGAAGCCCCTGGTGACGTCAAGAGATTGGCCTCTTCTTGATATTTCATGTGAATGGAATCCTACAAGCCGTGACTTTTTGTTCTCGGTTTGTTCCTCTGAGCATGTTTTCTGCGCGCTTCACCACGTGTTAGCACATTGTCCATTTCCACGGCCTAATGATGCTCCACTGTGTCCCCGTTCGTCAGTTGACGGACACTCATTACGTTGTTATAAGTAATGCTGTTGTGAAGCTTCGGGTACCAGGCGTTTTGTGGGTCTGTATTTGCATTTCCCTTGGACGCACACCTAGGGGGGCATTGCTGGGTCGTACGGGAGCCCCGAGTGTAACGTTTGGAGGAGCTGCCAGACGGCTTCCGAGTGGCTGCACGGTTTCTACAATCCCAGCGGCAACTGATTTTTAAGTGAAGACGAGTGACACGCTCTTTAAACCATCCCGAGTTCTGGGATGGATTCTCCCCTTCCCTGTCCCCACGAGGAGCCGCATACACCCTTAATTCGAAGATGGAGGTCCCCCCAAACGTACACGCACTCCCCATTTCAGGGCTCTCCTGAATCGTGTGGATTCCATCCAGCGACTCTTTCTTCCCTGGAGCCTCAGTGATGAGGCTCCCGTGAGAGCTTTCTCTCTTGAATAATACGTTACGTTCATCAGGCCTCCATCCCTTTTAGAGAAATTCATCTTAAAACCATGTGGGAAGCCTGTTCTTAATGCTAGAACTTAGTGGACATGTACCTCCCTGTCTTCTCTTTCAGCCGTGTGTCTGCACACCACATGCCCCCACTGCGCACCCTCACTGCCCACACCACTGCACACCCCCACTAAACTCCACGCACACCCCACTGCACACTCTCACTGCACACCCTCACCACACACCATCAGTGCACACCTCCACCACAGACTCACCACACACCCTCACTGCACACCACACACCCCGACTGCACATCCTCACCACACACCCTCACTGCACATCCCACCACACACTGCACACCCTCACTGCACACCCCACCACATACCGTCACCGCACACCCTCACTGCACACACACCCCGACTCCACATCCTCACCACACACCCTCACTGCACACCTCCACCACACACTGCACACCCTCACTGCACACCCACCACATACCGTCACCGCACACCCTCACTGCACACCACACACCCCCACTGCATACCCCAACTGCACACCCTCACCACACACCCCCACTACACACCCTCACTGCACACCAGGCACCCCCACCTCACACGCAGCACTTGGACGTGCCAGGTGGGCGTGTGCACAGGGCTGTCAGCCTATTTGGGTTCAGCAGCCCCGCAGCCCAGAGGGTGCAGTCGGGTCGTCCTCGGTGTGACTGGCCATATCACACCCGCCATCCAGTGGACTTTCCGCCCATGCCACACTCTGGCGAATAACCACAGCCACGTTTGGG
This sequence comes from Proteles cristata cristata, assembly GCA_017311185.1. Taxonomy (NCBI): domain Eukaryota; kingdom Metazoa; phylum Chordata; class Mammalia; order Carnivora; family Hyaenidae; genus Proteles; species Proteles cristata. Next base: position 1,035,820 of record JAESUZ010004070.1, on the reverse strand, counting down.
TGATTCTCCTTTCAGATCACGCTCTTCCAGATCATCCAAGGCGGCCCCTGCGTCACCTCCAGGGGCGACTGCTTCGCTGGATGTAGACATGGTGGAGGTCTGAGCGCCCCCCCTTACGTGCTGTCACTAACAAGCACCCTGTTTTCTCCCACGGACCGCGGTCGGGGTTCCCAGCCCGATCTCACGCTCAGGGCAGCTGTGTGACATGGTCCCTGCCTCCCGGGCCCGCTCCTCATCACCGTGTGCCCGCCTGGGCCTGGGGCATGTTGGGCACGCGCTGCTCAGCGAATGTCGCCCAGCAGAGCCCCGCACGTCACTCACGTGCCCGCGGGCCTGTGTTCGCTCCCGCAGGCTATCGGCTGCACTCTCAACTGTAGCTGCCAGAGTTTCAAGCCGGGGAAGATCAACCACCGCCAGTGTGAGCAGTGCAGACACGGATGGGTGGCCCACGGTAACTATGTCTCCGCTCCCCGCCGTCTGTCATCTGCCCGGGGATGGCATTGAATCCATTCCCAGATGACGAGCCCTTGTGTGTCCCTCCCCCCGCTGGCTAACAGGCTGAGAGCTTTATACACGATCTCTCTGAACGTAACAACTCTGTGTGACGGCCGTGGTCTGTCATTCTGCAGTGATGGCAGTATCCTGTGCCGTCTAATGTGGCGGCCTCCAGGATTGCCAGATAAAACCCAGAATGCTCAGTTAAATTTGAATTTCAGAGAAACAACAACTAAGCTTCAACATGTCCCGGTGAATATTTTTCGTACGAGCCTGTCCCGCTCACTCCCTGTTTGTGGGAGATTTACGTTCGGATTTAAGTGGGCATCCCGTATTTCGGTTTGCCGGGCCCAGAATCCCACCCTAGCCCTGTGCAGTTGCTGAGTGCTTGAAATGTGACTGGTGTGGCTGAAAACCCGGATTTCCAATTTGATCAAATTCAAAGAGCGAAATAGCTTAATAAGGTAAAAATAATTCAATAAAATTAAAAAAAACCCAGATTTCCAATTTGATCAAATTCAAAGAGCGAAATAGCTTAATAAGGTAAAAATAATTCAATAAAATTAAAAATGTAATAAGTTTAAGCAGCCATGTGTAGCTGAAGACTGTCACATTGGACGGCACAGATTCTGGTGGCTGAAATCAGCAGAGCCTGATGACAGAAGTGACGGATGAGAGCACGAACCCAGATCTGTCAGATCCCCGAGCCTGGGCTCTTCACCAGTAGATCTTGTTCTTCCTGACTTTTCCATCTTTTGATTATGCACCTGCCACATACAGATGGCTTTACCCCTTTTCCTTGCACCTGCCCTCCTTGGGGCTATTTTGTACTCCTTAGAGATGCCAAAGGGAAGAAGGGAGAGTCTCAAGCCAGTCCATTTTATTTTAGAAGTTCCTGTGAATAATTTAGAGCCTGATAACTATTAAGATTGTTAGTCAAGGGGTGCCTGTGTGGCTCAGTCGGTTAAGCGTCTGACTCTTAATTTGGGCTCAGGTCATTATCTCACAGTTTGTGAGTTTGGGCCCCACATCGGGCTCCATGCTAACAGCTCGGAGCTTGCTTGGAATTCTCTCTCCCCACCTCTCTCTCTCTGCCCCTCCCCTGAACCCACACTCTCTCTCTCTCAAAATAAATTAACTTTTTAAAAAAAGATTGTTAATCATTTACATATCACTGGGGGATTTTTTTCCTCTTCTTCAATTTGATTTTTCAGCCCTCAGCAAGCTGAGGATCCCCCCCGTGTACCCCACAAGCCAGGTGGAGATCGTCCAGTCCAATGTGGTGTTTGATATCAGCAGCCTCATGCTCTACGGGACGCAGGCCATCCCTGTTCGCCTCAAGATCCTACTGGACCGGCTCTTCAGCGTGTTGAAGCAAGATGAGGTTGTCCAGATCCTCCACGCCTTGGACTGGACGCTTCAGGATTACATCCGGGGCTACGTGCTGCAGGTATGGTGAGCGTGGCCCTGTTCTCCCGCGGCCTCTTCCCAAATCCGTGGCCCAGTGACTGGTGGAAGCCGGTTGCCCACAGTGCTCCAGCCATTGATGGGCATCCTTCCCTAAATACTTTTCCTGGGGTGCCTGGGTGGCTCCATTGGTTACACATCTGACTCTCGGTTTCAGCTCAGGTCACGATCTCACGGTTTTGTGAGTTCAAGCCGCGCATTGGGCTCTGCACCAACAGTGCGGAGCCTGCTTGGGATTCTCTCCTCTCCCTCTGTCTCTGCCCCTCCCCACCCTCCGCTCACCTTGTCTCTATCTTTCTCAAAATAAATAAACTTAAAGAAAAGTTTTTAAATATTTTTTCTAATGGCTTAAGCCCCCACCTCGTGTTCTGGGGGGAAACACAGCGCTTTCCCCTAGATCTCTGTGAAGCTTCCGGATGTGGGGGCAATTACATGTTCTCTGACTCGCATTTTGCCAAGCCAGCTCCACGATAAAGCATTTGCTCCACGTCTGCAGGCCACCTAGGGACACGAGGCGCTGCCTGTGCCGATTTCTCTGAGGGTGTGGGGGTGAGAAAGGCAGGCCGCTGCGGGTCCGTGCTGCCCACTGCGGGCCCTCCTTCGGGTGCTGTCATCCATGGTGTGTCTGCTTCCGGCTCCTGCTCATCCCCTCGCTCCTCGGCTCCCTGTGGCCTCACCCGGCGTTCCATCTCTCTGCCATGTCCTCCACCCCGGCCCCCTTTTTGTTATTTTGCAGAGTAGTCTTACCTCCTTCTCCGCCAGGCCATGGAGGTAGACCTCACGTTTCATATCCACGAGCAAAGGACATCTTTCCTGGTACGAATGATCACATTTCTCTGCCATGAAACAGCTGCAGCCCTTATCTTTCTTTGACACTAGAAAGTGTCAACATTTCAGGGCCGCCTGGGTGGCTCAGTGGTTGGCGTCTGACTTCGGCTCAGGTCATGTCCCACGGTTTGTGAGTCTGTGCCCGCGTCGGGCTCTGTGCTGACAGCTCAGAGCCTGGAGCTGCCTCGGATTCTGTGTCTCCCTCTCTCTCTGCCCCTCCCTTGCTCATTCTTTGTCTCTCTCTGTCTCTCAAAAATAAACAAACATTTTTAAAAAATTTTTTAAAAAGAAAATGTCAAAATTTCAGTGAATATTGAATATACTTTTATTGGGCGATGAATAGATGAATATACTTCCAAGACCAACATACACTTCAGTCTCCTCCAGGCAGGCCATCTCATTAACACAAACACTCATAACCATTTATCAACTTGAACTTTCTTCCAGTGAAATCTCACAAGGCAGGTAAATCATCCCCACTTTCCAGTTGAAAAGCCGGAAGCTCCGAGTGCCTCTGAATCATGGCCAAAGTCACTCAGGTGGTACATGGCCAACCCAGGATTTGAACCCATTTCTTTTGAACCCTGAAGCCCCCCCCCAATATTCCTCTGGAGACACGTTTCCTGTCTGGGGGTACAGGACCCCCCAGCAGGCTCAAAGCAACCTTTTATGTAGAGTAACATTATGATCTTACATTATGACATAGATCAATATTTAATGATCCTAATAATCTTGCTTTCTAGTGTTAGGATTAAAAATATGGAATCAATTACCTTGAACCTCTCGTGCATCAAAAATTTATGATGTTACATCCCTCATCATCTTCAAAACTCTTCCATGCATTGTGAAAAATCTCAGTAGGCCATCAAATACATGTTCTGTGATAAAATATTTATTGTAGTTTTGGGAAAAGTTAGGCCTTGCTAGAGTTGGAAAGATCTCCAACACTCCAGTGTAATTAAAGCTCTGCTTTGCAAACACGACCAGTAGATCAATACAGGTTCATTTGCTCTCTGATGTGAGTTGCTTGGGAAGATTATTAAACTCGCAGCAGAAAAAAATCCGTGAGCTGTGTGAGGCCTGATTGCTCCGGCTATACTTTTTAGATAGAGAAGTTACCGTTGTTCAAATGATACATATTTTAATTTTAGTAGGGGGAAATTATTATGCCTAATGCAGGACAACCAGTTGGTTTGAAATAAGATGGAAAAGAATCACCTAATTTCCCTCAGGCTCAAGTAATCTAATTTTATTTCTCTCTTCTGGACCACTGGTTACAATTTGCACAGCTTATTTTCTGCCCAGAGTTTCTGGCCTAGGAGAGCAGTATGAGTGGGGCCGGACTCCGCGAGCCCCGTGCTCATCCAGAGGGCGTTTCGGCTGCTGTTGTGAACCAGGGCGCCCTGCGGCCCTCATGGGGGCCCTCACCGCACGACTCCTTCTAGAGAAGAAGGCGGGGAGCAGTAAAATTAATTGCACTTTTTAATTCCGGTTTAGGATGCGTCGGGCAAGGTGCTGGATCACTGGAGCATCATGACCAGTGAGGAAGAGGTGGCCACCTTGCAGCAGTTTCTGCGTTTCGGGGAGACCAAGTCCATCGTGGAGCTGATGGCGATCCAAGAGAAAGACGAGCAGTCGGTCATCGTCCCGCCATCGGCGAACGTGGACATCAGGGCCTTCATCGAGAGCTGCAGCCACAGGGGGGCCGGCCTCCCCGCCGCCGTGGACAAGGGGAGCCCCAGCAGCCTGCACCCCTTTGAGAACCTCATCAACAACATGACCTTCATGCTTCCGTTCCAGGTCTTCAACCCCATGCCGCCCACGCTGATCGGGTCCCTGCCCGAGCAGTATGTGCTGGAGCGAGGCCAGGACCAAAGTCAGGACCCCAAGCAGGACATCCCCGGCCCCTTCCCCGGCCCCGGCTTCCTGACTCCCGGCTCCACGCCCTTTCAGGCAGAGAAAGAGCCGTGTCTGAACTGTCCCGACGCGGTGGCGAAAAAGGAGGACCACGCCCACCTGAGTGACTCGGGCGCGTATGGCGTCATCACAAAGCTGGAAAGGGCGCGGCTGTCGCCCGCGGCCAAGGTGAAGTCCGAGAGGAGCAGCCTGGGCACGAAGAAGGGCCGGGTGTTCTGCACGGCGTGTGAGAAGACCTTCTACGACAAGGGCACGCTCAAGATCCACTACAACGCCGTCCACCTGAAGATCAAGCACAAGTGCACCATCGAGGGCTGCAACATGGTCTTCAGCTCCCTCCGGAGCCGTAACCGCCACAGCGCCAACCCCAACCCCAGGCTGCACATGCCCATGAACAGAAACAACAGAGACAAAGACCTGCGCAGCAGCCTGAGCCTGGCCGCCTCCGACGGCTACCAACGCCCCGGCTTCGCCGTGACCCCCGCCGACTGCAGGCCCCTGCCCGGCTTTGCGGGCGCCGGGGAGGCCCCTGGGGGCCAGCCGGCCTTCCCGAGCATTGGGCAAAACGGGGTGCTTTTCCCCAACCTGAAGACGGTCCAGCCGGTCCTCCCTTTCCACCGCAGCCCGGCCACGCCGGCAGAGCTGGCCCACACCCCCGGGGTGCTGCCCTCCCTGCCCCTCCTGTCGTCCTCCATCCCGGAGCAGCTGGCTCTGAACGAGGGGCCGCTGGACGCCCTCCCCAAGAAGAAATCCCGCAAGTCCAGCATGCCCATCAAAATCGAGAAGGAGACCATGGGGCTTGCTGACGAAAAGAGGCCGGTGCTCAGCTCAGATGAAGACAGGCCCGTGCGGGCGGCCAGCGGAGATGAGCAGGAGGCCTGGAGCCCTGAGTCAGAAGGAGCCCCCGGGGACCAGGGCACACGGTCGGGAGGCCCAGGGAGGCCTCTCCCCGGAGGAGAGGGGCGCTGCCGTCGAGACTCGGGGACCGAGGCCGGCGGAGCCACGGGCAGAAGCCCCGAGCAGGCCATGCAGCACTTGGAGAGGGGGGCCGAGAGCGAGCAGAGGCAGGTGCTGACCGCAGCGCCGAGGGAGCCGGACGCCGGCGGCCGTGAGCTTCACCTCGCGCCTGGGACGGAGCCCTGCGCGCCCCTTCCCGACCACCTCCGGCTGCAGCAGCGCCTGCTGGCCGGCGGGCTCTTGGGCGCTCTGGCCGGCAGGGGCGTGGCTTTTCCGTGTTTCGAAGATTCTACAGAACTGGACCTCGTGGGTCAGCACGCACCAGGCAGGCAGAAGGAAGAAAAACACTTCCAGTGCGACATCTGCAAGAAGACCTTTAAGAACGCTTGCGGCGTGAAGATGCACCACAAGAACGTGCACGCCAGGGAAGCCCACGTGTGCACAGCGGAAGGCTGCAAAGCCACCTTCCCCTCGCGCAGGGGCCGGGACAGGTAAGAGGCCTGTTGTGAGCGGGTCTTCCGAGGCGCTGAGTCTTAAACTTCCCAGGGCGTCCGGATCACCGGGAGGGTCCTTAAAACACATCCTTCTCAGCCCCGCCCGTCGAATTTCTGCTTCCGCAGGTGGGATGGGGGAGGCCTGAGAGCTTGCGTCTCTGAGTCCCCAGGGGATCACAGCGCCTGCTGTTGCAGGGAACTCTGTTCTGTTGATCCGCGTTCCTGAATTTTCAGCGCTTGGTGCTAAACCTGATCTGAAACGATGTGAGGCTGTTGGTGATCTTTTTTAAATCTCCCTAGGTGTGGACTTTTTTACTCTATACTCCATGCAGACATACTAATGTGTTTATCACGGGACATGAACAAGATATTACAGCGTGTGCAGTCATTCTGCCTCGCTAAAGTCTGAGCGGCTCTGAATTCAGAAACCCATCTGGCGCAAATGGTTTGGGGTAAGGAATCGTGAGCCGGTCTCACATGAGGCAGTGGTGAGGAGCGGGGGTTACAATCCTCAGCGTAACTTCCCCAAACTTGTCTGCTTTTCATTTTATGATATGACGCCCATTGGACGAAATATTTTCTTTTATGTCTGCTTAACCAGCTATGTCTGAAGAAAGGAATAACTGTTTGGGTGAAGGTTTCTAATTTTTTTTAAGTTTATTTATTTATTTTGAGAGAGAGAGAACACACATGAGCAGGCAAGGGGCAGAGAGAGAGGGAAAGAGAGAGCCCCCTAGGTGACTTGGGGCTCAATCGAAGTCATTAACCGTGAGATCATGACCTGAGCCAAAATCAAGAGTCAGACACTTCACTGACTGAGCCCCCCCCGCCAGGCTCCCCGAAGATTTTTTAATTATTAAGATATCAAAGAACGAAGGCATTTAGCAGGTTGCCTCGGGGTTTGTGATGCTGGTTGAAAAGTGAGAGACACTGGGTGTGGGGTTTTCTGAGTGGCACACAGCGTCGACCCGTTTGCAAGGCACCCAGGTGCCGAGCGTATCTCTCAGTCCGGGATGAGGCACTGGCATTACTGCCGGGCGTCTGCTCTTCTTCATGAGCTTGAGTCTCGTAACCACCCTTCCCGCCACCTTCCTCCCCAGCCTGTGAAGGGCAGCTTGTGCGTAACCAGGAGGTGACCCCAGGAGGCTTTAAGGAGAAGACTAACTCTGTGATGAAATGCCGTTCGCAGAACATTCCCATGTCTGCTCGGACAGCCTGCTGTAAAGCATTTCAGCATCACCGCTACCTCCGTGCACAGCACAACACCTGATTTCCTGAGGAGCGGGGGCTCATGGGAACATGCTCGCCTTGAGCAAGGGGGATAGAGCATGGGTGGTAGAAGTTAAAATTCCCGTTTCGGTCGCTGGCATGTGGAACCAAAGCATCAGCATCCCCTGATGCCTCCTCCAGGAGGAGGCTTTGTGCATGAAAAGGCTGTTCTGTCGAAGTAGAGACAGTCCTATCAGGCAGATTATCCTTGATATTTATGATCGTGTCCTGGCCTACAGCGCCCACTACCTTAGAAGTCCCCTCCCCACCCACCCACAGGGAAGCATCTTGAATTCTAAGTTTAAACTACTAATTCCAATGGTCTAGAACCAGGAAGGCATCTTCCCTAGAATCTGATTAAAATGGCACCGTTCTATTTTATTTTTTTAATGTTGATTTATTTATTTTGAGAGAGAGGGTCGCCTGGGTGGCTTAGTCGGTTAAGCGTCTGACTTCCGCTCAGGTCATGATCTCGCGGTTCGTGGGTTCGGGCCCCGCGTCGGGCTCTGTGCTGACTGCCAGCTCAGAGCCTGGACCCTGTTTCAGTCTGTGACTCCCTCTCTCTCTGACCCTCCCCTGCTCACGCTATCTCTCTCTCTCTCTCCTAGAAATAAATAAAACATTAAAAAAATTTATATTTATTTTGAGAGAGAGTAAGAGAGCGAGGGAGGGTAGGATCAGACAGAGAGGGAGGGAGAGAGGGTCTCAAGCAGGCTCCATGCTGTCCACACACGTGGGGCTCAATCTCACAGACCCTGAGAGCATGACCTGAGCCGAAATTAAGAGTAGGATGCTCAGCCGACTGAGCCTCTCAGGAGCCCCCCAAATGGCACCATTTTAGGACCTGCATTGTGGGCTCTTGGGGGTTGGGGACGAGAGCTCTGTTGTCAGAATAACTTTCTTCCCTCCTTGGAGCCACCACCAGCAGAGTCACTAGGGTCCCTCAGGAAGGGGCTGGAACAGCACCCTGGGTGCTTCTGAAGCCAAAAAAAATATTCAAGAACCTTCTGTGAGGTGCTGTGGACCCAATCACTGCTCACAAAGGCCTATGAGGGAGACAGACCAGTAAATAGGCAATTTCAGCTCGCTGCAGGGACTGCTCTCAGGTGAGATATACAGGCTGCTGTGGGCGCATAGTGGGTGCACCTAATTAGACTCTGAGAAGTTAGGGAAGGCTTCCTGGAAGAGGGGGCATGATGATAGCAGTAGCTCTCAGTCAGTTTGGTCTCAGAACCGCTTCACAAATTCTTAAAACCTGGGGGCCCTCCAGAGCTGTTGCCTAGTTGGGTGTAGAGGTATCAGTGTTTACTGCGTTAGAAATTAAAACTGAAAAAGTACCAGAATTTCATCCCTTAAAGTAATAAACCTATTATATGTTTAATAAACCTATCATATGTTAACATATACATGGCATTTAATGAAAGATAAGTCCAACTTCCAAAACAAAAACTCAGTGAGAAGAGTGGCTTTGTTTTTACGTTTTTGCAAATCTCTGTAACGTCTGGCTTAGCAGAAAACAGCTGGCTTCTTACATCGGCTTCTGCACCACCCTGTTCCCAGACCACATGTCACGTAGCCTCTGGGAAACCATGGTAAGCTCGTGAAGGAACGACAGTGAAAAAGACAAATCACGTCGTAACAGATCACGTCTCAGTGCCCTTATGAGATGAGTTCTGACTTCAGGGTACCCCTGAAAGGGGCTCAGGTACCACTAGGGGGGCCCAGACCACACTTTGAGAACCGCTAGTCTAAGGAGGCAGAAACCAGCCTGGGGGGGTGGGGAGGGAGGGAAGTGTCAGGTAGACACACACACACACGGCCAGCAGGCGCAGCATCCACAGTCCTGGAAGCAGGAAGCTGGCACATGGTCCAGAGGGCTTTGCACTTGTGGTAGTGACTGGTTGGAGGGCACATGGCTCCCCTGGGGGTGCACGCGGCCCTCGGAGGCTTTAGGAGAAGGTTGGAGGATCCCACACTTTCGCTCCGACGTCCACGGAGCGTGACAGAAGGGACCTTCCCGTGCAAGCTTCCAGTGAGTGTGTCTGTCTGACTTTTTTTTTTTAACCGCCTTCTGTCCTGGGGCCTACGTGTCAATCTAGTGTCTGGTTTTCCGCCGACCCGTACCTGCCTCTTCCACCCAGATTGCTGACATAATCACAGGGCAGCCCAGCCGTTGATAAGACTTGCTTACAGAGCGGGTGATCTGAGCCTGCAGTTCTGAGTATGTCCAGAAAAAGAATGTGTGAGGGATAGAAAGGAGGAGTCGGATAGCCAATCTGATGCATTTTTTTGAAATAGGATTCAATTTCCACCCGTGTCCCCACCACCACCATCACCACCACATCTTCAGAGATTTCAAAGAGAAAATTCAGTTCGTAGTTACTGCGGTCGGGGAGCTTTTCCCAGGCTGGCCCTGGCATGCACTCCCATCCGTACCGGTGAGGGAGGCTCTTTTCCCTGTTTGGGACCATGTTCCCATCACCTTGAAGACTGTACCCGTGTGGTCAGGGCTGGTTTTGCTAGTTAGAAGTTAGCAGGGGATCTCGGAGCCGGGCCGACTTTGATTGACAAGTTACGTCTAAATGATATTGTTCGAGTAAGCATGTGTCATCATAATGGACACTCATTATCCGCCCTTCAGGAGTAATCATTGGGTAGAAGGTTGGTGGTGTTTTCAATGCTGCATTTGCAAAACACCTGTCTGGTTTATAGTGAAACGTTGCAAATATGAACTGAACTTCGCATTATCTCTCTCTCTCTCTCTCTCTCTCTGTAACACACACACAATTTCTTGCCAATCAGGTTTGCTCACCTGTGGAACTTCTGCAGTGACAAGTGTGTGAATGCCATAGACCATGATGCAAGCCACACGGAAAATTTTAAATTTTCTAGTAGGCACGTTGAGAAAGTATGAAAAGACACAGATGAAATGACTTTTCACGATGAACTTTGTTTCATTGAGTCTATCCAAAATCCTGTCATTTCTGCATATGTCACAGCCACATTTTGGGACCTCTGTGGTCATGGAGGAGCAAGCTATCATACCAGACAGGACAGCTCTAGATGGCCTCCGACTTCGGGTCAGGTCAGGATCTCACGATTCGTGAGTTCAAGCCCCGCGTCGGGTTCTGTGCTGAAAGCCTAGAGCCTGGAGCTGCTTCGGATTCTGTGTCTCCCTCTCTCTCTGCCTCTCCCCTGCTTGCGCTCTGTCTCTCTCTCTCTCAAAACTAAATAAACATTAAAAAATTTTTTGAAATAAAGTCCTCTGCTTAATTCCTCATTGGAACCAGTTTTCTCTGAGATTCCCCTGGTCGCAGGGTCTCGGGTGAATTGACCTAATTGAAGTAGCTTAGCCATTCTTTCTAGTTGAGATCCAGGAAGGTATGTGTCCATCACGAGGTAGAAGTTAAGGACTACGTATTCCCAGACTCCAGACTGTCAGCTTTCTGGCTCAGTGCTAACTTCTGACGAGTGGTGGACGCCACTGGGCCAGTGTCCATTGGACGCGCATTTCACCCGTCTCCCCTCATTGTCTTCTGTGCCGTAAGTGTTTTGTGGCATCCACCTCGTGCCTCCACTTGGAATGTTGAGTGTTTTTTACAACAACAGCCCAACCCATTGCTAACCATATTTTCGCTCTTGTAGACACAGTTCAAACCTAAATCTCCACCAAAAAGTGTTGAGCCCAGAAGCACTGATGAGCCCCGAAGACCATTTCCGTGCAGCCTACCTTCTGAAAGATGTGGCCAAGGAACCTTATCAGGATGTGGCTTTCACCCAGCAAGCCTCCCAGACATCTGTCATCTTCAAGGGAACGAGTCGGATGGGCAGTCTGGTTTACCCAATAACCCAAGTCCACAGTGCCGGCCTGGAGGGCTACAGCTCGGGTCTGCCGAGCGAGGGCGCCATCTTGGATTTGAGTACTACCTCGAGCATGAAGTCAGAGAGCAGCAGCCATTCCTCCTGGGACTCAGACGGGGCGAGCGAGGAAGGCGCCGTGCTCATGGAGGACAGCGAGGAGGACTGTAACGGGCCGAGCCTCGTCCCCGGGGAAGACGAGTACCCCATCTGCGTCCTGATGGAGAAGGCCGACCAGAGCCTCGCCAGCCTGCCTTCAGGGCTGCCCATTACCTGTCACATCTGCCAAAAGACATACAGTAACAAAGGGACCTTCAGGGCTCACTACAAAACTGTGCACCTCCGCCAGCTTCACAAGTGCAAAGTTCCGGGCTGCAACACCATGTTCTCGTCTGTCCGCAGCCGGAACAGGCACAGCCAGAACCCCAACCTGCACAAGAGCCTGGCCCCGTCCCCGAGTCCTCTGCAGTAACGGGAAGGTGGAGCGGGTGTGCAGGGATAAGCGTGTGGATCAGAAGTCAGGAATAAGGTAGTCCAAAGAAACGTCTCCAGTTTTGCTTAGCACGGCTTGGGGCCAGGCCAGGCAAAGAAGTCCTGGAATTGACTTCAGAGTCTTCGACGGCAGGGCGAGCTCAAAGTCCAGCCTTGGAGGAAGTCCGCCTTGGGGCAGCCCGAAGCCCCTGCTGTTTCTCGTAGCCCAAGAGGCTTTTCCCTGACCTGCCAAAAAGCTGCAGAAATACAGTTTTCCCCACGTTTATTTACACGTTCCCTGGGAGAGCTCTGGGTCCGCAGATAGACAACAGGAGCCCGGGACCTTGAGGCAGCTTGAGGTCGGGCTTTGCACGAGGGCTAAGGGTCAGTTGCGCGTCCCGGGGAAGCAGACCGCCACCACGGGTAAGGAGCCAGGGCCAAGATCACATCTTTTAGTTCCTGCTTTTAGTGAGTCTGGATTGCAGACTCACTAAGGTTTGGGGGGAAATGACTTTTTGAGACTATGCCTCCGTTTGGAGTGGAAGATTGCTTTTATTTTTATTTTTTTCCCCTCCAGGGGTCTCATGGACCTCCAGTTCTTAGAGGAAGCAGATCACATTCAACACAGAGGAACGTGGATGTCATTCCCAAGGGTGTCTGTTCTTGCCGTGTTGCGTGCGTTCCGGAAGCTCGGGGGCGGAGAGGGGAGGGAGAGATTTCATGCACTTAAACATAGTGGTCTTCAATTTAATTTAAAGTAATTTTGATAATATTTAACTTGTGTTTGTTAACGTGAGTCGTCGGTCACGGTGTGGCCCCTGGGTCTCTGCTCCAGGGCACAGAGCATCGGCCTAAACTTCACATCCGCTGCCCGTTTTCATTCCGTGTCTGGCCCATCCGGCCCCCCGTGGAAGCAATGCAGGCATGACTCTGGCAAGACCCGTTGTAAATACTCGGCCGAAGCGCTTAGAGAACGTGATTCTGATGGTTGGGGTGCATTTTCAGTGTCACTGGGTCCCTCGGTCCTCACCCTTTTATAAATATTGTAAGGTTAGGGCGAACTTTCCGATTCACCCGGTAGGAGAAAAATAGGGCGTTCACCACCACACTGTACATCTTAATATTTAACTTATTCTGACATGTATTCCACACCCTTGGACACGTGCCGATGTAGAAAGGAAGCTTAATCAGTCCCTACGAAAAGAGACCACCTCTCGAAATTTGACATTTGCGGTACTCGGCAAGCCCGTGGCGGGGCAAGAAATTGGCCTCGTATTCAGACTTCGGGTTAACCGTCTTTTTAAACTCACGGTTGATTTCAGTAATGAAAAACATCCTCAAAGAGGAGCGGAGGTTCCAAGAGAGAGATTCTTCCTCCGGCACAAGGGCGAGAAAAGCCAACAACCTGTTAACGGATTGTTCCAACATTTTTAAAAAATAAACGTGACAACACTCGGTCTCTGCGTGAAGTGAAATGTATCTTTCCACAGTTTTGTTACCCAGCTGTTTATGATTCTAGTTTCCCCAAAATGGAACCAATTTGTATACAAATGAGTTTTCTATGATTTAATAAAAATATATGCCATATGTTTTTGTTTAAAAAGACAAACATTTGTAAGCCTGGCTTTGTCACGTGGACGCCGTGTTGCACGGGTGCTATGGTCAGTCGCGCACACACGCACGTGCTTACACACACTTTATGAATTTTAGTGAGCTGAGAACCCAGGGCAAGCAGGCAGACGGGTAGTAGTATCAGTAACCATGGCCACATCCAAACAGGAGGTGCAGGTATGAGTGAGCTCCAAAGAAAATGCAGTGCTTGTTTCACAGGGATGAGAGGCTGTGAACCAATTTATTATTTTTTTAATGTTTATTTGCGGGGGGAGGGACAGAGAGAGAGATAGAGAGGACCTGAAGCGGGCTCTGCGCTAATAGCAGAGAGCCTGATGTGGGGCTCGAACTCGCAAGCCATGAAATCATGACCTGAGCTGAAGTTAGATGCCCCATTTTTGTATTTTCCTTAATAATAAGTTGATACCTAGGGCGCCTGGGTGGCTCAGTCGGTTAAGTGTCCGACTTCGGCTCAGGTCTTGCAGTTCACAAGTTCGAGCCCCGCGTCGGGCTCTGTGCTGACAGCTCGGAGCCTGGAGCCTGCTTTGGATTCTGTGTCTCCCTTACTCTCTGCCCCTTCCCTGCTCATTCTCTCTCTCTCTCTCTCTCTCTCTCTCAAATAAATAAACCATTAAAATTTTTTTAATTAAATACAGTGATTGCTTAAAAACACTGTGTTGTCAGAGAAGTCTTACAGCCATGCTCAAAGTAGAATGAATTTCAGCTTCTTTCTTTCTTAAACATGCAAGGATTTTTTTAAGTCAGGTTTTATAATGAGTCTTTTATTTATCTTTTTCATTTTATTTTTTGTACAAATAGTTTATTGTCAAGTTGGTTTCCATTATAATTAGTCTTTTAATCTCCTCGCCTGTTTTATCTGCCCTTCCAGTAGGTAACAGCATGCCCCCTCTGCCCTCCCCGACCCCCCCGTCGAGGGAGGGCTCCACATCCCTGCTTCACGGTGGGTGGAGAGGAAGCAGCCACCAGCACTGTGTGCCCAGCCCAGATCCCGCCTTGGCAGCTAGTATACAATCCAGAGACTTTCTCAAGGTCAACAGGGTCCTAAAACATCTCCCCACACCTGCGGCTTCTCCATCCTTCCCGCTCGCCTTTCACAATGACCTCTGTGGGCTTTGCCTTCCCCCGTGGTCGCCCTTCTGAACACGCACTTCGCGGGATGCCACCACACGGCTTACGGTGGCCACGGTAGCCGACCTCACCTCCTGCCCTCAGAGAACGGGGTGGGAACCCCTGGGGCTTCACCCCCACGGCGCCCCCGCCCCCGGGCTTGTCTGCCTTCACACCTGTCCCCACCGGGTCTCCTCTGGCCACACTGTGCCGCCACGCTCAGCCCCACGTGGTCTTGTTGAAGCGTCAGTTCCCCGAGCCCAGCCTTTCTGATCGTCTCCGCGCGCGCCCACAGCGGATGCCGATGGGCCTAAAGGTGCCGGGGTTTGTGCAGAGAGGCCATGCTAGCGGGGAGGAGACGGGGAGGGAGGTGGCAGACACCGTGCTGGTGTGACCCCCGAGCAAAGGGGAGAAGGAGGGAAGGTTGAGTGAAAGAATCCAAGGCTGCCATAGCCTCGGGAAGGCTGGGGCGGGGCCCCGGGGAGGTGGGGGTCTGGGACCCAGGTCAGTCATCAGGAATGGGTTCCCTGAGAGCCGTGTCTCTACCACCCTCAGTGTGGCTGTGAGCAGCCCCGGGAAGTGCGGCCTCCGTGCAGACGCGGCCACGGGCTCAGAGCACAGTGCCTGGACCCCTTGGCCAAGTCCTGTGTTTCTTAAGCCCCTGGGTCCTGTTCGAGGTGGATTCAGGCCTGCATTTTCCTCTGGACTCAGAAGTAGTTCCTGTTCGTCTTGAAGGCCGACGCCCTCACCCGGCCCTCCGGCTGCCTTGAGGAAGGTGCCCCATCTCGCTAGCCCAGAACTCCGGCGGGCCTCTCCCATCCTGGGGCTCCTGGAGGACTCAGGAGGTCAAGCGTCTGGCTTCGGCGCAGGCCATGATCTCGCGGTTCATGAGTTCGAGCCCCGCCTCAGGCTCTGCGCTGACAGTGTGGAGCCTGCTTCAGGCCTCTGGTCCCTCTCTCTGCCTCTCCCCTGCTTACGCTCTCTCAAAAATAAATATTTTGGGGGGCACCTGGGTGGCTCAGTCGGCTGGGCAGCTGACTTCGGCTCAGGTCATGATCTCATGGTCCATGAGTTCAAGACCTGCATCGGGCTCTGTGCTGACAGCTCGGAGCCTGGAGCTGCTTCGGATTCTGTGTCTCCCTCTCTCTCTGCCCCTCCCCCACTCATGCTCTGTCTCTCTCTGTCTCAAAAATAAATGTTAAAAAAATTTTTAAATAAACATTTTTTTAAATCTCTCGTTTTAACAATTGAAAGAAAGAAAACATAGCTCTCTGGAGCCCTGACCAATTCCAATGGCTCTTCCCCCCTCTCTTTGTACAGCCAAGGGCCACAGTAGATTTTGCCTCTCCCCCAACCACTGCATTTCTTTCTTACCCGAATGAGGGCCCCACCCTCACCAGGCTTCCAGTGATGCCCCACAGGGCCTTATCCAAAGGACACGTTTGGCTCTGTGGTGAACCCTGGTCCCTCCCGGGCCTCTCCTGGCCTCACACTCATGCTCTCTGGAATGTCTCGTTCACCCCTACGTCTACCAACTATGACTTGTCGGCTGACGCCTGCCGAGACTACACCTCCGGAGGTGCCCTGTTGACTAGCAGATGCCCACTAGCAGATGTCACGGAATAATCCACAGCAGCCCCGTCCAACTCAACTGGTGCTCAACCCAGTTTCTCATCCCCCCCACACACCCCCAATCAAACATTTTCCCCCTTGTGTTTATTTGAGGTGAGGGACCGGTGGCCAGCCCACACCCAAACCCCAGGAGCAACACCAGCTGTGGTCAAGAGCATGGCTCTTCACGTCTGACTGTCATTGGCTGTTCCACACGCCAGCCGGTGACTCGAGCCACCCAACGGCTTCTCCGGGTCTCCGTTTTCTCGTCCGTATGATAAGGATAGAAATAGTGTCTACTTTGGTGGATCCTGGTGAGGCACAAAGGGCATGGTGCATGTGAGCACTGCCACCTGAGTGCCCAGCAAACACTTGCTGTAAGCTCCCTCTTCGTCATCGTCATCATTGTGGTCATCATCATTGTCGTTGTCATCATCGGCACATCATCATATTGTCATTTTCATCATCATCGTCGTCGTCCTCATCGTCCTCATCGTCGTATTGTCATTATCGTCATCATCGTCATTGTCATCGTCATCATTGTCATTTTCATCGTTGTCGTCATCGTCATCATTGTCATCATCGTTTTCGTCGTCATCATTGTATTATCATTGTTGTCATCATCATTGTCATTTTCATCTTCATCGTCATCGTCCGCATCATTGTCATCATCGTTTTCATCATCATCGTTGTATTATCATCATTGTCGTCATCGTCATTGTCATTTTCATCATCATCGTCGTCATCGTCCTCATCACTGTCATCATCGTTTTCATCGTCATCGTTGTATTATCATCATTGTCGTCATCGTCACTACCCTCGCTGTTCCTTCTTCTCATGCCCAGCAGCAGCCATCAGTCACCAAATCCCACCCAATCTGCCTACCAGGAAATGCCCTCCGAGCCTTCCCCTTTCTTGAGCTGCTTGCTCAGCGTCCGTTCAACAGGGCAGCTCTCTGCTTCCTCCTCCTCCTTCCCCAAGAGCTTCAGTGCCTCCTGGGGCTCCTGCTGTCTCTAGCCCACCCCCCGTAGCAGCCCAGGGAGCTCTCCAACAGCACAGAGTGGACTGTCCCTCCTCCTCCTCATGCTTCCTCCTTCCCTCATGAGGGTGGGATCCCTCCCAGGCCGGCCTCAGCCAGGCTGACCCCTGCAGTGGCCCCACAGGCCTGGGCTTGTCGACCCCCAAAGCCCTGCATACGTCACTTTCTCTCCTGCCCGTCTCAGACTTCTAACCCTCGGTACCCCCCCGCCCCTGCCGAGACTCAGCTCAGGTTCCCTCTCTTCCAGGAAGCCCCACATGACCTCCCCCTCCTTCCTTCTCAGTGGGGAGTAAAGCCAGACCTTCTGGGCCCCTCTGTGTTGTCCGGGTTTGCTCACAGATTTGCCCGACCCCACCCCCAGCCGTCACCAAGGGGCCTCCAGCTGTCCATCAACATATGGACGGAGAACCCGCGTACTGTGCTCCGGCGCCCCTGATCGTTCACTGGTACACGCAGTAGACACAGCGCTCGCTCTCGTGGAGTTAGGAATGAAGAGGACAGATAATCAAATCAAAAACTAAAAATAAATTATGCAAGCTTGATTTCCAGAAGAGAGGTCTCTATCTCCAGTTTCTCTGGCTAGTACCCATCCCGGCCAGGCCTGAGGGCACAGGTCCGTGACCTCCCCACGACCTCACCCCCCTCAAGGGTGGGACTGGGCCTCCCTCCCAGGAGTGTGGCTACGTAAATGTAACTCAACTGTCAGTTGCCGGCACATCCCTAAACCACCAGCTTCGTGGGGTCATGCTTCTGTTTATATTCAAATTAAACAACATGGACCTTCCCTCCTCCCCGCCCCCGCTTGTAAGAGCACTGACCTCAGCAATCACTTTCTCCATCAGCCTTTGAGCAGAAGAAAAGCACACACAAGCCTCCCAGATTCCGAGAGCCTACTTTCAAATCAACACAACTTCAACAAGCAGATGAAAACGGGCTGTTTTGCCCTGATCACGGGGATCTGGCAGTATCGACTCCTCCAATCAAAACTTACTCCCTAACTGGGGCGCCTGGGTGGCTCAGGCAGTTAAGTGTCTAACTTTGGCTCAGGTCATGATCTCACAGTTCATGGGTTTGAGCCCCATGTAGGGTTCTGTGCTGACTGCCAGCTCAGAGCCTGCAGCCTGTTTTGTATTCTGTGTCTCCCTCTCTCTGACCCTCCCCTGCTCACGCTGTCTCTCTCTCTCTCCTTCTCTCTCTCTCCCTCTCTCTCTCTCAGAAATAAATAAAACATTAAAAAAAAAAAAAAAGACTCGCTAACCTAGCAGAGGGTGAAAGACCACAGAGGGGCCACACGTATGGCTTTTGGGTCTAGCTTAGGGTGTTTTTTCTAAGTGGCTAGTTGACGCCTACCCAGATTTTGTCTGATTTCTCAAATTTTGTCTGATTTCTCAAATCGCCCACGATTAGGAAAGTTGATACGTCTTTGATTCTTTTTCTTTCTTTCCTTTTCTTATTGAGATAAAATTCACACAGCACAAAGCTTATTAAAAGTGTGCAATTCAGGGGTGCCTGAGTGGCTCAGTCGGTTGAGTGTCCAACAGCTCAGTCGGTTGAGTGTCCAACATCGGCTCGGGTCATGATCTCATGGTTCACAAGTTCAGTCCCCACGTTGGGCTTTGTGCTAATAGCACAGAGCCTGCTTCAGGTTAGCTGGCTCCCGCTCTCTGTGCCCCTCCCTTGCTAGTGCTCTCTCTCTCTCTCTCTCTAAAATAAAATAAACATTAAAAAATTAAAAATAAAGGGGCACCTGGGTGGTTCAGCCAGTTAAGCATCTGACTTCGGCTCAGGTCATGATCTCATGGTTCATGGGTTCGAGCCCCGCGTCGGGCTCTGTGCTGACAGCTCAGAGCCTGGAGCCTGCTTTGGGTTCTTTGTCTCCCTCTCTCTCTGACCCTCCCCTGCGCACGCTGCCCCTCTCTCTCTCTCTCTTTCTCTCTCTCTCTCTTTCTCTCTCTCTCTCAAATAAATAAAACATTAAAAAATGTTTAATAAAATAAGATAATAAAATATACAATTCAGAGGCATGTAGTACCATCACTAGGCTGTGCACCTCAGTCCAGTTCAGAACGTTTCGATCACCCCAAATAAAGCCCTGTCCCCGGGAACAGTCACTCCCCATTAGTCTGCTAGCTGATCTACCTCCTGCCTCCACGGGTTTGCACGGACCTGCCCTGTAAATGGAATCCCACACTATGTGCTCTTCGGTGTCTGGCTTCTTTCACTTCGCACGATGTCCTCAAGCTCCATCCATGTTGTGACAGACGTCACTCCTTCTTACGGCTAAAGATGAATCCATGGTGTGGAGGCACCACGTCCGTTTTGGTTTGTCTTCCCACCCACCACTCGGGATGCACACTTGGGTTGTTCCCACTTTGGGGCCCTCACGAACGATTCTGCCGTGGACACCTGCGTGCAAGTTTTGTTTGGACCTGTGTTTTCTGTTCACACGGGTGTATCTCTAAGAGTGGAACTGTTGGGTCATACGGTAAGCGTGTTTGATGCCAGACTGTTTTCTAAGGTCACTGATTCTCTTTTTTTTTAAATGGGGGGGGGAGGGAGCGGCAGGGGAAGAGGGAGAGGGGGAGAGAGAGAGAATCCCAAACGGGCTTCATGCTCATCACAGAGCCCAAAGTGGGGCTTAAGCTCGCATCCCTGGGATCATGACCTGAGCCAACATCAAGAGTCAGATGCTCAACTGACTGAGCCACCAAGGCACCCACCCGATAAGGTCACCGATTCTTTTTTTTTTTTTTAATGTTAATTTATTTTTGAGAGACAGAGCATGAGCAGGGGAGGGGCAGAGAGAGAGAGGGAGACACAGAATCCGAAGCAGCTCCAGGCTCTGAGCTGTCAGCACAGAGCCCGACGCGGGGCTCGAACTCATGAACCGCGAGATCATGACCTGAGCCACTCAGACGCTTAACCCACTGAGCCGCCCAGACGCCCCATAAGGGCACTGATTCATAAGCACGGTTGCACATTGGAATCATCTGGGCATCTTTTTAAAGTACTGCTTCCCAGTCCTTCCCTCAGACGGTCTGAGATCATCAGTCTGCTCTGTGGCCCGTGCACGGCGATTTTCGAGGCTCCCCAGGGCTCTCTCCCAGCCCGGGGTGAGGACTTTTGCTACAGGCACGGGGGACTCACAGATGACCTCATTAATCAGCAGCTCCTGAACTTGTCCTCTCTGCTCAGTGATTCCAGACCTGCTTGATTATGAGAATGTTCTGGGGCACTTTTTTAAAATACAGAGTCCCGGGGGCACCTGGATTGCTCAGTTGGTTAAGCGTCTGACCTCTTGATTTCAGCTCAGGCTGTGATCTTGCAGTTCATGGGTTCAAGCCCTGCATCAGGTGCCTCACCAACAGTGTGGGGCCTGCTTGAGATTCTCTCTCCCTCTCTCTCTCTCTCTCTCCCTCTCTCCCTCACTCCCTTGCCATTTTCCTGCTTGCTCTCTTTCTCTCTCAAAGATAAATAAATTAACATTAAAAAAAATAAAATACAGAGTCCCAGATGGGTGAAGGAGGAGAGCCTGGGAATCTGAGGTTTCAGCAGACACTTTGGGTCTCTGGTGATCTGGCAAGTTTGGGGACCAGAATCTTAAGATTCTTCCCCAAATGTGGGCCCCACCAGCACCGGCAGCAACACCAGCTGAAGCTTGTAAGAAACGCACGTTCTAACTACCACCGAATCAGAATCTGCCTTTTAACAGTCCCGTGGTGATCGTAAGCACCCCGATATCTCAGAAGCAGCGTCAGCTACTTAATCTCAGGCGGTGCCATCTGTAGGTAAGAGGTGCACGCATCAGATCGTCTGAAAGGCTCGGGAAAGCACAGGCTGTTCTTGGAGCCTCTGAGCAGCTGTGACGCACACCACGTGTCACAAGTCCCCAGGTGATGCCGATGCACTCGGTCTGAGAACCACACTTTGAGAATCCTAGATCTAGCATCTCGACTGGGATTTCTCAGACTTGGCACTATTTATGTTTCGAGCCAGATAATTCTTTCTTGGGTGGGAAGCCGCCCTCTGATTGTAGGTGGTTAGCTGCTTCTCTGACCTCTACCTGCTAGGTACCCCCAAAATTGTAGCAGCTAGTAATGTCTACATACATTGCCAAATACCCCTGGGGGGAGGGGGAGTGGCCAAATAGCTCCCAGTTGATAACCACCGGTCTAGAACATACTAAAGGGGAGGGGCCTTGCCACTCACCCCATTCAAGGGGAGAGTAGACTTGTTCCCTAGCGTGGGCAAGCTCTCTCAGCCTCTCCCTAGGATCTGGGGCTGGAGACCCCATGGGACAATGCCCTTGAGCCAGGATTTCCTCACCTGGGCAAACGATACCCCATTCCCAGCTCCCTGACCACAAGAGAAGCGTCTGGACCCCTCAACAGCAGGTATGAAGTCCTGAGCAGGTAGCCCAGTGCCCGGTGCTCTCCCCTCCTCACCCATAGCCCCTTATTTGCCAGATATCTTTGGCTGTTCCTAAAAAACAGATTTTCAAAGAAACGTTAAAAGTGGCCAGAATACAAGCAAAATACTTAAGGAACTGAATGTCTGTTGGTCACCTGATACTTTTAAAGCCACACCCTAGGAATCTGTGTGATTGGCAAGCTCTAATTAGTCTGAATTGTTATATTTTCTTTATGTTCTTTGCAGAGGGCAGGGAATTTCAGGCGGCGGGCAGGGGGAGGGAGGGAGGCTCTGGGTTCTCCAACCTTCCTGGAGGTTGGTTCACGTTTCGTATTGTTGGGGAACAGTGCCCTCTGCTGGAATTTTCTGGTTATTGTGATTGCGGCTGAGCCCTGCCAGGCCAGGCAAGTGTGTTTGAAGTTCCCCCTGGTGACTGACCTTGTCTTCCTGCCCCAAGGCTGGCTGAAACCAGGATGTGCTTCCTGAATGTTCTCAAGCCCGCGCTGGTCAGGGTGAGGTTCACATGGTCCCCTCCCACCAACACCCCCCAACTTAGCCCTCCTGTAACGGGGTCCCTGTGACTCCCCAACCAGCCCCCCTGTGGAGAGTGATGTGCTGGGAGGCACATGTGTGGGGGCTGGGGTTCAGGAACCCCATAGAAGCCTCACAGCCCAAAGGGGACATGAGGAGTGAGTACCATCACCCAAGCCTATTCTACTTCTACCTGCTTTTATGTAGTAGGGCGTAGTATTTGGCTTTGTGTTCTAGAGAGAGAGAGACTTTCTTTTTGAAAATCATGGCAGTAAGTGGTCTCTGAAGTCCTTCCAGCACTTTCTCTGAATCCTGTCCTATGGACATCGGTGAGGAGATGTGTCCCAAGTCTCCCTGTGTCCTGTACGCCACCCAGCCCCGTTTCTCACGCCGAATTAAAGAAAATGGTGAGGGCTGAGGGCCTCTTTCTTCACCCTGAACAGCACCCAGCCCGGAAGTAAGAGCTCAGTGTGTGTGGTAATGGCCCCTCTGAAACCAGTTTTGGGGCAACAGCTCCGTACTTGGATTCCAGAGTTATCATCATCCTCAAAGAGGACATTGCGTTTGGTCAGTAAAAACAAGCTCACTGGGATTGGTTCGGAAGGTCTGGTGACTTGGCCCCTTGGCTCACTCCATTGTACATTTTCCAGAGTTTCACATTTAAAACATAAGCCTGACAAACCACAAGAGACTCTTAAATACAGAAAGCAAACTGGGGGGGGTGGGGGGGATGGGGGATGGGTATGGAGGAGGGCACTTGTTGGGATGAGCACTGGGCGTTGTATGTAAGCCAATTTGACAATAAGTTACATTTAAAAATCCCTTTTGTTGAGGTACAGCATGTAGATGGAGCACAAATCAAGCTCAGTAAAAAATACATAAATAAAATAAAATAAAAACCTGAGTAAATGGTTGATACTGAATACCGGACCCTGTGAAGTTTGGTTTAAATGCTATAAAGGTATTTGTAGGTATTTATACCTTTCTCTATTTTTAAAAATATTTTTATGTTGGTGGGCATCTGGGTGACTCAGCTGGTAAGTGTCTGACTCTTGATCTCAGCTCAGCTCTTGATCTCAGGTTCGTGAGTTCAAGCCCCACATTGGGCTCCACTCTGAGCATGAAGCCTACTTAAAAATATATATACAGGGGGCGCCTGGGTGGCTTAGTCGGTTAAGCGTCCGACTTTCGCTTAGGTCATGATCTCGCGGTTCGTGGGTTCAAGCCTCGTGTTGGGCTCTGTGCTGACTGCCAGCTCAGAGCCTGGAGCCTGTTTCAGAGTCTGTGTCTCCCTCTCTTTCTGACCCTCCCCTGCTCACGCCGTCTCTCTCTCTCTCCTAGAAATAAATAAAACATTAAAAAAATAATAATTAAAAAAAATATATATATATATACAGGGGCTCCTGGGTGTCTTAGTTGGTGAAGCATCTGACTCTTGATTTCGGCTCAGGTCATGATCTCAGGGTTCATGAGATTGAGCCCCGCGTCAGCCTCTGCTGACAGCTCAGAGCCTACTTGAGATTCTCTCTCTCTGCCTCTCTCTCTGCCTCTCTCTCTCTCAAAATAAATAAGCTTTAAAAAAATATTTTAAAAAATTTTTTTTACTTTTTGGTAAATAAAAATTGTATGCATTTAAGGTATACAATATGCTTTGATTTATGTAGATGTTGTGAAATGATTTCCACAATCAAACTAGTAACCCCTTCCATTGTTAGTTTTGTGTGTGTGTGATGAGAACACTTGATATTTACTCTCCATACAAGTTTAAAATGTATAATACATTATCATTAAGTACCATCATCATGCTTTATATTAGATGCCCAGCATTTATAACTGGAAGTCTGTGCCCTTTGATCAGAATCTCCCCCCCCTCCCCCAGTCTCCTGGAAACCACCATTCTTCTGTTCCCGTGAGTTCACCTTTTTCTTTTTTCTGTTCATAGATTTCACAGAGAAGTGAGCTCATAAAGCATTTGTCCTTCTGTGTCTGCTTATTTCACTTTGTCCTTCAGGGACCATGTTGTTGCAAATGACAGGACTTCCTGCTTTTTTGAGGCTGAATGACATTCCACTGTGTGTGTGTGTGTGTGTGTGTGTGTGTGTGTGTGTGTGTGTGTGTGTCTACACCATGTCTTCTTGATCCATTCATCTGTCGGTGGATCTTGGGTTGTTCCCCAAGCTGTAAGCTGCTCCAAAGACGCCACAGTGAACGTGAAAGGGTGATTCTGTTTCCCTCAGATCTGTACCCAGAAGAGACAGCCCTGGATCGCCGGGTGGTTCCAGTTTTAGTGATTTGAGGAGCCTCCACGCTGTTTTCCGGAGCGGCTGCACCCGTTTCGTTCCCACCAGCCGAGCACAGGGTTCGCTTTTCCCCGCACCCTCACCGATCTGTTATCTTCTGAGTCTCTGACAATAACCATCCTAACGGGTCTGAGGTGATCTCTCACTTTGGTTTTGATTTGCGTTTCCCGAATGACGCGTGATGTTGAGCATCTTTTCACATGTCTGTTCGTCACCTGGATGTCTTCTTTGGAAAAATGTTCTTTGGCTCATCTTTTAATCAGGTTTTTCATTTGCTTGCTTGTTGCCCTTGAATTAGGAGTGCCTTATATTTTTTGGATGTTAACCCCTTAAGAGACAGATGGTTTGCACATATTTTCTCCCATTCCATACGTGGCCTTTTAATTTTGTTGATTCCCTTTGCTGTGCTGAATCTCCCTTGTCTACTTTTGCTTTTGTTTCCTGCGCTTTGGGTATCAATTCCAAAAAATCATTGCCAAAACCAATGTCAAGGACGTTTTATCCTGTGCCTCTTTCTATGAGTTTTATAGTTTCAGGTCTCTCATTTAAGTATTTAATCCATTTTGAATTATGTATTGCGTAAGGTCAAATTTCATTCTTTTGCGTGTGGCTATCTGGTTTTCCCAATACGATGTATTGAAAAGACTGTCTTTTCCCCAATGTATATTCTTGGCACCTTTGACAAAAATTAGTTAGCTGTATATGTGCGAGTTTATTTCTGAGCTCTCTCTTCTATTCTGTCTGTGTGTCTGGTTTATGCCAGTATCATGTGGTTTTTATTACTATAGCTTTGTAATGTAGTTTCAAGTCAAAACGTGTGATGCACCTGCTTTTTTCTTCTTGCTCAAGATTATTTTAGCTATTTGGGGTCTTTGGCACATTTTAGGATTGTTTTTCTACTTCTGTGAAAAACACCATTGGAACTTTGAAGGGGACTGCATTGAATCTCTAGATCACTTTGGGTAATGTGGACATTTGAACAATAACAATTCTTCCATGAACACAGGATATCTGCCTCTATATTTCAAAGTCATATGCTTTTGGGGCACCTGGGTGGCTCAGTCGGTTAGGCGTCTGACTTCAGCTCAGGTCATGATCTCACAGTCAGTGAGTTCAAGCCCCACATCGGGTTCTGTGCTGGAAGCTCAGAGCCCAGAGCCTACTTCAAATTCTGTGTCTCCCTCTCTCTCTGCTCCTCCCCCACTTGCGCTCTGTCTCTCTCTCTCTCTCTCTCAAAAATGAATAAATGTTAAAAAAAAAAAAGCCATATGCTTCTAAAGCTATTGCTTGATCATCCATTTTGGACATTAACTATTTTCTTCCTTCTCTGGAAAAATGGAGACTTAAGTCTGTTGTGTTTATAAACAAATAATTTTATTTACTTTTTTTAAATATTTTATTTATTTTTGAAAGAGACAGAGCATAAGCTGGAGAAGGACAGAGAGAGAGGGAAACACAGAATCCGAAGCAGCTCCAGGCTCTGAGCTGTCAGCACAGAGCCCAACGTGGGGCCTGAACTCACAAGCGGTGATATCATGACCTGAGCCGAAGTCAGTCGCTTAACCAACTGCGCCACCCAGGCGCCCCAAAAAATAACTTTTTTTAAGTTATTGCCATACCTATTGAATCTCTTTCATTGAATCCATAGTAGCTGCTGGGAGAAATCCGATTGTCTTAGTCCTGAAAGACCCAAACCTCAGTGTTAAATACCTGAGAGGCTTTCAGGCAAAACAAAACAAAACAAGCTCAGAGGTAAACTAAGCTAACACCACTGTTTCATCATTATTAATAAACTATATTGATTAATAATTAAGTGTTTTTGCAAAGCACCATATAATTTACCAGAGCAGGTAACGGTTCATTTTCACAACATCCCCGTAAGGGCCGCAGGTGCAGCTCTGTTTTACAGGTAAAGACGTGCCCAAAGCCGTAGGGTGAGGCCACAGAGCTGGGACAGCAATCGGCCAGGTGTCCCCCCCGCTACCCAGGGACCTCCGGCCCGGGGAAGGAGGGACACGGGTGAGAGCGCTCGGCCACCTGCCGTCCTTGCTTCCAGATCCGCTCTTCCCTGTCCCTCCTCCACTCCGAACTCCCTCCTCCCGACCTGGGTCAGCAGGCCCAGCCGCTGCGGCTTGCTGGAGTCTCCAGGTGGGCGCACTGCCGCGCCCGGTGGGCAGGGGCCGGGGCCACCGGCTGCCCTTACGTGGTTCCGCGTCCACTGCCTGCAGCCCAGAGCCCACTGGGCCCCTGGGAGCTGCTCCGGCGAAGGCTCTGGGGCTGCTGCTGGTCTGGCCTGAGGTCAGCGTCGGAGGGACGGGGTGGGGGGAAAGGTGCTTCACCACGATGCTTGGGTAAGAAATGGATACACAGAGTCAGGACGGCATGGCTCTTCCTTTCTGATCTGAAACCCAAGCCACCAGAGTAGAGACCTGAGGATATAATAGTGTTAATTCTTCTCAAATACTGGGGTTCTTTTCTTTTTTTTTTTTTTTTTTTTTTAATGTTTTATTTATTTCTAGGAGAGAGAAAGAGAGAGCGTGAGCAGGGGAGGGTCAGAGAGAGAGGGAGTCACAGACTCTGAAACAGGCTCCAGGCTCTGAGCTGGCAGTCAGCACAGAGCCCGACGCGGGGCTTGAACCCACGAACCACGAGATCATGACCTAAGTGAAAGTCGGACGCTTAACCGACTAAGCCACCCAGGCGCCCCACTGGGGTTCTTTTCTAAATGCGGAAGTAATACAGACTCAAGGGGGGTTGAGGACGGGGGTTGGAAACACACAAAAAGACAAAGATGGGGCGCCTGGGTGGCTCAGTCAGTTGAGCGTCCGACTTCGGCTCGGGTCACAATCTCTCGGTTGATGGGTTCAAGCCCCACGTCAGGCTCTGTGCTGACAGCTCAGAGCCTGGAGCTGCTTCACGTTCTGTGTCTCTTTCTCTCTCTGACCCTCCCCACTCATGCTCTGTGTCACTCTGTCTCTCAAAAAATAAATAAATGTAAAAAAAAATGTTAAAGACAAAGAGGAAATATCACATATAAACCTGCCACCATTTCATCTGTTTCCTTTCTCCAGTTGAAGTGAGGGAGAGGGTTTAAGCATTTACTTTTCATTTTTATCTAAGTAATTTTTCTTTTGGTTACCATGTTTCTATTACTTTGGCAAAATAGCTCCGTGTTTCAAAGGACTAATTCTTGAGATACATGTTTTACATTTACCGTATCATTCTTTCCGCCTTCGCTTTTGCTGTCCCCTTGCACAAAACCTGGATGAATGGCTTTGCCTGTGATGAATTCTCCTCTGTGAATGGGGCTGGCTTCATGCTGCGGAGTAGGTTGGCATGAGAGAGGCTGGGTGGTGGAGGAAATGGTCTGTAATTTTACTGTATAATGTGGGTGTCCTGCAGCGCTTAGGAATGCTTCAAAGCCTACAACAGAAAAAAAAAAATCTTTAAAAGTGTCAAACAAACAGAATGTATTCTAAGTAACAAGAAATCTAGGCACAAGTAATTGCTGGTATTTGTTCAGGCGCCCAGCCTGGTCAGGGCCATCGTCTGTGCAAGTTGCTGGACTTCTCCCTCCGTGTTCTCAGGGAACAATATGGCTGCTGTGGCTCCAGGCATCACACCTGAACTGAAAGTAGGAAAAAAGGAGAAGAGGAGTGGCACCAATTATGTGTTTTTCTGTATTCTCAAGAAAAGCAGACATTTTCCCAGAAGGCCCTAGCAGAAATCTACTTTTCTAGGCTTGACTAGAATCATGGCACGGGGCCACACTGAGCAGCAGGGGAGCAGAGAAAGCAAATATTTAAGTTCCCCTTGACTCTACAGTGGAAGGTGACAAAAGAAAGAGTTTGGAACTTTCTGTCACGTTAGCTAAATAACAGTGGCTCCCGCCAGTATTTCCTGTGTCTTGGGAATAAGTCTCCCCTCCTGTTCCAAGCGGGAGGTGGGCTCAGAGGCTGAGTCCCTCTTCCCTGTGCTGTGGCTTCTGTCCCCATCCCTCAGCAGATCATAAAATAGTGCGGTGACGTGTACCTAGCTCAGAGGATTAGGAGTTGCAGTGTGTAGTTTTGAAGCTTCCCAGCACAAGGTGAACAAGGACTTCACAGAAATCTCTGCCAAAACAAAACAAAGTAAAACAAAAAACACCCCCCCCAGAAAAACTATGGGCTGAAGACAATAGAAAAGCAAGTACAAGCAAGACCATAAGGCAGAGACAGCAGACGTTTTCCTGCTAGAAATGAACTTTCCATTACAACCTAGAGACTACAGCAATCTCATCAGACCTACAGAAAGTAAAAAAAAAAAAAAAAAAAACGCCAGATTTTATCAAGAAAAGTATTTGGAGAGTGGGTTTTTATATCAGTGAAGATGTGCTGTTAATAAAACCAACTCATTTTTATTTTATTTAAGTATTCAGTCCATTTCTGTCTCATCAGATTAAAACTTACACTTTCATCTGCTTTATCCTTTATAGGATTCATAAACATATTATCCGTATATAAGCTGGAGGGTAATACATTTTGAGGTTCATCTAGTTTATTCTGATAATAGGTGGCCACCAGAAATTTGGGGGGAAGACAGCCCCAAGCAATGAATGGACTTTCAGGGCTCTGACTTCCTTCCTATCGACGAGGGTTCTTGGTCAGTAAGTACAGAACTCACTGTAGCAATTTTAACCAGAAAAGGAACGTACCAAGGAACGGTAAGTAGCTCACGGAATCTTTAGAGGAGTCCATCGGGTTTCAAAGCTACCCAGCCGGAAGCAGTGCTGGCCTGTTCCCACAGCAGGAGTCACCCCCGCAAAGACCTTTCTGCTGCCTCTGAAAACCGTGCACCAGCTGGGACCGTGGTCACGGAGTCTGGATACCCTGAAACTCTCCCACACCACCAAAACCCAGGCCCCTCCCAGCCAGCCTTCTAGAAAATGGAATCCACTGCTTTGCCCTGGGCTCTCTCCATGCCTGTTGCAGAGTCTGAATTATAGTCTTTTTGGTGAGCTTTGAAAGAGGGAGGGGGAAAGGGGAGGGAATGACTTTAATAGTAATTTTATAGTAATTTCAATAGCAATCCGATTAAATTTTAATAGTAACTCTCCAATTTTGCCATTTTGGTTTTTTTTATTTGAGTATAGTAGGCACACAATGTTGTATTCGTTTCGGGTGCACAAGTTGGTGATTTGACAAGTTCACACACGATGCTGTGCTCAGCACAAGTGTCGTTAGCTGTCCCACCACCTCGTTATTACCACATCATTGACTGTGTTCCTTATGCTCTCCTTTTTATTCCTGTGACTTATTCATCCCGTAACCGGGAGCCTTTATCTCCCTCGCCCCTTCACCCATTTTGCCCAAACCTCCTGCCGCCCTCCCCTCCGGCACCCATCAGTTTGTTCTCTGTACCTTTAGTTCTGATTCGGCTTTTTGTTTGTTCATTGATTCAAAAAAAAATTTTTTTAAGTAAACTCTACCCCTAATGTGGGGCTTGAACTCACAACCCGAGGTCAAGAGTCCTGCACTCTGCTGCCTGAGCCAACCAGGTGCCCTGTTTATTATGTTTTTTAGATTCCATGTATGCATGGAATAGAATGGTGTTTGTCTTTCTCTGACTTATTTCACTTAGCATAATACACTCTAGGTCCATCCATGTTGCCTCAGACGGCAAGAGGTCCTTCTTTTTCGTGGCTGTGCTGTGTTCCGTTGGGTCTATGTCTATGTCTATGTAGACCACGTTTTCCTCATCTATTCATCTACTGATGGGCACTTAGATTACTTCCATGTCTTGGCTATTGTAAATAATGCTGCAGTTAACAAAGGGGTGCATGTATCTTTTTGAATTAGTGTTTTCGTTTCCCCTGGGTCAGTACCCAACAGTGGAATTATTGGATCACATGGTAGTTCCATTTTTAATTTTTGGAGGGACTCCTGTACTGTTTTCCACCATGATGCTAATCTACGTTCCTACCAACAGTGCACAAGCATTTCTTTTTCTCCCCATCCTTGCCAAGACTTGTTGTCTCTTGGGGTTTTTATTTCAGTCATTCTGACTGGTATGAGGTGTGATTTTGATTTGCATTTCCCTGATGATAAGTGATATTGAGCATTTTTTCATGTGTCTGTTGGCCATCTGGGTGTCTTCTTTGGAAAAATGTCTATTCAGGTCCTCTGCCCATTTTTAATTAGATTTTTGAGGTTTTGATGTGTTTTATACATTCTTTATATATTTTGGATATTAGCCCATTATCAGATATGTCATTTGCAAGTATCTTCTCCCAGTTAGTAGGTTATCTTTTGTTTTGTTGATTGTTTCCTTTGTTGTACAAATTTTTTTAATTTTTATGTAGTCCCAAGAGTTTATTGTTGCTTTTGTTTCTAAGGTATTAGGAGATGTATCTAGAAAAATGTTGCCATGGCTGATGTCAGAGAAATTACTGCCTCTGTTTTCTTCTAGGATTTTTATGGTTTCGGGTCTCACATTTAGGTCTTTAATATATTTTTAGGTTTTTTTTGTGTATGGTGTTAAAAGGTAGCCCAGTTTCATTCTTTTGCATGTAGCTGTCCAGTTTTTCCAACACTGTTGAAAAGGCTGTCTTTTCCCCCAATGTATATTCTTGCCTCCTTTGTCATAGATTAACTGACCACATATGTGGGCTTATTTCGGGGGTCTCTATTCTGTCTCATGAACCGTGTGTCTATTTTTGTACCAGCACCGTACTGTTTTGATTACTACAGCTCTGTAGTATAGTTCGAAATCTAGAATTATGATACTTCCAGCTTTGTTCTTCATTCTCATGATTGCTTTGGCTATTTGAGGTCTTCTGTGGCTCCACACAAATTTTAGTATTATTTGTTATACCTTTGTGAAAAATGCTGTTTGATATTTTGATAGGAATTGCATCGAATCTGTAGATTGCTTTGGGTAGTTATAGACATTTTGACAATATTAATTCTTCCAATCCGTGAGCATGGACTATCTTTCCATTCGTTTATGTTTTCTTCAATTTCTTTCATCAGTGTTTTATAGTTTTCAGAATGGCATTTCACCATTTTGGTTAAGTTTATTCCTAGGTATTTTATTTTTGGTGCAATTGTAAATGGTGCTTTTTTTTTTTTATTTCTCTTTCTGCAACTTCATTGTTAATGTATAGAAATACTACCAGTTTTTGGATATTAATTTTGTATCCTGTCACTTTATTGAATTCATTTACTACTTGTAGAAGTTTTTTGGTGGAGTCTTTAGGATTTTTTATGTATATTCTCGTTGTCCTCCACAAATAACAACATTTTAACTTCTTCTTTACCAGTATGGATGCCTCTTATTTCTTTTACTTGTTTGATTGCAGTAGCCAAGACTCCTAGTCCTATATTGAATAAAAGTGGTGACAATGGACATTCCTGTTTTGTTCCTTACCTGGGAGGGAAATCTCTGTTTTTCACCCTTGAGGATGATGTTAGTTGTGAGTTTTCTATATATGGCCTTTATTGTGGTGGCATATTTTTCCTCTACCCCATTTTGTCGAGAGTTTTTATCACGAACAGATGCTGTATCTTGTCACATGCTTTTTCTGCATCTACTGAGATGATCATATGATTTTTATCATTTTGCTGATGTGGTGTATGAATATTAAGTCCTTCCTTTCATCCCAGGATTTAAATCCTACCTGATCATGGTAAATGATTTTTTTAATGTATGCTGTATGTGTTTTGCTACTATTTTGTTGAGGATTTTGCATCTATGTTCATCAGGGGTATTGGCCTGTAGTTTTCTTTTCGTGTGTGTGTGTGTGTGTGTGTGTGTGTGTGTGTGTGTGTGTGTGTGTGTGTGTGGTTTCTTTGTCTGGTTTTGGTATCAGAGTAATGCTGGCCGTATAGAATGTACTTAGAAGCTTTCCTTCATCTTTTATCTTTTGGAATAGTTTGAAGAGAACAGGTATTAACTCTTCTTAAAGTGTCTGGTATTGGTCACATATGAATCTGTCTGGTCCTGAACTTTTATTTTCTGATAGATTTTTTTATTACCAATTCAATTTTGTTACTTCTAAATTGGTCTTTTCAGATTCTCTATTCTTCCTAGTTGTTTGGGGAGATTATATGAATCTGGGAATTTATCCATTTCTTGTAGGTTGTCCAGTTTGTTGGCATTTAATTTTTCATGATAGTCTCATAATCCTTTATATTTCAGTGGTATCAGTTGTTACTTCTCTCTCATTTCTGATTTTACTTACTTGGGTCCTTTCTCTCTTCTTGATGAGTCTGGCTAAGGGTTTGTCAATTTTGTTCTGTTTTTCAAAGAATCAGCTCTTAGTTTCATCAATTTTTTTTTCTATTCTTTTAGTCTCAACATTATTTTTTCTGTTCTGATCTTTATTTCCTTTCTTATACTCACCTTGGGCTTTCTCTGTTTCTTTTTCTAGTTCCATTAGGTGTAAGGTTAGATACTTTAATTGAGCAATTTTGGTAATTTAAATATGCGCTTTCTTTACTCCTATTTGATGAATCTGGCCAGAAATCTGTGTTATTTTTTTCCTTCAACTTGCTTATCAATAATACTGTTTAATTTTTCTACTCACTAATACCCTACTTTATCCTTATTCATTCCTTATCCCTGCCTCTCTTGGGCTTGTTTTCTGTTTTCATGAGTTGAATAATCAATTCCTTATTCTCACACCAAGAATCTGCCTTGTATTAAGGAGGTTTTGAAATGTAATATCATTATTATTATTATTATTGTCTGTGTACTTTGATTTTAACTTTTATTTTTTCTTTGATCCAAGATTTAATTTAAAAAAGTGTTTTGTGAGGCGCCTGGGTGGCTTAGTCGGTTGGGCGTCCGACTTTTGCTTGGGTCATGATCTCGCGGTTTGTGGGTTCAGGCCCCGCATCAGGCTCTGTGCTGACAGCCAGCTCGGAGCCTGGAGCCTGTTTCAGAGTCTGTGGTTCCCTCTCTCTCTGACCCTCCCCTGCTCATGCTGTCTCTGTCTCTCTCCTAGAAATAAATAAAACATTAAAAAAAAAGTGTTTCGTATCTATTTCTAAGTTTTATAAGATTTTTTTTGTTCAATTTTGGATTTTTACTCTCTGACTTTATTACAACATGATAAGATAGTGTGACCTGTACATTTTCAGCTTTGGAAAATTAATTGGGGTTTTCAATGTAGCCTAATTTACAATCAGTTTTTGCAGATATTCAAAAGACATTGAAAAAGATTGAGCCTAATGGAAAATTTTAATTTCTAAGTGGAAGGGTCTTTTAAATTTTTAAGTTAATTTTTAGTTTCATTCCATTACCAGAGAGTACTATTAGTAATTTTCTACTTTATGGAGTTTAATAATATTATCTTTGTGACTTTATGGATGACTAGTTTTTGCTAATGACTCGTGTGCTTGAGAAGATGTTTCTCTCATAATCAGGATGTAAATCTTTTATACATGCATGAAATCTACCTTATTGGTTATATTGTTTAAGTCATTATTCTTGCTTTTTTTCACCTGTCTAGTACTTATAGTGGTACGTTAAAATCTCCTATTATTAGTGTATCTCTGTCTGTACCTCCTTGCCTCTCCATAGTTTGTCATTCCGCAGGTGGTTGCTGTGTTATTTGGTGCATAGTTATTCATTATTGTATCTTAACTATAAAGTGGTTTTAACAACTTTATTTGGTATGCTTAATGCTTTTTGACTTGCATACTACTTTGCCTGATGCCAAGATCACAATTCTAGCTTTCTTTTTGTTTCCATTTACCTGATTTATTTTGCCTTTTTTTTTCCCCAAACCTTTTCTGAAAAACTTTGTTTTGTGTCATAAGAAAATATATATATGAGCCAACTTGAAAATCTTTTTATTAGGTGAGTTAAGTCCTCTAACAGTTATCAATATGGTTCATATATTTGGCCTCAATTCTGTCTAACTGCCTTATAATTACTACATGTATATATTTATTGTGTTTCTGTATTTGATGTTTTCTTTGTTCTAATTTTTTTAAATTTTGTTTGATACTTAGGAAGGTTTGCCCAGACATAGAATATTTGTTAGTTATTACCTTAGTAGTTAAACCCTTTACAATAGTCCCTGTCCTGTATTTTTTACTCCTATGAAAAGTATTCACTGATTTCTTCCTATTGCCTCTACAACAATCCATAAACTTAGTTTACTGTCCCCTTTGTATAGTTTTCTCCCTCTCCTTTGTTTTAGTCTTAGAGCTACACTTTAATATGTTAAGCGAATGTGAATTTGTAGCATTCTTCATCTTCTACTTTGTTAAAGGCATAGGTTAGTGGTGGGTTTTTTTTTTTTTTAATGTGTTATTTATTTCTAGGAGAGAGAGAGAGACAGCATGAGCAGGGGAGGATCAGAGAGAGAGGGAGGCACAGACTCTGAAACAGGCTCCAGGCTCTGAGCTGTCAGCACAGAGCCTGACGCAGGGCTCGAACCCACGAACAACGAGGTCATGACCTAAGCAAAAGTCGGATGCTTAACCGACTAAGCCACCCAGGCGCCCGGTTAGTGGTGGTTTTATTTGTTCTTCTTGTTCTTGTGGTTCTGTACAGTGTTTGAGTGGAAATGTGGAGAAACACAAGTTTAGGGGGCCCCCAGCATCCAGGAATACCTGGAAGTTCTCTTGCACTTTGAGAGCCCAAAACAAAATGTCCCCTGCCAACATGTGTTTTTCTGGCTCATGAGCACTTTGCTAGCCTCCTTTCAAGTCACAGACAATTGCTTTTTTGTGTGTGCGCATGTATTTATTCAGACCTGGAAGCTGAGAGCTCCATCCATGCCTGTATTTGCCCCTGGCATTTTTCTTAGATCATTGCAAGCACGCCTCAGGTACTGATGGCATTCTCCCTTCACATGTTAAGGTCAAGAACTTGTTACGATTCTACGATCAAGTCCCTCAAAGGGAGCCGGGAGGAGGCCAGAGCTGTGGGCAAAGGTCTATCGTCTCTATGTCTAGTAGAAACTCCGTACCGTGAATCAATGCCCTTAAATGTTACTGACGTTCGTAGGCAAGAAGGTACTGAGTTGAGTGTTACCTATGTGTCTTTTAGCCCACACTGAATGTTTCCTTCTACCTTACAAAAAAAAAAAGAAAAGAAGAAAACCCAGGAAATATTCTTAGATTTAAGAATACACAGCTCAAGCTGCTCTCTTGGAAAGGGAATTACAAATTAATTCCTAGTATTCATGATCACGTACCAGCTCACTGTGACTTCCAGAAATTAATTTTGTCATGTGACCGTCCTCTTCCATAGAAAGGGATAAGACTGTTTCCAGGGGCTTTTTTCTTCCTTTGTTTATTTCTGTCAGGATTTAGATAGGAGTAGGTTGGCTTTACTCAAAATTGCCATTTAGCCCTGAAACCTTATATAAAGATATCATGCTTTCACAGCACCATCTAAATACAGTGTTAAGAAAAAATACATACTGTCATTCTGACCAGATGTTAACAGCTCGTTACCTACCCACCATGTGTGCTGGACTCCAGAGATAAGACATGAATCCTCAGGAAAAGTGTACCCTTGAGGCGCCTACGTGGCTCAGCCATTGAGTGTCCGACTTCGGCTCAAGGCATGAGCTCATGGTTTTTGAGTTCGAGCCCCTCATCAGGCTTGCTGCTGTCAGCACAGAGCCTGCTTCAGATTCTCTGTCCTCGCCCCCGTCCGTCCCCCGTTCATGCCCTCTCAAAAAATAAAAATAAAAGTAAAATAAAATAAAAAGAGAAAGTTGTACCGTTGTGCTTTAGGGGAAGGATTAATATGTAGGAAAAATAACAGGCAGGAATAAAATGTCTGGTACAGACACCAAATGCTACAACATTTGAGAGGGTCCTAAACCACAGAGGGAGGATTTGGTGCAGGAGAAATGAACAGAACTAGGGAGCAAAAGGAGGGAACCCTCAAGCAAAAGGAAGTTGGGAAAGAGAAAATCAACAAAAGTGATAACGGGGCATCCAGTGTGTTCCGTGTGAGCTATAATGGGGCTTCGTTCTCATCATTAGCTGGTGCAAGTTCCCTCCTTTCTCTGATAGCTCGGAAGAAATTCTGATCTTCTGAACCCAAAACTGTGGGTTCATTTATTGATTCATCACTGGCAATCGTTGTTGCTATCCTCCTGAATGGATAAAATGTCGTCTAATTGCATCCACCTGTATTAAAGTCTACAGGTATTTACCTCAGAAGCTTTGGGCTTCTCGAAAGTACGGTTGGCTCCTGAATCCATCTTACACGTCTGAAGACAATTTGTCCACTTCTGGTTACCCATTTTTCTCAACACCACCCATTCAGAAAATACTGGCAACTACTATTATGGTTAACTTG
This sequence comes from Proteles cristata cristata, assembly GCA_017311185.1. Taxonomy (NCBI): domain Eukaryota; kingdom Metazoa; phylum Chordata; class Mammalia; order Carnivora; family Hyaenidae; genus Proteles; species Proteles cristata. The sequence continues at coordinate 999,122 of JAESUZ010004070.1, read as the reverse complement.
ATGTGACAGCTCAGCTGGGCCACGGTGTCCAGATATTTGATCAGCTGTTATTCTGGATATTTCTGTGAAGATATTTTTGGATGAGATTAATATTTTTAAAAATTTCTATTATTTAAGCATACTTGGCATATGTTATATTAGTTTCAGGTGCACAACATTGTGATTCAACAGTTCTATGTAACAGCGCTCATTGAGATAAGTGTAGGCACCGTCTGTCACCAGATGACATTATTACATATTATTGACTATATTCCCTACGCTTCTCATCTCCATAGCTTATTTTATAACTGGACCTTTGTACCTCTTAATCCTCTTCATCCATTTCACCTGTCCACCCAGCCTCCTCACCTCTAGCAAGACTAGTTTGTTTGTTGTATGTGTTTCTGAGTTTGTTTCTGTTTATTTGCTATATGTGTGTATATACACACACACAGTCATCTACACACACACACACACACACACACACACACACCCCACATCTTCTTCATCCATTTACTTACTGTTGGACACTTGGTCTACTTCCATATCTTGGCCATTGCAAATAATACTGTAATAAACAATAAACATAAAGGTGCATGTATCTTCTTGAATTAGTGTCTTCATTTTCTTTGGGTAAATATCCAGCAGCATAATTAGTGAATGATAGGGTATTTCTACTTTTAGTTTTTTGAGAATCTTCCATACTGTTTTCCACAGTGGCTGCACCAGTTTGTATTCCCACCAACAGTGCACAAGGGTCCCCCTCTCTCCACATCCTCATCAACACCTGTTTTTTGTGTGTTGTTGATTTTAGCCACTCTGACAGATGTGAGGTGGTATCTCACTGTGGTTTTAACTTGCATTTCCCTGATCATGAGTGATGTAGAGCATTTTTTTCATGTGTCTGTTGGCCATCTGGATGTCTTCTTTGAAAAAAATGTCTATTCAGGTCCTCTGCTCATTTTTACTTGGATTATTTGGTTTTTGATGTTGGATTTTTTAAGTTCTTTATACATGTTTTCTTTTAACCCCTTATCAGATACATACCATTTGCAAACATTTTCTCCTGTTCAATAGGTAGCCTTCTAGTTTTGTTGATGATTTCTACTGCTGTGCAGAAGCTTTTTATTTTGATGTCACCCCAAGAGTTTATTTTTGCTTTTGTGTCCCTTGCCTCAGGAGATATATTCATAAATCTGTTGCTAAGGCCAAGTCCAAGAGATGACTGCCTATGTTTTCTCTTAGGGTTTTGTGGTTTCAGTCTCCCTTAGGTCCTTAATCCATTTTGAGTTTATTTTTGTGTGTGGTGTAAGAAAGTGGTGAAATCACATTTAAATTGGCCTTTGAGTAAAGAAGATTACCATCCAGAATGTGGGTGGGCCTCACCCAATCAGTTGAAGGCCTTCATAGAACAAAGACTGACCTCTCCTGAGAAAGAGGGAATTCTGCCAGCAGACTTCCTTTGGCCTCAACCTGCAACTCTCCTCTGAGTCTCCAGCCTGACACTCTACCCCATCAGATACACATTGTTGTTTGGTTCCATTTCTTTGGAGAACTCTGACTGGTACAAGTACTTCAGTAACTTCTTCAGGAGGATGAACAAGTGTAATAATGATGGCTAGGGCCTCTCACAGAGGATGGGCTGACACTCTCTAGAAAAATGATTCCAGACCTTTAAACAAGGAAAAAGTCCGTATAGGCAGTAGAGGTACCCTAGGGAAAAAAGGAAATACCAGACAATAAATGTGTTGTGCCCTTAAAGTTAGAGAACATGAAATGTCTGAAATAAAAGGTTAAAATGTGTAAATATACTTCAATAGACTAAGAATAAAAGGAAGATTTCAGAACCAAAGAAAGAACCTGAAGACCAAAAAGAAAGCATCTGTATAGAACTAATTCATTAATAAGAATAAAATTCATGGGGGCGCCTGGGTGGCTCAGTCGATTAAGAGTCCAACTCTTGATTACAGCTCATGTCATGGTCTCACAGTTCGTGAGTTTGGGCTCTATTTCGGGCTCTGCACTGACGGCATGAAGTCTGCTTGGGATTCTCTCCCTACCCCTCCCCCCATAAATAAATAAACCAAAAAAAAAAAAAAAGAATAAAATTCAAGGAAGATAATGAATTACACACACACACTACACACACACACACATTGCACAGAAAGGAAAAAGGCAAATAAATGAAAGCAATTAGAGATAAAATGAAGAATATGAAAGAAACACGCAGATATATGATATCACTAAATAAAGAGTAAACAAATGGGGACACCTGGGTGGTTCAGTCGGTTAAGCGTCCAACTTTGTCTCAGGTCATGATCTCGCGGTTCGTGGGTTCAAGCCCCGTGTCGGGCTCTGTGCTGACAGCCAGCTCGGAGCCTGGAGCCTGTTTCAGATTCTGTGTCTTGTGCTCTGTCTGCCCCTCCACCTCTCACACTGTGTCTCTTTCTCACTCTCTCAAAAATAAATTAATTTAAAAAAATTTTTTAATTAAAAAAAGAAGAGTAAACAAATGGGATGCAAAAAAAAAAAAAAAAAAGCCCAAAATTAGAACAGATTAAAACATCCCTAAAATGAACAAAGAATATTCATCTTCAAATTCAGGCCACTGAAAACAACCACGTTGTTGGGGGAAATATGATACAGTAATATCAAAATGGAGACCTGTCCTGAAGAAGCTTCTCAGCTCTAAAGATGAAGAACAGTATTGGCACACAGGCCCCTGTGTCAGCCGGAAAACAGGCGTGCAAAAGAACAAGGTCGGAAGACAGGGGTGCGAGGCCAGCACGACAGCCCCGTGCTTCCACCGAACAAGATGTGGCCATTGCTTGTACATCAAAGTCCTCAGCCTTTTCCCAAAAAATTAAGACACAAAATCCTAACCATCCTCATGCACATCTCTAGGTGAGGCTGACTTTTAATTCAGTAGGAATCTAAAGACTTTTAATTCATTTGAAACCTAAAGACTTAACAGTGAGCCTTATATAAAATAACAAGGGAAGGGGCGCCTGGGTGGCTCAGTCGGTTAAGCGTCTGACTTCGGCTCAGGTCATGATCTCACAGTTCGTGAGTTCAAGCCCCACATCGGGCTCTGCGCTGACAGCTCAGAGCCTGGAGCCTGCTTCGGGTTCTGTGTCTCCCTCTCTCTCTGACCCTGCCCCACTCCTGCTCTGTCTCTCTCTGTCTCTCAAAAATAAATAAACATTAAAAAAAATTAACAAATAATAAGGGAAATGGGTAGGAAAAATAATATATATACTAATGTACATGCATATATCAAGCAAGGAAAAATACGCGTACCTACTACACCCCATGGCTGCAGCCAGTACTCAAGCGGCAGTTGTAAACAGCTGTAGATACAGATCTCACTATGCATTTCAGTTCCTTTTATCCTCAGCCAGTATCTCAGCACATCCAGATTCTTTGGGGATCACCCAAGCCTTCATTCCTGAAAGGTCTAATCCCCATTGGTCTTCATTTAGTTTATATTTTCTTTCTTTCTATTGGACATGGAAGAGGTGCCTTTGAGAAGCCACTGAGTTCCATTATGTCTTGGCAAGTCAGTTTTCAATGTAATTGATACCACTCCAGCCACTATAATAAATTTCCTTCTTTGCCTGTTGATGGAGTGGCACATAGAGTTCAGAATAGCCAACGGAAGTCCCAAGTTATAAATCAAAGCTGTAAATCCATTATGTTCCCCAGTGGAAACATTCCTCCCTTGGAAATTAAGACCTCTAAACTAGCAGAAACCTGTCAGAAACAGGAAGTAAAAACTCTATGGGCAGATTATTAGGAAATGCTCCCACTTCTTCCCTTTGAATCCCAGACCTGAGTGTCCTAGGTATGAACAAAGTAGCACAAGTATGGATCACTGGTCCAAAGAGGAAAAAAAAATCCTGTAGAACATACTCCAACCTTTCAGAGTATTGTCTTCCAACCTCTGTCTTCAGTGGGCCATTCCACTGTTCCCTCAGGCCAGCTGTTTCTGAGTGTGGGGGTACATAGTAAGACCAGTGATTATAAGATCGTGAGCCCATTGTGACTCTTCATTTACTGTGAAATGAGTTGTTTGGTCAGAGTGATGTATGAAGTAGTTTTATGGTAAGTAAAGCATTCCATAAATCCAGGTAGGGTCGTGCTTTGTCAGAAGCATTGCAGACAGAAAAGGTAAGTCTGTCTATAATAAGTGGCTATTCTCATAAGAACAAATCAGTACTCACTCCATGTTCGGGTATTATCATTGGCCTATGCTGTCAGCAAGTGAGACATTTAGTGAGGAAGAAGTCTACGTACTTGAGCCCATCTCTGCCATCATGGCCACTTTGAACATGTCCTGTTGAGCAAGCACTGAGGTAGCTGGGGAAGAGGCTGGCTAACCTCAGAGCATGTCTTCTTGTCTACTTGACTCTTTCATGGTAGACGCCCTTTGGTGAGCATGAGATACAAATATCCTTGCTCTGTGTTCTTTCAGTAAGGTTCATCTCCTACCTCACGACCCAGCAATTGCACTACTAGGTATTTATCCAAAGGATACAGGTGTGCTGTTTCAAAGGGGCACATGCACCCCAGTGTTTATGGCCACACTACCAACAATAGCCAAAGTATGGAAAGAGCCCAAATGTCCATTGACGGATGAATGGATAAAGAAGACATGGTGTATATATATACAATGGAGTATTACTCGGTAATCAAAAAGAATGAAATCTTGTCATTTGCAACAACGTGGAGTTAACCAGAGTGTATTAAACTAAGTGAAATTAGAGAGAGACAAATATCATATGACTCCGCTCATGTGGAATTTAAGGTACACAAGAGATGAACATAAGGGAAGGGAAGCAAAAACAATATTAAAATAGGGGACAAGGCATAAGAGACTCTTAAATATGGAGAACAAACTGAGGGCCGCTGGCGGGGCCGTGGGTGGGGGGATGGGCTAAATGGGCGAGGGGCATTAAGAAGGACACTTGTTGGGATGAGCCCTGGGTGTTATATATAGGGGATCAATCGCTGGGTTCTTTTTTTTTAATTTATATCCAAGTTAGCATATAGTGCAACAATGATTTCACGAGTACATTCCTTAATCAGTAATCAATAGATTTCCCTGATGATGAGTGATGTTGAACAGTTTTTCATGTGTCGGTTGGCCATCTGGATGTCTTCTTTAGAGAAGTTTCTATTCATGTCTTTTGCCCATTTCTTCACTGGATTGTTTGGTTTTTTGGGTGTTGAGTTTGATAAGTTCTTTATAGATTTTGGATACTAACCCTTAATCTGATATGTTGTTTGCAAATATCTTCTCCCATTCTGTCGGTTGCCTTTTAGTTTTGCTGATTGTTTCCTTCACTGTGCAGAAGCTTTTTATTTTGATGAGGTCCCAATAGTTCACTTTTGCTTTGGTTTCCCTTGCCTCCAGAGATATATTGAGTAGGAAGTTGCTGCGGCCAGGGTCAGACAGGTTTTTGCCTGCTTCCTCCTCAAGGATTTTGATGGCTTCCTGTCTTACATTTAGGTCTTTCATCCATTTTGAGCTTGTTTTTGTGTATAGTGTCAGAAATTGGCCAGGTTCATTTTTTTGCATGTTGCTGTCCAGTTTTCCCAGCACCACTTGCTGAAGAGACTGTCATTATTCCATTGGATAGTCTTTCCTACTTTGTCAAAGATTAGTTGGCCATACATTTGTGGGTCCATTTCTGGGCTCTCTGTTCTGTTCCATTGATCTCACTGTCTGTTTTTGTGCCAACGAATCACTGAATTCTACTTCTGAAATCATTATTGCACTATATGCTAACTAACTTGGATGTAAATAAATAAGTAAATAAAGGTTCTTCTCTGTATTTTTTCCTTGGATCTCCTTTTCTCTCATTTTCCAATCTTGTTCTTTCCAAGTTCCTGACCAACTGGCCAACTCATTAGCCCCGGCCCATGGATCAACTTGGCCTAACAGATTCTCACTGTTAGGCATCTTAACTGACTGAGTTGCCAGCAGAAGGAGCCACTTGAAGTTCTTTGAGGTGAGAGAATTTTTAGTCAGTACTCTTAAGAGTACTTTTTTTTTTTTTTTCTAGGAGAGAGAGAGAAAGACAGCGTGAGCAGGGGAGGGTCAGAGAGAGAGGGAGTCACAGACTGAAACAGGCTCCAGGCTCTGAGCTGGCAGTCAGCACAGAGCCCGACGCGGGGCTCGAACCCACGAACCGCGAGATCATGACCTAAGAGAAAGTCAAACGCTTAACCGGCTCAGCCACCCAGGCGCCCCTCTTAAGAGTCCTTTTAATTGAGGTTGCAATACTACAGCAGTCAGCTTCCTGTTGGTGCCAGTATCTTTTGAAGAATCTATCAGATCTGAGTTTTTCTTCCTCGGCCAATCGGTAATAAGGAAATCACCACTGAAGTAAAGGTATTCTTAGTGAAAGAGAAAGCAGTGAAGCAAGAGTGGGCATCATATGAGTCTGAGACATCTCCTCATGTCATTTATTTGTGCCTTCGGGATTTGCTTAACCTTGATCTCTACTACACGGTTTCTATTGAATTAACCTTGATCTCTACTACATGGTTTCTATCGAAATATGAATTGCTCCTTTGCATGATCAGCTTTATGGCTCAGTGAGCCAAATCACACCCAGTTCGTGGGTGGGGAACTCAGATTACATGGCCACTCAGTGTCCCGTGGTTAAACATTCTAGCTCTACCAGAACCCAGTAGGAGCTGGTCCTCAAACTGGAGAGTGGAAGCATGACTTTGCTTCTAAATTGCACCATTCTCCTTTAGGGTTTTCTAAAGATTTCATTCTTTTTGTGCCGTAGACCTTTCAAGTACACCTGAGTCCCAAGACCGAAGTGTCCCAGCAGCCCACGCTGCAGTTTACACCAGCGGTGGAGTCTCTTGCCGGAGGTGCCTTAGTGACAGGGTGCTCTGTGAGAGAGCGGAACACGCTCAGATGTGGCAAATGTGACTTCCAAGAGGCAAATCAAGCACTGTCTCTTTTGTAATGGTGGGCAGTGTAAGACAGAGTAACGTGTCGATCTCTTTAGAAGGGATATCCCACCATGCTTTAGACCCATGAACTTCCAAATACCATTCTTAAGCCCATCCCTGAAATCTCGTGGTTCCTATTTCCCACCTTCTGACATACATGTATCTTAATAAGACGTCTAAGATACTTGTTGCTTCTGTTTATGAACCTATCATCATTATATCGTTAATGTAGTAGATTATTTTGATTTTCTATAGGATGTCAAGACAACCAAGATCCCTACTGATTAGTCTACGGTAGAGAGCAGAGGAATTAACACAGCTCTGGGGCAAGTGTACCATTCTCTCTGCTAGGTGAAGGCAAACTGCTTCAGGAGGCCTTGCAAACTGATCTAGAAGGAAGAGCATTTGCCATATCAATAGGTGTGTCCCAAGTATGAGGAGCTGAGCGAGTTGATTTGCTCCAGGAGAAGTATTACATTTGCAACCACGTGACCCTCAACCACGTGACCCTTTGTGAGCTACTTCAGTTGGTATCTCCGCCTAATTAAGTATGTGATAATCAGTTGTTCCCCTCCAAGATCTAACCACCTCTGTCCAGGCCAACTAGGCAAGGGAAACAGACATGCATAGAATTAACATCCCTCCAGCTTTTAAGTCTTTGAGGTGGACCTGACCTCAGAAGTTCCTCCAGATATGTTTTTGGTATACATCCTGGTAGGGGAGGAAGGTTCTTCCTCACACAATAATAGATCAGGGAGCCAATGTAGGAGTCTTGCTGTTGCTAAAAACACCCATTTCAAATACACATTAAAAAACTATGGAAATTCGTTTTGTTAATCTCAAAATGTATTCATGAACAAAACCTAACTCATGTATCTAAAATAAAATATCTCTGAAAGGTTGAAAGGCAAAGTATAGACATAGGCATAGCAGGAAAATGAAAACATAAAGAACACAGTGCTTAGCACCTAAGTTATGATCTCTAAGTATCTTTACCTGCTGAAGAGAGTCAGAACTTCTTGGAGAAATGACTGACTCCATATACAGAACAAAAAATTAAGTCTGGGATATCTTGTCATATCAGAAATCAAGGGACATATCAAAGACTTCTATGATTGTCATGTCAAAAGGACTCCTAGTGTAACGTGAAGGGCACTCACAGTCCAGAGAGGAGACAACTTGAACATCAATAAAGATGACAATTTCCAATGAATTGCACCACATCAAATATTTTTAAATCTATGAGTTCACAGTAACACTACAAAATAAAAAAATAAGGGGAAAAATTCATGGATTACCTTTGGTGAATGTTGAAAAACCAGCTCATTATTTTGAAAATTTAAGTAAACAGAGCTGACTTTCCCATGTGAACTGTACCCCGGAGTAACCAAATAATTGATTAGAAGGTGTCTTCTTAGAGAAATAATCCAGTTAACAAATGAAGAAAAAATTACGGTATGATGTTTCACCATTTTGTAACCCAGGATGCATTAGCAGATCTTTTGAAACAGATATTAGCAAAATGAGAAAGCAGACATCATGTGCTGACTGATGGAAGTATATAACACCACTGGCAAAGTATTCTTGCCAAAATGTTGAACCTGAATCTGAAGCCTCTAGATCTAAATACCAGTTTGTAGGAAATACAAGGGATTGAGGAACACAGTAAGTACCGTGGGGGAGAACTCTTCATGATCAAGCCTCCAGGAAATGCTACAAAGGAAAAAAAATCTGGTTTCTCTGACAAGTATATTATGAGGAAAAGAAAGAAATGGAGCAGAAAGCCTATAGCTTAAAACACACAGTTGCAACATATGGGCTTTATCTGATTCACGATTTGGATAGACCATAAAAAATTAGGAGACCTTGGGATGCCTGGGTGGCTCAATCGGTTAAGCGTCCGACTTCAGCTCATGTCATGATCTCACAGTTCGTGGGTTCAGCCCTGTGTCGGGCTCTGTGCTGACAGCTCAGAGCCTGGAGCCTGCTTCAGATTCTGTATCTATGTTTCTCTTTGAACCTCCCCTGCTCATGCTGTCTCTCTCTCTCCCAGAAATAATTTTTTTAAAAAACATTAAAAAATAATAAAAATTAAAATTAAAAAAAAATTAGGAGACCGTTAGGTAAGTTTGAATGCTATGATGTTATTTCATAGTGATATTAGAGAATTACTGTCAATTTTTAAAAGAATGATCATCGTATTATGGTTATTTTTAAAGAGTCATTATGTTTTGGAGATACACACTCAGAGATTTACAGATAAAGTTATATAATATTGAAGATCGGCTTCCTTCAAAATAAACCAGGTATGGAGGAGTTTTCAGACTTTCCACAAGATTGGCCATCAGTTGATACTTGTTAGAATTGGGTGATAGATACAGTGTGGGTCCATTTTTTCATGCTTTTGCACATGTTTAAAACTTTCCACGATCAAAAGCTTTAAAGATTTAATAAAAATTATATCAGGGTAATAATTTAAAAGCAGGTAAAGTTAAGTGAAAAGTAGTTTATAAAACAGAGGGACTATAGAATGTTAAAATATTATAGCAGTTGTGAATCTTTTTGCAATAAATAAACTCGATAATACAAAACTGCCAGAAAATAATAAGAAATTGGCAAAAGTATAATAGCAGTAAAAGACTATCATTCATTTCGCTGAGCAAATGACAGATACAATAGACACAAAAATAGGTAGGGCTATAAAAGTTCTCAATTATATAATCAATAAGGTTGCATTCCATATCCTGAGCAAAATGAACACTCTCTTCTCAAGTACCAACAGAACATTTATAAAAATCAGGCTTTTGTAGTACCATAAAGAAAACCTACATAAATTCAAAAAGATAGACTAAAATCCGACCCCATTCTGTTTTAATAATGCAATAAAACTAGAAATGAATTTTTTTTATTTTTTTATTTATTTCTGAGAGAGAGAGAGACAGCATGAGCAGGGGAGGGTCAGAGAGAGAAGGAGACACAGAATCCGAAGTAGGCTCCAGGCTCTGAGCTGTCAGCACAGAGCCTGACGCGGGACTCGAACCCACAAACCGTGAGATCATGACCTGAGCCGAAGTCGGACGCTCAACAGACTGAGCCATCCAGGCACCCCTAGAAATGAATTTTTAAAAAGAAGATCAAGGGGCACCTGGGTGGCTTAGTCGGTTAAGCGTCCGACTTTCGCTTAGGCCATGATCTCGCGGTTCGTGGGTTCGAGCCCCGCGTCGGGCTCTGTGCTGACTGCCAGCTCAGAGCCTGGAGCCTGTTTCAGTCTGTGACTCCCTCTCTCTCTGACCCTCCCCTGCTCACACTGTCTCTCTCTCTCTCCTAGAAATAAATAAAACATAAAAAAAAAAAATTTTTAAAGATCAAAACATTGCTAGTGGGAATGTCAAGCGTTTATAGCCACTTGGCAATATAGCTTGGCAGATTCTTCATAAGTTAAACATACATTTATCATATGGCCCAAATATCTCACCCCTACATATTTATCAAAGAAAAAAGAAAGAAAGCACATGTCTATACAGAGATTTGTACACAAGTGTTCATAGAATCTTTATATGTAATAGCCAAATACTGGGAACCAACCTAACTCCCTTCGGTCATTGAATGGATCAACAAGTTGTGGTTTATTCACACGATGGAATAGTACTCAGCAAAGAAGAAAACAAACTATGGACATATGGAACAATGGGAATGAATCTCAAAATAATTATGCTGAAGAAGAGAAGCCAGACATAAAAGAGTAACTATTATACAATTCCATTTAAATGGAATTCTAGGAAACGCAAATTGAGCTGTAAGTGACAGAAAGCATATCAGTGGTTACTTGGGGAAGTGATGATTACAAAGGGGCAACATTTCAGAGTTACAGTATGTTCGTTGTCTCGATTGCATTGATGCTTTTGTGATTACATACATTTGTCAAAACTTACCAAGTTGTGGGGCGCCTGCATGGCTCAGTCGGTTAAGCAGCCAACGCTTGACTTTGGCTCAGGTCTTGATCTCACAAGGTTCATGAGTTTGAGCCCCAGATCTCCATGTCAGGCTCTGCACTGACCCTGTGGACTCTGCTTGGGTGCCTCCCTCTCTCTCTGCCCCTCCCCCACTCATGCTATCTCTCTCTAAATAAATAAATAAACTTAAAAAAAAAACTTACTAGGGGCGCCTGGGTGGCTTAGTCGGTTAAGCGTCCGACTTTCGCTTAGGTCATGATCTCGCGGTTCGTGGGTTCGAGCCCCGCGTCGGGCTCTGTGCTGACTGCCAGCTCAGGAGCCTGGAGCCTGTTTCAGTCTGTGACTCCCTCTCTCGACCCCCTCCCTGCTCACGCTCTCTCTCTCTCTCTCTCTCTCTCCTAGAAATAAATAAAACATTTAAAAAAAAAAAAAATTACTAAGTTGTGCACCTTGAAGACATGCAGTTTACTGTATATCAGTTATACTTCAATTTTTTTAGGTCCTAGGAGTTAACTTAGGGCACCTGGGTGGCCCAGTAGGTTAAGCTTCCAACTCTTGGTTTTGACTCAAGTCACGATCTCATGGCTTCTTGGGTTTGAGCCCTGCATGGGGCTCTGTGCTGGCAGCATGGGGCCTGCTTGGGATTCTCTCTCCCCCTCTCTCTCTGCCCCTCTCCCACTGTCTGTCCCTATCTCTCTCAAAATAAATAAATAAACTTTTTTAAAAATCCGAGGAATTGGGGTGCCTGGGTGGCTCAGTCAGTTAAACGTCTGACTTAGGCTCAGGTCATGATCTCACGGTTTGTGGGTTCAAGCCCCGCGTTGGGCCCTGTGCTGACATCTAGCTCAGAATCCGGATCCTGTTTCAGATTCTGTGTCTCCCTCTCTCTCTGTCCCTCCCCCGCTCATGCTCTGTCTCTCTCTGTTTCAAAAATGAACAAAAACTATTAAAAAAATTTTTAATCCTAGGAATAAACTTAATAAGAAATATGTAGGACCTGAATGCAGAAGATCTTAAAAGTCTACCAAAAAACATAAACTAGATGTGAATCAATGGAAAGGCAGATTTTAATCTCATGGGGATACTCGATTTCATAAATCTGTGTAGGGAAAATATCAAGGGATATTGATTCACTTATTTAAAGTTGAAAAACGATTCCAAAATCATTCTAGAAAAAATGAAACCCATGAAAATATCCAGGCTATCCAGAAATAGAAGAGTAACATTGGCAGAGGAATAGACAAAACAGTGGAAGAGAATTGAGAAGACAGAAATAAACCTAAAGTAGGTGTGTGGGATGGGATAGAGATGGCATCTCAGATCAGTGGGGAGAGGCTTAATCATTGAAATTGTATAATGAGCTAATCATTGTGAAGTGGAGAGACTGTATTTCTCTTTTCTGTATCCTTGTCCCCCACACACACATATGCACTCTCCCACCCAAAAAAAATTTGTTTAATAATCAAACGTTTTAATATAAATGAAATTATCAAAGTACTAAAACTAATGATAAACACTTTATAACTGTGGAAGGAAAAAAACCTCTAATAATTTTAAAACAAAATCTAAAAGGCATAGAGGGAATTATTGGTCAATTAAACCCAATAAAAATTTAAAACTTCTGTAATGGAAAACATAGTAAAAATAAATAAATAAGTTATAAACTATGAAAACCGTGGTGCGATACGTACGGCCAGCGAAGGGCTGACTTCCTTGCTGTAACTCTTATTATCTTAGTAAGATGAAGACAACCCCATAAAAATAAACAAATCAGCAAGTCAAAGAAGAAAGAAGATAAGTAGCCACCCAACATGCAAAAAATGCCAAATCATACTGAAATAGAGCAAATGTGAATGAAAGCATTGTTTTAGGGGCACCTGTTAAGCGGCCGACCTCGGCTCAGGTCACGACCACACAGTTTGTGGGTTCGAGCCCCAAGTCAGGCTCTGTGCTGACAGCTGGGGGGGCCGGGAGCCTGCTTCAGATCCTGTTATCTCCGGCTCTCTCTGCCCCTCCCCCACTAGCTCTCTGACTCTCTCTCTCTCTCAAAAATAAATATTTAAAAAACTAAAAAATAGGGGCGCCTGGGTGGCTGAGTCGGTTAAGCGTCCGACTTTCGCTTAGGTCATGATCTCGCGGTTCGTGGTTCGAGCCCCGCGTCAGGCTCTGTGCTGACTGCCAGCTCAGAGCCTGGAGCCTATTTCAGAGTCTGTATCTCCCTCTCTCTCTGACCCTCCCCTGCTCACGCTGTCTCTCTCTCTCTCTCTCTCTCCTAGAAATAAATAAAACATTAAAAAAAAAGTTTAAGAAAATAAAAAACTAAAAAATAAATAAAAGCATTGTTTTAGTTACCTATTGCTATGTGACAGATCACCCAATTTTTGGTGACTGAATGCAACTGTAGATATTTTTATCTCTGGTGTTGTTGAGGGTGGGGACTCGGAGTGGCTGAGCCAGGAGACTCTGGGGTTCTTGCTGCGGATGCGGTCAAGGTGCTCCCTGGCACCACAGTCGTGGGGAGGCATGAATGGAGCATAGGAGCCGTTTGCAAGGTGGCTTATTCACGTGACTAGCAAGACCGTCCCAAGCGTCACTTCCGCGGTGCTGTGTGTGTTCCCACAACGCAGTGACTGACTTCCCCAGGCAAGCAATCCGAGGGAGCAAAGCGGAGGCTCCGGGGACACGCATGACCTAGCCTTGGCAGTCAGGCACAGCGCGCCTGGGGGTTCCCGGGCCGGCCTCGTGGGCCAGCACGGCCACTAGGCATCCGCCTTCCCGAGAGCCCTGCGCTCGGTTTGAAGCTCTGCTATTGCTGTATTGATATCCTTTGTGTTTTTTTTTTAATATTTTTATTTATTTCTGAGACAGAGAGAGAGAGAGAAAGAGAGAGCAGGGGAGGGTCAGAGAGAGGGAGATGCAGAATCTGAAGCAGCTCCAGGCTCTGAGCTGTCAGCACAGAGCCCGATGCGGAGCTTGAACCCACAAAGGTTGAGATCATGACCTGAGCCAAAGTCGGAGGCTTAACCGACTGAGCCACCCAGGCGCCCTACCATATTGATATTCTTAATAACTTTATCTCTGGACTTCTGTAAGTGCGGTCCACGGGAGCAACGGAGACTGTGTGGCACAGAGGAGACAGGTGCCATATGTGGGTGCGCCACTACTCTTTGCCAGCCCTTTGCATATGGTGTTAGCAATGCCCAGAATTTTGGTGGGAATTCAGTGAGACTCAAAGCAGGGACAAGGTGGGGGCACCTGTGTGGCTCAGCCAGTTAAGCATCAGACTCTTGATCTCGCAGCTTGTGGGTTCCAGGCCTGCATCAGGCTCTGTGTGGACAGTGTGGAGCCTGCTTGGGATTCTCTCTCTTCCTCTCCCCGCCCCTTCCCAGCTTGTGTGTGCTCTTGCTCCCGCTCTCTCTCTCTTTCTCTTTCTCTCTCTCTCTCCCTCCCCTCAAAAATAAGTAAGTTAAAAAAAAAAAAAAAAGCAAGGACAAGGTCAATATGTTTAGGAAACCACAAGCTTCCAGAGTGCTGGCAGAATGTGCATCTATTAACAAGTGAAATAAAAAGAGTTAAGTTAATCTTGTCTATCACCTCCACTGTTCTGGTAGGAAAAACACGTGTATGCATAGCCCAGCTCTGCAGTATGAATTGTGTGATTTGGGTGATTCCTCATGTGAGTTAAATGCTCTGATATTTACCTTTAAAACTGGCACCATACATACGAAGATGAGTGGTAACATTTACTGAAATTTTAACATTTTGATTTTTCTTTACTGAAGATGACATTAATTTAGCAAATAAAAAAACACCTTGCAAAGTTTAAAGTGGCAGAAGAAAGAGAAAAACCTTTATTTATACGGACCTGTAGTCCCTTTATCGGCACTTTTTCCTGCCTTTTGAAAAAGCATTTTTATTTTTTACTGAGCCCTGCAAATTGTGAAGCCAGCCACGGGCACACAGGGGAAACTCGGGTGTGCCCACCAGGAGGCTGGGACGATAGGAGCCCATCGCGGAGGCTGCTTACCACACATGCCGATGAGTTTACCACCTGCAAGGTTGGCAAAGATTTAAAGATGGATGTGGAGGGGCGCCTGGGGGGCTTAGTCGGTTAGGCGTCCGACTTTCGCTTAGGTCATGATCTCGCAGTTCGTGGGTTCGAGCCCCGCATCGGGCTCTGTGCTGACTGCTAGCTCAGAGCCTGGAGCCTGTTTCAGAGTCTGTGTCTCCCTCTCTCTCTGACCCTCCCGTGTTCACGCTGTCTCTCTCTCTCTCCTAGAAATAAATAAAACATTTAAAAAAATATATTTAAAGATGGATGTGAGAGGAGTGTGTTAAGAAACAGGTGTGTTGCAGTTGGGAACGTCCACTGGTAAACCTTTGGAGGCGATGTTGGTGAAAAATTCAAATGCATGTATAGCTGAACCTTGAACAACACGGGTTTGAACTGTGTGGGCTCACTTGTACACAGTTTTTTCAATGAATATGGTATTGTAAATGTATTCTCTCTTCCTTTTGATTTGCTTAATAACATTTTTTCCATAGCTTACTTTATTGTAAAAATACAGTATATGATACATGTAACATGAAAAATGGGTGTTCATCAACTGTTTATGTTAATGGTAAGGCTTCCAGGCAACAGTAGACCATTCTTAGTTAAGTCTTGGGGAAATAAATGTTATACAAGGATTTTCGACTGTGCCAGGACTGGCATCCTTAACCCTTGCATTGTTCAAGGGTCAGCTCTACCTGCAATCCAGTTATTTGTAGGAATTTTGTTCAAAAGCACTCTCATAAATACAAATCAAAACCACACTGAGATACCACCTCACGCCAGTCAGAGTGGCTAAAATGAGCAAATCAGAGAACTCTAGACGCTGGCGAGGATGTGGAGAAACGGACACCCTCCTACACTGTTGGTGGGAATGTAAACTGGTGCAGCCCCTCTGGAAAACAGTGTGGAGGTTCCTCAGGAAACTAACAACAGAACTCCCCTATGACCCAGCAATAGCACTGCTAGGAATTTACCCAAGGGATACAGAAGTGCTGATGCACAGGGGCACATGCACCCCAATGTTCATAGCAGCACTCTCCACAATAGCCAAGTCATGGAAAGAGCCTAAGTGTCCATCAACAGACGAATGGATCAAGAAGATGTGGTTTATCTATACCATGGAATACTACATGGCAATGAGAAACAATGAAATCTGGCCATGTGTAGCAACATGGATGGACCTTGAGGGTGTTATGCTGAGCGAAATAAGTCAGGCAGAGAAGGACAAATATCATATGTTTGCACATATAGGAGGATTAGGAGGAACTTAACTGAGGAACAAGGGGGAGAAGAAGGGGGGAAATGGTGGGGGAAAGGGAGAGAGGCAAACCATGAGAGACTCTTGAATGCTGAGAACAAACTGAGGACTGATGGGTGTGGGGGGGAAGGGGGAGATGGGCCTGGAGGAGGGCACTTGTGGGGATGAGCACTGGGTGTTCTATGGAAACCAACTTGACAATAAACTATTAAAAAAAAGAAAGCACTCCCATAATTACAGAGACATAGATGCACAATGGTATTCACGGCAGTGTTGTTAGTGAAAATTTGCAAACAGTGTAAAGATACCTCCTTATCTCCAGACAAGAAAAGGTTATCTACAGTTGACTGCTAGATGAAGCAAGCAAGTTGTAGACTGATATGGTTAGTAGGATGCTATTCATGATTTTTGTAACTAGAAGATGTTAGTAGTGAACCAGAGAGTGACCCTGGGTAAGGACTAGTGGGCAGGGTGGGAAGGGGGTATTTTACTTTTATGTATTTCTCTGCATGTTATAAATAGCACAAAGATATTACTCTACATGTTTAACTAAATTTCAAAATCTATTTTTAATTCTGTTCCAAGATGTTAATGATCTCTTCCCATTACACAATCTAAAAGAAAACAAAGGTCATCAGATCATTAACTCACATGTTGAAGTTATGTCTAATTGCAGATCAGAATAAAACCAAAAATAGAAACCAGGTACATATCACTGGAGCCTGTCCCCAGATTGCCAGATTTCCATTAATCAATACTCTTTTGATAAGATTACTTTTAAATAAGGTCCAATTTATTGCTTTGATATCACAGCACATCAGGTGTCTTTTTTAAAGTTTATTTATTTATTTGGGGGTGGAGGGTGGGGAGGGAGAGAGAAAATCCCAGGCAGGTCCCACGCTGTCAGGGCAGAGCCTGACAAGGGGCTCCGTCTCACAAACCATGAAGTTGTGACCTGAGCCAAAACCAAGGGTCAATGTTTAACCAACTGAGCCACCCCAGTGACCCACAGCAAGTGACATTAGACACATGATGCCTTCAGCATTCTCCTAAAGGCAGGTCTAGCCTACCTAGCTAAAAAGAAAGTCTTCCATCCAGATGGCTAACAGACACACAAAAAGATGCTCAACATCACTCACATCAGGAAAACACAAATCAAAACCACAATGAGATCCCACCTCACCTGTCAGAGTGGCCACAACTAAGAACTCAGGAAACAACACGTGTTAGCGAGGTTGCGGAGAAAGGGGACTGTTTGGCACTGCTGGTGGGAGTGCAAACTGGTGCGGCCGCTCTGGAAAACAGTATGGAGGCTCCTCAAGAAACTAAATATAGGGGCGCCTGGGGGTCTCAGTCCGTTGAGCGTCCTACTTTGGCTCAGGTCATGATCTCCCAGTTTGTGAGTCTGAGCCCCGCATTGGGCTCCGTGCTGACAGCTCAGAGCCTGGAGCTGCTTCGGATTCTGTCTCCCTCTCTCTCTGCCCCTCCCCCACTCACACTCTGTCTGTCTCTCTGTCTCTCTGTCTCTCAAATTTCTCAGAGAAATTAAGTAACATGCCAAAGGTCACTCAGCTAATAAAAGGAGAAACCAGCATTGAGGTACAGGTAGACCGACTCCAAAATCTTGCTTGTAACCACCACTGCAAAATAGTTTTACTTATTCCTTCTTCTCTGGAAAAACCCCTTTCCTACTGGGTGGAGGGCTCTCTTCACTTCTCAAAGCCTCCTTTTCATTTTTTAAAGATTCAGTTCAGTTGAGGGGCACCTAGGTGGCTCAGTCGGTTAAGCGTCCGACTTTCGCTCAGGTCATGATATCGCGGTTCGTGGGTTCGGGCCCCGCGTCGGGCTCTGTGCTGACTGCCAGCTCGGAGCCTGGAGCCTGTTTCAGTCTGTGACTCCCTCTCTCGCTGACCCTCCCCTGCTCACGCTGTCTCTCTCTCTCTCCTAGAAAAAAAAAAAAGATTCAGTTCAGTTGATGCTAACGTGTCAGCTGCAGATGTGACTCCCAGCTCCCCCTCCGGCTCGTCTCCACCGCTAGAGTCATGTTGTAAAACGGAGGCAGCCGGACGGGTCTGCTCGCATGCCCGCCTCTTCCCGGCGACTTCCTCTCTCCAGGGAGGAGGAGGGATGAAAAACTGGGGTCTTCCATGTTACAAACCTCTCTTCGTTCATTGTCTGGCGGCTTGGCATGGACAGTGGGGAGGGACTCGCGCTGGTGCCCTTAGGAGATTCGGCCACGTCGTCACAAGGACCTTGGGTGGTGGGACCAGCTGCTTTCCTTACGTGCCTGAACCACTTCCTTCCTCTTGCAAGTGGTCCCGCAGGACTCCAGCTCCCAAGGTCTTCTGCTCTCTGGCAACCTGTGGGCCCTTGGGGTTGTGTGGGCTCTCTCTTCACTGGGCTCCTGGGGAGTCGGGGGAGCGGTCCTGGCCCCTTCTCCGTCTGGCCACCCCATGCACACTTCTCCGTCCCTCTTCTCCCCTTGCTCTGGCCGCACAGGGAGAGGTCAGCAAGCAGAGTGAGCAGGCACGCACAGGATCAGGAATGGAAGCCTCAGTCTCCCCTTCTTACCGACTTCTCCGGGCAATGGGACCGATTCTCTCGGGGGCCCCCTGACGTGGCTCTGGAGACAGAAGTGGAGGGGAGACCTGCTTCACAGACACTGCACCGCCCACAGGGCCCTGGCCCTGCCCATCCCTCGTGGGGAGGAAACCTGTGCGCTGAGGTCTCCCCACCTCTGCTCCCTGGAGCTGGAGCCCCGGTCTTGTGAGTTCTTCCTAGAATAAAGGACCTCGTGGGTGACTCTGATGAGCTACGTAGTTTGTCCCACTTGTGAAAATTCCCAGTTTTGTTAGAGTTACGGCTCTTGTGTTAGATCCTCAAACATCATTAGAAGCTCTAAGAATCCCCTCAGTCAAGGTGGCTTAACTGTGAATTAACATAGCATTTGCCCAACTTCTAGGACCGTGAAATTCTTTTTGCCCTACGCTTATTACTGTACCCGTCACAGATCCAGGGGACAGGGACCCTTGCCCGAGCGCTTGCCTGTCACAAAGAGCGTTCAGAACTCAGAGCGAAGATTCTGTCCATCGGTTTCCCTGCAACCTCAAAAGCAAAGGTAACGAAGTCGAAACACAGAGGTCTGCGGGTGGCTTTGCTGCCGGGGTGGCTGGTCACCACTGGCTGGGGGAGGGGGGCGTCACACATCTGAGTGGGGGGGAAGGGCTTAGAAGGGAGGAAAGAAAAGCTGGTCAAATCCTTCTCTGATGGCTTGAATACAATGCATTTTTGCATAACAAAATATCTTTTCCAGGTAGGACTAAGTTTCCTGTTTTTCCTTTCTTTGTATTCCATTCATTGTTGAGTGTGCATTAGCCAAGTGCCCGCCCGCAGTGGCGCTGGGCTGTTGAGCATTTTGCAATACCAAACCACTGAAACTAATCTTAAACGTGCATAAACCTACATTCGCACTATGTAATACCGGTTCTTTACCTTGGCACCAAATAGACATGTTATGCTTGAATGGCAAATAGTTTTATTTGATGAAAATATAAAGTTTAAGTAAAGTTCAAATTAGTGGGGTGCCTGGGTGGCTCAGTCCAACTCTTGATCTCAGCTCATGTCTTAGTCTCAGGGTCGTGAGTTCAAGCCCTGCATTGGGGCTCTGCACCGGGCATGAACCCTACTTATAAATTAATTAACTTAATTAATTGATTTAAAAGTTCAAATTAAAACATTTGGTTTTATACAAATAATGTAAGTCATATAAAAATTGTGGAGGACTACTTTTCCAAAAAAAAAAATTTATATATATGTATATACAGATAGATGGCCAACAGGTAGTTGAAAAAGTGCTCAACATCCCTCATCATGAGGGAAATGCAAGTCAAAACCACAATGACCTATCATCTCACCTGCCAGAATGGCTAGTATCAAAAAGACAAGAAACAAGTGTTGGTGAGGACGTGGAGAAAGGGGACCCTCATGCACTGTCGTGCGAATGTAAATCAGTGCAGCCACTGGGGAAACAGTATAGAGGTTCCTCAAAAAGTTCAAAATAGGGGCGCCTAGGTGACTGAGTCGGTTAGGCATCCAGCTCTTGATTTTGGCTCAAGTCATGATCTTACGGCTCATGGGTTGGAGCCTCGCATCAGGCTCTGCACCTGCTTGGGATTCTCTCTCTCTTTCCTTCTCTCTCTCTCTGCCCCTCCCCTACTCATGTACATGCTCTCTCTCTCTCAAAATTAATAAATAAACAAATTAAAAATAGAACTACCGTATGATCTAGTAATGCCACTTCTCGGTATTTATCTGAAGGAAAATAAAATCACTCTCTCAAAGCGATATTTGCACTCCCACGTTCACTGCAGCATTATTCACGGTAGCCAAGATATGGAAATTACCTAAGTGTCCATCAACAGATGGATGGATAAAGAAATGGGTGGGGAGATGTATACACAATAGAATATAATTCAATCATCAGAAAGAGGGAAGTTCTGCCCTTTGCAACAACATGAATAAAACTTTAAGGCATTCTGTTAAGTGAAATAAGTCAGGCAGAGAAAAGCAAACACTACAATCTCACTTATACGTGGAATCTAAAGAAAACTGAACTCAAAGAAACAGAAAGTAGATTCACAGTTACCCAGGACCTGGTGCAGGTGGGGAATGGGTGATGGTGGTCAAAGGGTACAACATTTTTTTTAATGCTTATTTATTTTTGAGAGAGAGAGAGTGAGAGAAAGAGGAGCAGAGAGAGAGGGGAGACACAGACTGTGAAGCAGGCTGCAGGCTCTGAGCCGTCAGCACAGAGCCCAACATGGGTCTCGAACTCCCGAACCGTGATTGTATCATGACCTGAGCTGAAGTCGGACGCTTAACCGACTGAGCCACCCAGGCGCCCGTAGAATGTGCCTCTTGACGTGAGGATTGTTTCAAGCTGAAGGCAATAAGACAGCAAATGCAAAAATTATAATAATAATAATAAATAAATAAATAAATAAAACCAAAGAACAAACAAAACAAAAAACCCTCCCCCTATCTTCCTAAGAGCAAGATGTGGATTTCCCTTTGTGAAGATAGCCCCTCCCCCCCTCCCCCGTAACAGAACAATTCTTACCACTGTGGACAGAAAGTCAGCACCAAGGTGCATCTGCATGAACAAATCTTGCTAAAATAATCATTATCTTCCATTAGTTTCCCCCCGCAGATTTACCTTCCCACAACTGACCACCTCTGGGAACCTGTAAACCCCTCTCCTTCGTCTTGTTTTTCCTCTCCATTCGTCACCCCTTGTTAAAAGGGTGTGTAAGTTCCGGTCTAACCACTTCTTCAGGGTCTTAATTGGTTTTCTATGAAGGCCTCCATACATATAAAAATTTAAATATTAACATCAAGTCAAATGTGTCTGCCTTTTCTCCTGTTAATCTGTCTTTATTGGCTTAATTATGGAGCTCCAGTAAGGCAGGAGCAGAGGAGTAGTTTTTTTCCTTCCCCTACAAGTCTTCTAGGTCTGCCCAAAGATAAGATGATCTTGATGAAAATATACCAAAGTTGACCTTAAAGCCATTCAGGGACACTAATTAGTAATCCAACTGAAGGTTGGTAAGGTAATTAGACTTAATATAGATGAGATATGAAACACCCAAGGAGAGTTCAATGAAATAACTGAAAATTCTCAAATGGAAAATGAGTCATGGTATTCATTGGAAATTAAAAATAATTTTGAATTTGAGCTATCTGCCATTATTTGGCATTAACTGTTGCTAGCTACTAAAATTGTGAGCAAAAGTTTAATCAGAAAAAAACTATTTCGCTTTTAAAAAGGATTTGAATCTTTTAACTTTAGAGAAAATGTTTTTGAGCATCAAAAGAAATTGCATATGAAATATACAACAATATTTATTGCTACAAGTCCAATAAAATATTAGGATATCAGAACATGGAAAGAAGAGTGTGCATGGTTCTGAAGGAGAAGGTTTACTTACAAAATGATCCTAATACTAATTTCTATGGAGGCCGTTTTCCATTAAAGTATGTCAACTAAAGAGAAATTTGAAACAATCAAGCCAGATACTGCTATTTTTGGTCTTCTCTGAAATATCTCAACATTGAAATATATTTTGAAAGAACTTAAGAAATACCGTGTGTATCCAGATGTTCCTTTAGGAAATAATAAACATCATGATATAAATATTAATAATATATGAGGAAACTAAAATATTTTTAAATGTTTATTTTGAAAGCAGGAGAGGGGCAGAGAGACAAGGAGACAGGGAATCCCAAGCAGGCTCCACACTGTCAGCACAGAGCCCAGCGCGGAGCATACACTCATGAACCATGAGATCATGACCTGAGCCGAAATCAGGCCTCAGATACTTAACTGACTGAGCCACCCAGGCACTCTGAAATTAAAATATTTTCATAAAAATTCTGCAATGGGGCATGTAGGTGGCTCAGTCGGTTAAGCATCCAACTCCAGCTCAGGTCATGATCTCATGGTTCATGGGTTCAAGCCCTGCTTCAGGCTCTGTGCTGACAGCTCAGAGCCTGGAAACTGCTTGGGGTTCTGTGTCTCCCTCTCTCTCTGCCCCTCTCCCACTCGTACTCTGTCTTTCTCTAAATAAGCATTAAAATTTTTTTTTTATTCTGTAATAATGACCATTTTATATATGCAACCGCATGTTGCTTATCATGATATAAATGGCATGTGAAGTTCTTGGTTTGTTTCCAAATCTAGATATTGCTTGAAGAATGTTATTGCTGATTACAGTCATTGCTCTCCCAATGGACCTGCCTTTCTCCCAACTGAAATAACTTTTCAAAACCCAAGAACTACAGTGATATATCACAGACATTAGTAATGATTATATCCATCATCTTTGTTTTTTGTCATCTTTTAATCACATGAAGGCTATAAAGACTTACACATTGTTTGACATGTTTTGAAAGGTTATTTCGAAGGTACATTTGCCAAAGAACATGAGCGGAACACATTTTATCTAATAGCATGTTAGCATGATTCATAAGTTTTAAATATTTTCATTTGATATGTGACCTCAATTTATGTTCTTGCCTGGGATCTCACAATGCTAGGAGCAAACCTGCTTAGGAATGTCCTAAAGGGCAGTTTTCTGCAGAACATTCGTTGAGGAGGAGATGATGTGTAGATATCGGAAATGCTAAGTACTGTTTCTGAATCCTTTCCATGTCACTCTCTCTTACTGCCAACTTCCTTTACTGTTATTTTTCTCTCCACCAAACATTGCTTCCTCCACGGCCATTAGTTTCCCTGATTGATTCATTGACTTTTCTTTCCTAAGGACCATCATTAGCCTCAAAGCCTTTTGGTCGCTATGGTGAGTTCCTGGACAAATGGTGCTCCGAATTCAGTGCTCTGCATCATCAGCCAAGATGCTGTGGTGTGGCTCCTATAAGCCCCAGGGGAACTGTGTGAGTTGCATATATCACCATTTTGGTTTTGGTACCCATGGCAGACATTGCTAGCCGATCCCAGAATCTTGATCCTGAGTGCAGTTTCAGAATGCATTCTCCCACGTGGCGTTCCAGGAAGCCATTAGCGTTGACACCGTTTAGAGTTCATGCAGTTAGTGAAACCTGTCAACCACACTTGGTATGGAATGAGTCAGCTCATATGCTAGGTCTTGGGCACCCAGAAGTGAAAGAAATTATTTCTCCCCATGAGAAGTTCAGACTTTATTGGTAAGTGGCCCTTAATGATTTGAAAATCTATATACCTTCTAAGAATTACCTTCAGTTCTTGAATTCTCTTTGAAAGCTAAGACTCCACTTTATCCTTTAGGAATTTGTTCAAAGAAAGCAACATTGCACATAAAAGCTCTTAAAGGGAGTTGATTTCAGAATTTTTAGCCATGGTCCAAAAACCCAACACTCATTTTTATTTTGAAATTAACCTTATTCAAATATGGAAATTACAAAGATGCGGGGGAAAACACGCATACCGTGTGATTGTCATGAGATGAACAGAATTGTGCAAACACTCTCCCAGGTGGAGAAAAAGAACATAACCAGCACCCGAAAATCACTGTGCCCCTTTCCAGCAATTATCTGCATCTTCTTTCCTAAAGGTAATTGCTGTCCTGAATTCTAATAACAAAGATACATTTTGAATTTTTTGTAAGTGAAATCACACAGTATTGATTCTTCCAAGTGTCCGGCTTCTTTCGTTCTATGTGATCAAAATGAATCCATGTTACCACATGTGATAGTAGTTTCTTCATTCCTATAAAGTATGCCATTATATGATCATTCAAGTGCTGATGGACAACTGGAGTGTTTCTAGGTTTTGACAATTATGAAGAATGCTTCTAAGAAAAGTCTCGTACATGAATTTTGCTGCACATATGTTCACATTTATATATCTAAAGAGGGAATCTTTTTTTCTCTCTTAAACTCGAGTGGATCGTATCTTCGAGTTTAGTAAGATAATTGTTTTCCAAATGCGTTGCACCAATTAGGACTTCTGCTAACAGTGTTTGGAAGCTTCCGTTACTCCACATCCTTGGCAACACTTGGTATTGTTAGTACTTTTAATTTTAGCCTTGTGGTAGGGTTGCATTATTACACTGTGACTCTAATTTGCATTTCTCTGATAGTAAGGATTTGAAAAGCTTTTCATTAGTTTCTTTACTATATGTCCAAAACCTTTTGTAAAGTGCCTGTTCAAGTTTTTTAACCATCTTTCTTTTGGATTGTTGCTTTTGCTTGATTTGTAGATCTTTTTATATTCTAGATATAAGCCACTTGATGATTACATGTCTTGTAAATATTTCTCACACTGTATAGTTTGTCTTTTTACTGGCTTATTGTGGTCTCAATTTCTAATTTTAGTGTACTTCAATTAACCAATTCTTTCCTTTTTGTTTATTCAGGGATTTGGAAGGGAGTATCCTATTTTAAAAAGTTTTGCCTTGGGGTGCCTGGGTGGCTTAGTCGGTTAAGCGTCCGACTTTCGCTCAGGTCATGATCTCGCGGTTCGTGGGTTCGAGCCCCGCGTCGGGCTCTGTGCTGACTGCCAGCTCAGAGCCTGGAGCCTGTTTCAGTCTGTGACTCCCTCTCTCTCTGACCCTCCCCTGCTCACGCTGTCTCTCTCTCTCTCTCTCCTAGAAATAAATAAAAAACATTAAAAAAAAAAAAGGTTTTGCCTTCCCCACATTCATTATTTTATTCTTCTGCTTTTCACATTTAAAACCACAATATACCTGGAACTGATTCTTATGTATATTTTAAGATAAAAGTCAATATATTTTATTGACTCAGCACTATGTATGTAAAAGGCAGGACTTTCCCCCAAGTGTATCTTTTTTATAAGTCAAATATCCATATATATGTGCGTTGGTTTCTCTTGTGATTTTGTCTCATTGTTTATTTACCTATATTGATGCTTTAACTTTACTGTCTTTAAAATGGACACTATCCCTTGATAAATATTGGTATCTGGTAAAGTAAGTCCTCCAACTTTGTTCTTCTTCGTCATTGTATTGGCTATTTTTGCCTCTTTGCATTTCATATACTTTTTAAAATCAGCTTGTCGGGGCTCCTGGGTGGCTCAGTAGGTTGAACATCCGACTTCGGTTCAGGTCATGATCTCATGGTTCGTGAGTACAAGCCCCGCGTCGGGCTCTGTGCTGACAGCTCAGAGCCTGGAGCTGCTTCGGATTCTGTGTCTCCCTCTCTCTCTGCCCCTCCCCTGCTCATGCTTCATCTCTCTCTGTCTCTCAAAAATAAATAAATGTTAAAAAAAATTTAATTAGCTTGTCATTTTCCACACACACACAAAAGAAGTTGTTGGGATTTTAACTTGGTTTGCTTGAGACCTATAGATCAGTTTGGGGAGGATCAGCCCATTTATAACATGAGTCTTCCAATCTAAGAAAATAGTATCTTTCTCCATTTACGTAATCTTCTTTAAAGTCTCTAAATAATATTTTATACTTTCATATGTAAATCTTTCACTAGATTCATTCCTACATAGTTGATGTTTATGCTCTTGAAAATGGTATCATTTCTAAAATTTCATTTTCTATTTTTTATTATTCATTTTATTTTTGAAAGAGAGAGCATACACAAGCAGAGGAGAGGGATGGAGGGAGAATCTCAAGCAGGCTCCATACTCAGCCCAGAGCCCAGCACGGGGCTTGATCCCACAACCCTGGGATCATGACCTGAGGCGAAATCAAGAGTCAGACACTCAACTGACTGAGCCACCCAGGCAACCCTAAAACTTCATTTTCTAATTTTTTATTGCTGGTATACAGAAATGCATTGATTTTTTTTCTATATTGACCTTTGTGCACTGGCATTGCTGAATTCACTTAGTCTAACAGTATATTGACAAGATTCATTTAGACTTTCTACATACATAATTATGTCATCTGCAAATAACAGTGTTTTAATTTTTTGCATTTTTTTCTTATCTTATTCCACAGAATAAGAATCTTGAAAAGAGGTAATAACAGATATCCTTGCCTTATTCACAATCCTAGGGAAAATTTTCAACATTTCACTATTAAGTTGGAAGTTTGTTGCAAGTTTTTGGTAGAGATCCTTTATTCCATTAAGAAGATTCATATCCATTTCTAGTTTGCTATTTAAAAAAAAATGTATGCTGAATTTTATCAGTTTTTCTGCCTCTCTTTAAAGGATCGTGCGGGGCACCTGGGTGTCTCAGTCAGTTAACGGTTCGCTTTGGCTCAGGTCGTGACCTCGTGGTCCATGAGTTTGATCCTCACATCGGGCTCTGTGCTGACAGCCCAGAGCCCGGAGCTGCTTCAGATTCTGTGTCTCCCTCTCTCTCTCTGACCCTCCCCCATTCAAACCCTGTCTCTCTCAAAAATAAATAAACATTTAAAAAATGTCTTTAGGGACGTCTGGGTGGCTCAGTCGGTTGAGCATCCAACTTTGGCTCAGGTCATGATCTCATGGTTCGTGGGTTCGAGCCCCACGTCGGGCTCTGTGCTGACAGCTCAGAGCCTGGAGCCTGTTTCAGATTCTGTGTCTCTCTCTCTCTCTGACCCTCCCCTGCTCATGTTGTCTCTCCTCTCTCTCAAAAATAAATAAAAAACATTTAAAAAGGAAAGAAAATAGCATCTTTTAAAAAATAAATAAAATAAAAAATGTCTTTAAAGGATCATGTGATTTTTCTCCTTGAATCTATTAACGTTGTGAATGACATTGATTGATTCTCAGATGTCAATCTGTATTCTAGACTAGGTTCAAATTTGCCACGATATATTATTCTTTCTGTATATAACAGAATTTGATTTTATGTTGGTTGAGATTTTTTTTCATCTATGTTATAAGAGAGATTGGTATGGGCTTTTCCTCTTTTGCACTGTACCTGTCAGGTTTTGGTATTAAGATTGTGTTGAGGGGAGCCTCGCTGGTTCAGTCACTAGAGCATGTGACTCTTGAACTCAAGGTTGTAAGTTTGAGCCCCACACTGGATGTAATTTTACTTAAATATTTTTTTAAAAGATTGTGTTAGCCTCCTAAGACAAGTAGGGAAGGCTTCTCTCTTTTTCTGTGCTCTGAGCTTGTGTGATGTTTGCACTATTTCTTCCTAAAATGTTTGGTATGATATACCAGTGAAGACATCTGGTAATTTTCTTTGGGGGAAGATTTTACTTACAGATGAAATTTCTTTCTTTAGTAGATTTAGGACTATTCACATTTCTCATTCTTCTTGTGTCAATTTAGGTAAGATATATTTTCCTAGGACATTGTTAGTATCCTCTAAATTTTCAAATGTACTGGCATAAAATTATCCACTGTGTACTTATTGCTTTCATATCTGTAGAACTTGAAATGATGTCCTTTTTTCATTCCTCATATTTGTTTTTTGTGCTTTCCCTATTTGTTTCGATCAGTCTTGACATTGGCTTATTCATTTTATTAGTCCTTTTAGAAAACCAGGCTTTGGCTATGCTGATCCCCTCTATGGTGTGTTTTTATAGCTTATTAATTTCTGCTCTTTATTGTTCCCTTCCTTCTCTTTTTTTTTGGGGGGGGCTACCCTTCTGTTATTTTTCTAAATTCTTGAGATAGATGCACAAACCATGACTTTTTATCCTTCTTTCTTAATATATGTACTTAAGACTTTCTAAACAGCTTTTGCTTCATCTTACAATCTTAGATACATTATCTTGCTGGTATTATTAAATTCAAGATATATTTTTATTTCCATTGTGAGTTCTTCCTTGCCTCATAGGTAATTTAAAATTAGGCAGCAAAAATATTGTCTCATTTCCAAACATTTGGGGGAATTTCCTAGTTCCCTCTTCGCTGCTGATTTCTCACTTACTTCCACTGTGGTCAGAGAATAAACTGTTCCTAACTGTAATCCTTTGAAAGCTACTGGGGCTAACTGTATGAGCCAACATATGGTTGACTTTGGTAAATGTTTCATGTGCATTTAAAATGCTGTGATTCTGTGGATATTTGGTGCTGTGTTACAAGATTAGGTTCGTTGCTTCTGTTATTCAAACCATCTATCTTCTTACTGATGTTTTTGTCTGCTCGTTCAAATAATCAGCTCTCAAGAAAACTGTGTTGAAATCTCCCACCACAATTGTGGATTTGTCTATTCTTTTAATTCTGCCAGCTTTTTGCTTTATATGTTTTTTGTATTATTAGTGTTATGATACAAACAAAATTATAAATTAAGCATTTTATTTCTTTCTGGTGAATTGACTTTTTGATTTTGTATTTTTTTAAGTAGGATTTGCTCCCAGCACAGAGCCCAACATGGGGCTTGAACTCACGACCCTGAGATTAAAACCTGAGCTGAGATTAAGAGTTGGATGCTTAACCAACAAGCCACCCAGGCGCTCTGACCTTTTTATTTTAATGTAATGTCTCTTTATGGCACTATTTTCAGTTGTGACGCTATTGACATTTCGGCCAAAGCAGTTCTTTGTCAGGGGGTGGACTGCCGTCCTGTGTATTGTAGGAGGTGTGGCAGCATCCTGTTCTCTATCCACTCCGCACCTGGAGCACCCCCACCCCAAGCTGTGACAATCAAAAATATCTCTAGCCATTGCCAAATGTCCACCGGGGGGCAAAATTGCTCCTAGTTGAGAGCCGCTGATCTATAGCAACGCTTTGTGCCTTAAAGTCTATTTTGTCTGAGTATTAGTAAAGACATTTTCTATTGGTATTTGCAACAGAAAATCTTTTACTTCCAACCTATTTTTTTTTAATTTTTAATTTATTTTTTATTTTTAGGAGAGAGAGAGAGACAGCGTGAGCAGGGGAGGGTCAGAGAGAGAGGGAGTCACAGACTGAAACAGGCTCCAGGCTCTGAGCTGGCAGTCAGCACAGAGCCCGACGCGGGGCTCGAACCCACGAACCGCGAGATCATGACCTAAGCAAAAGTCGGACGCTTAACCGACTAAGCCACCCAGGCGCCCCTACTTTCAACCTTTCAATATCCCTAGTTAAGATGTAGCTCTTGAGGTGCCTCTGTGGCTCAGTCAGTTAAATATCCGACTCTTGATCTCGGCTCAGGTCATGATCTCACAGTCCATGGGTTTGAGCCCTGTGTCCAGCTCTGTGCTGACAGTGCAGAGTATGCTTGGGATTCTCTCTCTCTCCCTCTCTTCCTATCCCTACCCATATTGTGCTCACTCACTCAAAGTAATAAAATAACTTTATTTAAAAGGAAAAAGATGTGTCTCTTATAAGCAGCATTATTGACTTTCTTTTTAACCCAGTCTGACAATCTTTTCATCGTAGTTAGAGCTATTTGTCACCTTTACCTTTAATGTGATCACAGATATGTTTGGGTTTAAACATGCTATATGGGGCACCTGGGTGGCTCAGTCAGTTGAGCACCCTACTTTAGCTCAGGTCATGATCTTGTGGTTCATGAGTTTGAGCCGCGCAGTGAGCTCTCTGCGGTCAGTGCGGAGCCTGCTTCAGACTCTACATCCCCCTCTCCCTCTGCCCCTCCCCTGCTCATGCTCTCTCTCTCAAAAATAAATAAAACACTTAAAAATAAATAAATATGCTATGTGATGATTTATCTCATATTTAATCCATGTTCTGTGCTTTTTGTTATTTCCATGTTCTTTTCTCTCCCCTTTCTTACTTTCTTGGGGTCTGTATTATTTTGTTATTTTGTTATACCTCCCATTAGTTGAGCATCGTTTTGTTATTTTTCTTAGTTGTTTAGAGGTTACAACATGTATCTCTAACCTATGAAAGTGTAATGTCCGTACTTGTACCAATTTCTGTGTTGTTACGTTAATACAGAGGACTGTAGACCTTTCTGTTGCATTTACCTCCATCTCACATTTTGTGAATTTTTATTTCTCCATAAATAGAGCCAAAGCAATTCATCATTTCTTAATTCTATATAGTCAGTGTTTATTGAGACTTAATTATTCGTGTTTTCCATTGTTCTTCATTTCTTTCTGCCTCTCCCTGCTTCCATCTGGGATTATTTTCTCTTTGTGTGACCAACGCCCTTTGGTCTTTCATTTAGTGAGAGCTACAACTGCTGGGTTCTCTAGGTTTATATTTGCCTAACAGTTGTCTTGCTCTTTTATTTGAAAGGCCATTGGCTGGCTGGCTTTGGAATTTCAGGTTGTGTTCTTTTCTTTCTGTTGATAAATCAGTTATCAGCCTTTTTGCTGCAGCTTTGAAGGGAATGTGTTTTTCTGTTTGTCTTCTCTTTGTCTATGGGTTTCGGCAATTTTACTATAATGTTCTTGGGTGTGGTTTTCTTTTATTTATCAGGATTGGCCCTCAAAATACTTTTTAACCCCTGGCTTAATAGCTTTCATCAGTTTTAGAAAATCCTTGACCATTGTGGCTTCAAATATTGCTTTTACCCCATTCTCTTTATTACCTCATCCTCTGGGACTCCGTATCAGACTTTCCAATTGTATCACGCAGAAAGAAAACGCCTTACAAATACGAACCAATAGAAAGCTGGTATGGCTCTACTGTGGTATTTTCTGTTTTTTCCTTTTATCTCTCTGGGCTTCAGTCTGAATATTTTTCCTTGTGCTCTGTCTTCCAGATTACTAGCTCTCTTTAGCTGTATCTAATCTACTATTAGATACTCTCCACTTTAGCTATCTGTTGCTACCCCAAAGTTTTGCGGCTCAAAACAACTGCCAGCATTTATTTACACATGATTCTGCAATTTAGACAAAGTTCAGTAGGGACACTATGTCCCTGGACCATGTGATGTGGGCTAGGCCAGCTTAATTCAGGATGGGGGATCCAGAATGACTTCACTCACATGTCTGGCGCTTCAGTGAAGGGGACGGGAAGAGTTGGGGACTGGCTGGATGTGTGTGTGTGTCTCTCTCTCTCCATTTTTCATTCTCTAGGGCCCGTGTCTCTCCATGTGCCCCTCCCCTTCCATACCAGCAGGGGATCTGTAATTATAGGTTGGAACTCCAAGAGTGCGAGAATGGAAGGTGCTATGCCTCTTGATGCCTAGGCCTAGAACTAGCAAGGCATCATTTCTCCCACGTCCTCCAGTCCACAAAGTAGCCCATCAGATGGTTGAACTCAGATGCCATACTGTCCCCAGACCCCTGCGAGACTACGTCATCCCGCATGGTTTTGACTCCACCACCCTCCCTGTTCTCCATGGCTCCTAGACCTAAGAGAGTGACAGGTGCATAGCACAACCCAACAAATATTTTTTTCAATAAATGAAGAAATGAATGCAAACTGTTGATCCAGTGTCCTCTTCGGCATCACCGACGCCAATATTGGAAACTCACTAGCCAAAATGGTAGCCAAATCTGCAAATTAAAGGAAAAAGCCCTTAAGGCCTTCTGCATCCTGAATCCCCTCCCTAGTAATTAACATTCACCAATTTGCTCTCATCCCAGGACAGGACAGTGAAGGGGGATGAGGATGAGAGCAGTCTCAATGGAAACAACCTTTGGACTCTGAGTTTCAGGGAGGAGAATTCCCAGGACCTGAAACAATCCTCCTTTCCTTCTGCAGATAAGATCCCAAGTGGCTCAAGTAGTATCTTCATAGACCATGAACATGCTTCTGGGATCATTATCGGGGTGCTGCCTTCTCCCCTCTTCGGTGATCTGAGTGCATTTGCTGCTATTATACCCAGCAATGCTGGCTGCCCCCAACCTCTGACCCCTACCCTGTTCTATCATGGCCCATGTTGACTTTATGGTTCCTTCGGCCAGCCTAGAATTGCCCGATGCTCACACCGAGGTGGGTGTTCTCTCTCTCCCACAAGTAGTACATGACAGTCCTTTCCCTGACTCTGAAGAACGTGTCAATATCTTACAGCCCTTTCTCTTTCAAGGAGGGTGAGACTGAAAGATGCCGCTAGTGGTAAAAGTAATAGAAATGAACTATGATGCTAAGTCCAGGGAGCTCCCTGGGAGAAACTGATGTATGTGTGTGTGTGTGTGTGTGTGTGTGTGTGTGTGTGTGTGTGTGTGTGTGTGTGAGAGAGAGAGAGAGAGAGAGAGAGAGAATACCAACTTTTCTCGACTCCCTTTCCACAATTCTTTCCACTGCACCATGTTAACAACAAAAACAAAGGTAACACTATCAACGAACATTTAATGAGCACATACTGTTTGCCAGGCATTGATTGTTCCGGAAGCTTCATAAGTATCATCTTATACATTTGGGGAGGAGGGATCAATTTGAGGAAATCCAAGCACCACAGAGTGGGTTAATCCGGGGAGGAGGGGTTGATTTGAAGAAACTATTAGAGTTTTGTTAGGAACCTGAGTCAGGATATGAAAGGAGAAGGTGAAACCGGACATGGTAGTGGCGGGTGCCTGGGGGGCGCAGTTGGTTATGTCTCCAACTCTTATCTGGGCTCAGATCATGATCTTACAGTTTGTGAGTTCCAGCCCCACATTGGGCTCTGCATTGATGGTGTGAAGCCTGCTTAGGATTCTGTCTCTCCTTCTCTCTGCCCCTCCCATGCTTGTTCTCTCTCTCTCTCTCTCCCTCAAAATAAATACATAAACTTCAGGGGAAAAAAAGAAAAGAAAAGAAAACCAGACAGGGTCAACAAAAAGTGTGGATGTGTGTGAGAGGGAAGAGAAATGGCAAAAAGACAAGTGCCAAAGGGCAAGGCGAAGTAGGAACCCATAGGGATTTTAGGATAATAAAATCAAAAGTGATCAAAGGAAGTTATTATTACCATTTGTGAATGGAGTTCTCTCCAAGTTTCAGAAGTAAAATTAATGTGTTCTATTTTGACGTAGCAAAGAGACCAGCTCTTGGGGCCAAACTAAAATAAAACACAGCAGACTCTTAATGGTCTTTGAGGTATCTCTAAAGGGTTACTTATTATCTGTTAAATATTTGAATAGAGCATTGTTCTGGGATAGCCGCGGGAACAGCCCTTGGCGTAAAAGCAGAGGAACCAGTCTGAAAGCCCTGTCTGCAGTGAGAGCCGCAGAGCAGTGCTTCAACCCCAGCAGCGTTGTGTTGACGAGGTGGCCTGCGTTCAGCCTGGCCGTGGAGACGGTGGGCTCTCAGCCAGGCACATTAGGCGGTTCCTAAGGACCAGTCAGGGGATCACAGCGGATCCCCGGTGCCTCTGTTATTAAGGTGGACTTGTTTAGGACATGGGAGGCAGGCACGTGACGTGTGCTGAGGGGTCAGACCAGGCTCAGACGAAACCCTGAACCCAACGCTGAGCTGGGAGACATCTCTACGTTCTCAAAAAAAAGCCCTATCAGTTACCCCTGGCCCCTTGGGCTCCGTCTTCATCCTCTCTATTGACTGCTTCTCCACATTATACACTCCTGTTTCTCCAATCTTTTAAAAAGCAGCCGATCACGACAGAGCAGTTCACCCTTCTTGCCTTCTTGCTCATCCTTCTCCATTGCTGGGAACGAGGTGTCTACACTCGCTGCCTCCACATTTGCACGCCTCTCTTGCATCTCAGGCCGCTGCTCCCTGGTTTCTTCCCCTCCACCATTTCAGTGAAGCAGTTCCCACCAAGGTCACCAAAGACTTCTCGGTCACCAGATTCGATGCATCCATCTCCTTTCTTATTCTACTAGATCCCCCCCTGGGCAGCTGTCTGGAAAGGTCCCTCCTTTTGGAAATTCTTTGATTTTTTTTGGTTCCTCCAGCACTATACAACTTTCTGTTGTTGTTCTGCCTGACCCTGATCCTTCGCCACTGCTTTCTTATTGGACAGTCTCCTGGGAACCCCCCTCAGGTTCAACCACCACCCGTACAGTGATGCCACAGCATTCTCCATAGTCTGCTTGACTTCCTTCTCCAAGCTCTATATTCAGCTGTTCACTAAATGTCCCTTTCCGGATGCTCCATGGAAATTTCAACACACGAAACCACTCATCATCTCGTCCCCAAATTGCCCTTTCTTCATGGATTTCCTCAACGGAGAGCCAAAAGGAATCATCCTGTTGCTTAACCCAGAAACCAGGGAATGGCTGGTTTGGCTCTTCCTACCCAGGTACCACCCAGTGAGTCAGCCAGCCCGGTCTCAGCCCCTCTCTCTCCTGGTGAGAGCAATCCCTCAACTTCAGCTCCACGCTGGCCACCAGAGTAATGTGTCTGGACCCAAACCAGGATCCTGTCCCCTCTCGGCTGAAAGTCTCCCTCTGGTCTCCAACGGACAGCCTTTCGTTTCTCATCCCTTTCCTCTCCCCCGTTTCCACCCTATGCCCACGGGGAGGCTGGACCAGAGGGGGCAGGCAGCCTACAGCTGGGCTTTGGCAGCTAGCCAGAGGGACCGAGGTCTGACACAAGAGGATACAGGCGCCGTTCGCAGGTTCGTGAGCGGGGTGTGATGACGACGACGCATACACATGACAGGTGGTGGAGTGGGGGACACGGGAGCAGACTGCTACGGACTGACGTTTGTGTCCTCGCGAAATCCATACGCGAAATCCTAATGTCAGGTGCATTTGGAAGTGAGGCCTTCAGGAGGGGATCCGGTCATGAGTGTGGACCCCTCAGGAATGGGATTAGTGCCCTTCCAAGAGGGACCCCAGAGAGCTCCCATGCCCCCCTCCCACGACTACCTGTGAAAGGACACAGGCAAACACCGCTGAAAACCCCGTCCTCCGTGACCCGGGAAGCCGGCCCTCACCAAAACCACAACTGTCGTGTTCTTGGAACCTCCCAGCCTCCAGAACGGTGAGAAATGAACTTTCCACTGTTTTTAAGTCACGCCGTCGGTGGTATTTTGTTACAGCAGCCCGAACGGACCGACGCTGGCTACTACAGCTGAGGCCAAAGGACCCAGGCTAGTCTTGGGTGAGAAAACAGGACGGGTGAGCCTGGAGGGTCTACGAGGAAGGAGTCCTACCTGAAAAGGAGAATCACCAGACGCAAGTGGCAAGGACATGCATTGGGGGGTCACGGCAAGCACTAGTAAGAACTGTAAACAATCCTCAGGACGTCTGGAGACCCGAGAGCCCCATTACTGGAAGACCAGGACCAGGGGCCGGTATTAGACAGACAGACAGACAGACACACACACACACACACACACACACACACACACACACACACACACACTTATACAAGACAAGTGAGGGAGGCAGATGCTGATAGATCAAAGGGGGGAGAGCAGCGAAGCTTAGAAGACACACACACACACACACACACACACACACACACACACACACACACACACGCGAACTGGCCTTCTGACCAGATGAAGGCCCCAGAAAGTCGCCTACACTCAGGAGCTGCGCCCGCTGACTCCCCAAAGGCGGGCTTCGGGATGATGTGAAGAAGTAGCGCTCCTCGTGAGGCAGATTCAACACACGTTGTCCAAACCGCTGGCAGGATTGGAAACGAGTGACCTGCCAGAGTTCAGCCCCTTCCACAAAACCACAGGCCCGGAAGGACCCACGCACGGAGAAGCATGAGCGCGTGGGGACCTTGGAGGCGCGGAGGCTCGCGTTCGAACCCCGGCTGTGCCGCTGCAGAGCCTGCCCTAGGAGGGTCACACCGCAGCGTCAAGGGCAGACCCGGGGCGAGACCCGGTCAAGGTCGCCGACCCCGGAGCGGCGCTCCTTCCGAGCAGCCCGCTGGACGCCCGGGGCGGCGGGTCCCCTCCGCAGCCGTCCCCCAGGCCTGGAGCGGCCTTTGTGCCCCACTCACCGCGAGCACCCGCTGCCGCGGCCCGCGGGGGGCGGCCGGGCGGGGGCGAGGTGGGGGGAAGCGCCCCCCAAGGTGGCGCGGGCCGGCGGGGAGGGGGGCGGCCAGGTGGTGATTGGCTGGGCTGCGGCGGGCAGCTCCGGGCCCAGAACAAAAGAGAGCGGGCGGCGGGCGGCCTCCGGAGTAGGCGCTCCCGCCCGCCCCGCGCGGGCCTCGGTGCTGGGGGAGGACGCGCCCACCGCCCGCCCGCCCGCCGAGCAGCCGGGCTGGCGCGCTCGGTTTCTGGGCGAAAGCCGGCCGTGTACCTAGGAATTAACCGGCCGGCGCGGGAGAGGAGGAGCGGGAAGCGGGGCGGGGGATGCTGAGCGCGCGCGAGAACAATAATAAGATCGTGTTTGCGGTCGCTGCCCGAGGAGGAATTCGGAGGAGGCGCGAGGCCCGGCGCTCGCGCCGCGCCGGAAGCCCGGGAGGAGGCCGGCGGCGGCGGCGGCGGCGGCATGAGGCAGGCGACGCGGCGCCTGTGAGCAGCGCGCGGCGGCGGCGGGGACCTCGGCGCGGGCGAGAGCCGAGCGGCCGGGGGCTCCCCTCCCCCGCTGCCGGGCCGTGATTTGCCGGGCCCGCTGCGCCCCCCGCCCACCCCTCGCCTCAGCCGCCGCCTCGCCGCTTCCCCTCGTCGGAGCGGCCGCTCGTCCGCCCGCCCGCTCGAGGCCCGCGGGGAGCGCGGCGCAGTCCGTCGGCCCGCGGGGGGGCGGCCTCCCGGCATCTTCGCGGCGACCAAGGACGACCGAGGGAGGAAGCGGCCGGGATGGCGCGTCCGCGGCCCCGCGAGTACAAGGCGGGCGACCTGGTCTTCGCCAAGATGAAGGGCTACCCGCACTGGCCGGCCCGGGTGAGTACGGCGGCCGCGGGCGGGCCCGCCCGCCCATTTTTCCCCTTCATGATGGCGCGCCCGCCCCCGGCCGCAGCCGCCTCGGCCCGGCGCCCGGAGGGAGCCCGGAGGCGGCCCGGCGCCGCGAGCCGGCCGCGGCCGGGGCCGGAGGCGCGGGCGGCGCTGCGCGCGGAGGACGTGCCCGGGCCGCAGGCGAGGGCTCCGGGCCGCGCCCGCTCCCGCTCCCGGCTCCGCGCGAGGGCGGCCATCCTTCCGCCCACTTTCGAAGGCGGCTCCGGCCCGGGCAGGCCGCCGCCGCCCGGGAGCCCGCGCCGCCGGGCGGCGGGCCTGGGCGGGAGGCTTCGCCGCGGGCAGGGTCGCGGGCGGGAAGCCGGGTCCCGGGCGAACGTCGGGGCACGTAGGGGAGCGTAATGCAAATGGCTGTCGGCGGGCCGGCGGGCGCCGCGCGGCCGGGGGTCCTGGAAGGGGCAGCGGCCGCCCCGAGGCCGGCAGGGGCCGCTTGGCAGCCGATCAGCCATCCCTCGGCGCATCCCTCGCCATCCAGACTTGTTG
This sequence comes from Proteles cristata cristata, assembly GCA_017311185.1. Taxonomy (NCBI): domain Eukaryota; kingdom Metazoa; phylum Chordata; class Mammalia; order Carnivora; family Hyaenidae; genus Proteles; species Proteles cristata. The sequence continues at coordinate 961,317 of JAESUZ010004070.1, read as the reverse complement.
AGTCTGCCCTGCGCGCGATTCGGGGTGCCCCGCCGGCCCCATCATTGTCCTGGGGTACGTGCCGCCCCGCTGCCCCTCGTTCTCCCGCGCCCACCCCGGGGGGCCGGGGACTCGCCGCTTGGCACCGGCTGCTGGGTCCAGGGAGCTCCTCACGCCTTTTCACCTCCATATTTGTTTTAGGTCGGATCCCAGACCTTCTCCTTGGCCTCCCTCTACAGTCCACAATAGCTCTCGCTTTCCTATCTGGCAGGGCTGTCGCTGGGCTCTTTTCTCTCGAAAGCATCTGCGTGTTAACGCACAGCATTCGAATTTTTTTTTTTTTTTTAAAGCAGGCCCTTTGGGGGAAGAGATCAACACGACCGTGTATACTTTGTGTTTTAAAAATAAATCGCTTTTACTTTTAATTCTGATCCTAGTTGGCAGTTAATTGTTTGAAATAAGAAATCCAGTGAAAAGGAGGGTCAGGGCATCTCGGAGGCTTGTTGGTGCCTTTGGGGAACAGGGGTCGGTGTGGGAAATACCGGCATAAATAAGAGTGTGAGCTCTAAAATGTTGTATTACAGGAAAGTGAAGATAGCTAGATCAAGAGGGGAAGGGAAAAAAAAAAAAAAAAAACAACCACCCATTCACAAGAGGAAGTGACATCACGGGTGACCAGGCTGAAATTAGTGAAGTTGAAGTCATGGATGGATATAATCACTTTTTTTTTTTTTTTTTTTAAGTTTGGCATGATTGTGAAATGGAGAGAACACTGGGCCAGGAATTGGGGGGCTAGGCATTTGGTCTTTGTGGGCTAATCATTTCAACTGTCTGAATATCCATTTCTGCAACTATAAAATGATCATTTCTAGGATTCCTTCCAATACTGACAGCCTCACATTTCACATGAGCTTCAGGTTCCATTAGGTTGTGAAAATCACTTTTCCCCACGTGGGAGCTGTATGTAGTTTGTCCTCAAAGGAGGCAAAGTTTTTCCTGGTGGGATAACTGGTTACTTTTCATACTGTTGTGCCATCCTGCTTAAAGGGGTAAGATTTGTGACTTTTCGGCCTCCTTTAGGGAATCTCTAAATATATTTATCAAGAAATTCACAGCCATAGGGTGTGTAGGTATACACACAGTCAAAAGTGAATTAAAGATTATCATCACCAGTTGATCAGTTCCTTGTAATCCACTGGCTTTCTTTAATCTTATCTTTGAAAAGTATCTTCTGAGAGTCAAAAAGAAAATACTAAATATTTAACAAGTAGCTTTCATAGCTTGGCCACCTGTAGTAATTTCAAAACAAAAAGTGCTGCAGAAGTGGCTGTAGTTATATATCCAATTGCACATAAAATTCCTAGAAGTTGTCATTCCCAAACAAGGCAAAATGGAAAATAAAAATGAGGAAAGAAAATCTGTTGGATTGTTAGATAAGGTAAGTACAGGAAAGGAAAATCTAAGTCTTTTCACATTTAACATAAACTGAAGGAAAGAACCTAAGTCTCTTTTTTTAATTAAAAAAGGTATTATTTTATAGTGAGTGGCATGTTATCATTTCCAAGGGAAGGGAAAGGTTAGAAAAAAGATATTTGAGCCCCTACTCTGTTAGTTACTGTGCTGTACCTTTCACTATGTTCTCATTTTATTTCTACTCCAATTCTGTGAGGCATTATCCCCACTTTATACCTGGTTATAGCTTTGTAGATGATGTTATAAAATACTAACTGGGAAAAAATCCTACTTACTGAAATTCTCTCACTTGCCATGAAGGCCAGTCATGTAGGGATTAGAGTCCCCAAGGGATCAGACCAGGAGGGAAACTTGGGGAGACAGATGGGGGTTCAGACTGTAGGGAGGCTTCTATCAGGTGGTTGGTGCTTGGATGGAGAAGAGGTTGGGTTCTAGGCAGCCCCTCGTGAGGACTCAGGCATCTAGTAGAAGGGTCAGGTTAGATTCAGCTTTTGGCTGGGTTTCATACCCTGTGACCTTAGGCATATTCTGTAATCTTTCTAAGTTTTAGTTCGTGAAATGGACCTAATTATCCCCTCACGGATTTAGTGAATGTAAAAGCATCAAGCAGTGGCGGTTGAATGTTCTTGCCTTTTTTTCCTTTCTGGATTTCTAGCTTGAATTTCTGGCCTTTAATTTTCAGCTTATGAGTAGATTGATTATTTTTTCCAAAATTTTACTATGAGTAATTTCAAACATACAGAAAAGTTAAAAGAATTGTACACCCTTGTATCTACCACCGAAATTCTATAAGTAACATTTACTGTACTTGCTTTATCATATTATTCATGTACCCATGGCTCTATTTATACAGCAGTCCATCTTATTTTAATGCATTTTAAAGTAAGTTGCCGACATCAGTATAATTTACTCCTAGATACTTCAGCATGCATTATCGTTAACTAGAGGTCAATATTTTTTATAGATCCTTTTTTTTTTTGCCTTTTTATGTAAAATTTACATAAACTGAACAACTTAAATGTACCTTTCAGCGAGCTTGACAGATGTGTACACTGGTATAGTCCAGACCTGTTCAAGATACAGTATAGTATTAGTACCCATGAAAGTTCCCTCATGTCTCTTCCCAGTTAATTGTCTTCCTCCCAGTTCAGATGTATTAACATTCAGTAGCCAGATAGCTGTTTCTAGTGGAGTCTACTTTATTGTACGTGACTTAAAAATTACAAGTTCATTTGTACCCAAGGATTAACTAACTTAATATTAAAAATAGGCTGAAATGAGTCTCTGAACCCTTTTGATTGTGTAACCTATTGGTAAAGAAAAAAATTGTGTAAATTTACTTTATGTATACATGTACTTTGTACTATTATATACATTATAAAATAAATACAAGAGAAACTAAAGGGGGTGACAAATGATATAAATAATTTACGTTTTAAAATTCTTATTAGCAAAATATTAAGAGTAATAGATTGTCTATATTTTTTAAAATATTAATTTTTAGAACATTTTTTGCCTGTATCTTGGGAGATCTGACTAGCTAGTCACAGTTTTTATCTTCTAAAGAGATTTTCTATGACAGAACTGTCAGCTCGGCCATTTCCTTGTTTGCTTGTGCTCGTATTATTAGTATTATCTTTAGAGGACTCCTTTCAGCCACTTGTTCATTTGGCCAGAGTTCAGTTAGAAGGGAATATTCCATAGCTTTGCTCAACCAGTCACTCAAATGGCAGTAAAGCATAATAGGCCCAAGGTGAGTAAATATAACCATCCGAATAAGGACACCAGGATCAACTTATGTATTAAATATTAGTAAAACTTAACTTTTCGGGTAGACGAATAAGAAACTAAAATAGAAGTTTGTACTATTTTCTTCTCACACCTTCCCCCACCCCCGTCATCTTGCACATTCCCCGAGGTATGAGCACTCTGCTTATGTTACCCCTGCTCTCAAATGTGGAAGTACAGACAAAACAATACAAAAAAAGTCTCAAAACTCTTGTGTTTCAATAAAGAACTTTTTGAAATTTAAAAACTTCATAGGAGTACTCTCTGACATTGTTAATCAGAGAGTAAATTGATACGATCACTTTAGAGCGCTGGCGTGATCTACTATAAACACATGCCTGGCTTGTAATTTAGCAGTCTGGTCTAGGCATGTGTCCAGGAGAAGTGAGTGTGTATGTCCACAAAAGACTTGTACAAGAATGCTCACACATGGCAGCTTTATCCGTAAGATCGAAAACAGCCTGAATGTCCATCAACAGGAGAACGGACCGGCAGAGTTCTAGTATATTCGTGCAGTGGAGTACTACTCAGCAGTAAAAAGGAGCACACTACTGATGCCCACAAAAATATGGATGTATTTCAGAATTTTGAGGCTGAGTGAAGAAAGCCAACACAGGAGAGTACATTCTGTCTGTATCATTGCAGACAGAAACGGACAGAATTAATCAATGGTGCTCAGTTCATGGTCGGTGGAGGAGGAAGCCCCGAAGATGTTCTGTATCTTGATCTGGTTGCTGGGTACCCGGAAGTGTGCATAAGGAAACATTCATCAAGCCGTCCACTTAAGATTTGTGCACAGTACTCTATATGTTATACCTCAGTTTAAAAATGCATACTTTGTATGAAATGGGAGGAAAGAGTCTAATACTCCAAACTTATTCATGGATTGAATTTCACCATTCGTGGCTTTCAGTGAAGTGTTTTTCCTTTAAGACTTCAGTGCTACCAATTTGCATCTTCCCATTTCCTTTGGACTATTTTACAAACTTCATTTACTACTTCACAGCTTTCTCTTTACGTTTTTTAGTTCTGATTTCTGCCTGTCTTTTGTTTAACTGTATTAGAGTCTTTCTATTCCTTTCATACTAAATCATTGCTCCTCATATTTTTGATCTAGCTTTCAACCTCTCACTTGATAAAACCTAAGGGTACAGCATTTGATTTACATTGTATGACAATTGAAGAGCTAAATGCTTAGTGAGCTTTTATTGAGCACCTACTGTATGTAAGATACTGTGCTAGGTGTAGTTTTTCATTTTTCTGCCAACAGATTAAATTTGTAGCAACTTAAAAATATTATAATTTAATAATTAGTGTTTTCATACCTTGTATTCATATTAATACACTAATATTACCTTGTATTATTATAAACACTGAGAATTCTTACCTTGTATTAATATAAACACTGATTGAGAATTCTTAGTTTCAGATCTGTAGCACTTCAATTTTTTATTTTTCTTAATGTTTATTTATTTTTGAGACAGAGAGAGACAGAGCACGAGCTGGAAAGGGGCAGAGAGAGAGGGAGACACAGAATCTGAAACAGGCTCCAGGCTCTGAGCTGTCAGCACAGATGCAGGGCTCGAACCCACAGATCATGACCTAAGCCGACATCGGACACTTAACCGACTGGGCCACCCAGGCGCCCCAGCACTTCAATTTTTTTGTCTTTGACAATAAACTATGAAACTTTATTTCTGGAGACCAGGCTTCATAATTTCAGGGAATTGCTTGGGACTTAAACTTTTTTTATTCTCCACATAAAGCAAGATGTTTATAATTTCCATTTCTTTGGCATGAGTCCAAAGTTGTGTCATACCTCAGGTAGAGTGACACAGATTCAGTCACCCTCTCCCCAGGGACTGTTTTCATGTTGCAAGGACCTGGCAAATTGTCTCTTTCTTCTATTTCACTCTGGGAGCGGACTCTCAGTACCAACATGCACATTTTCTGTGGCTCCCATGTCACCCAGACGAATCTGTATTTCTGGCACATCCCCTTTGGATGCTCTAATGACTGTTGTGTTCCCTGTGATGTGGAAAGTATTAATTCTCTGAAGTCAGGCTTCTATATGAGATTGGGTTTGATTCTTTTGGAAAAGGATTGATGGTTTAAAATTATATGTGACTATTGAAAATGTCTATTAGCATAAGAAAAACATTGTCAGCTTGTAAATATGGTAAACATAATTGGGGAAGAGCCCAAATGCTCCTGTTTATTGGGAAAAGTTATCTTCTATTGCAGAAGATTGTCCAGATATTCAATCAGAAGCTAGTCTACTTAATAGTTATTAGTCCATTGCAAAAAAAAGGCTTTTTATCATTTAGAGCTGTGCTACCGGAAGTATGGTCTAAACAAGATAAGTGACAGTGACAAGGTAGGTGCAGAAATTGAGAGTAAGAGTTCAGAAACTTTTTTTTCAAGTTTATTTAGTTTTCACAGAGAAAGAGTGCAAGTGAGAAGGGGCAGAGAGAGGGAGAGACAATCCCAAGCAGGCCCCGTGCTCAGAGCCCATCATGGGACTTGAACTCACAAACTGTGAGATCATGATCTGAGTTGAGATCAAGAGTCGGACACTTAACTGACTAAGCCACCCAGGCACCCCTAGAAACTTTTTAAAGCAATCTGGTAGAGTAGCTTTATTTACTTTACTTTATTTATTATAGTTAGTGAATCTAATTTTATTTTTTTAAGTTTATTTATTTATTTAGAGAGAGAGCACGCATGAACGGGGGGGTGGGGGGGCCGGGGAGGGAAAGAGAATCCCAAGCAAGCTCCACACTGTCAGCTCAGAGGTCGACACAGGACTTAAATTAAACCACCAACTGTGAGATCATGACCTGAGCTGAAATCAAGAGTTGGATGCTTACCTGACTGAACCACCCGGGTACCCCTTGTGAATCTTATTTTTATTTTTTTATTTATTTATTTATTTTTAATGTTTTATTTATTTCTAGGAGAGAGAGAGAGACAGCGTGAGCAGGGGAGGGTCAGAGAGAGAGGGAGACACAGACCCCGAAACAGGCTCCAGGCTCTGAGCTGGCAGTCAGCACAGAGCCCGATGTGGGGCTCGAACCCACGAACCGTGAGATCATGACCTGAGCGAAAGTCGGACGCTTAACCGACTAAGCCACCCGGGCGCCCCGAATCTTATTTTTAAAATGAGGCTTGTATTTTATATGCCTTTAATTTTATTTTTCTAATAATTCATCTTTCATGTATATTAAAAAATAAAAATACATTTGTAACAAATTAGAAATTAAAAATAAAACAAAAAAACTTTTTTACCACAAATAGAGTACTGACTATGGAGGACCCTCAAAGGTCAGGAGTGTTCCTTGCATCTAAAACTATCTGCTCATACTGTAAACTCTTTTTTTAAAGATTTTATTTTAGGTAATCTCTACACCCAACAAGGCACTTGAACTCACAACCCTAAAATCAAGAGTCACATACCCCTGACTGACCCAGCCAGGCACCCCTGCTTAGACTATAAACTATTTAACCTATCTTTAACTATTTAAAGGAGAGAATGGATTAACCTTTATGTTATAAATATCTCATCTCTGTAAAAAATTTTTACTACATAAGTAATAATGTTCATTGTAGAAAGATTAATGTCCCTCTACCTAGTTAGAAGCATCATGAATATGCACCTACATGTGTAAGTACATAATTTTTATAATATATACAGGTTTGCAGCCTTTTATCCCCACTTACACAATATATCCTAGATGCCTTTATGCCTTTCAGCAGCAGTGAATATATTTCTGTAACATTATTTGTAATAGTCATCTGGTAATTTATGGTGTGGACCTATTTGTTATAAATTATAACCATATTCACCATATAACCATATATAACTTCCTATTAGAAGACATTTACGTTATTTCCAGTTTTATACTGTAAAATAATACTCTGAGAAACATGCTTATAGCTAAATCATTAGTTACTTCCTCAGGACAAGTATCTGGGAATTATATTTCTCAGTCAAAGGGCACGTGCATGTTTTAAAACTTTGGATTTTTATTGTCACATTGCCCTCCAGAAAAGTTTTAACCATCTTAGCCAGTAGCAGAATAAGATAAAACCTGTTTTCTCACATATTCATTAAAAGGAGATGATTAAAAATTTTCAAATGTTTGTCAACTTAATAAATACAGATATTTAATATAATTAATTTTCTTGTTTACAACTTAGGCAGAATATATATGTCTTGATTACAAGTTAGGATGAATATATGATAACACTACTGGAAGGTAGATATTCCCATAAGAGAACCAAGACTTAAGAAATCCACCTAAGGTGACACACTGAGTAAAGTGTGTTAATCCCGGACCATTAAGAATGCCATAGGAACATATGAAATGTGATAGCAGGGGCGCCGGGGTGGCTCATTCCGTTAAGTGTCTGGCCCCTGGTTGGGCTTAGGTCGTGGTCCCAGTGTCCTGGGATCCAGCCCCGCTTCGGGCTCCGTGCTGACAGCACAGAGCCTGCTTGGGATTCTCTTGTGTTCGTTCTCCCTCTGCCCCTCCTGCACATGCTCTCCTCTGAAAATAAATAAAAATAAACTTTAAAGAAATGTGATAACAGATGAGGTGAAGGGACTGAAGAAGCATTTGGCAGTGGGTAAGAAGACTGTACATATATTACATATACACACATATATGCATATGTGCTTATGTTACATATGCATATATACACATACATGTATATACGTACACATACGTGTATACATACATATATATATGTATGAATGTGTATTAGAAGCTACTGGGAGGCCAGCACTCTCAAGTCCGAGAACATTTATTGTGACATTTATTATTTTTCTCTGGTCTGTATCTCTTTGAAAGCCCTTTGACACAAGGCAGTATAAAAGTAAGTAAGATATCAGTTATGCATTTAAAAAAAGCAGAACCCCTTAAAATCAATTCTAAATGAATAGCATAGTGTTAAGTTTTAGGTTCTAAAACCTTTATGTGTGAGAGAACACATAGACTTTGAAAACCAGGTGGTGGTCATATATGATTATAACAAGATTTCTTATGATGTTGGGAAGAACAATGAGACCAGGAGTTAAAAGGCATGTAGTTCATTCCACCGCTGTTGCTTTGTCAGGTTTGGGCATCTTTTATTACAGCCTCTTGATAAATTAGGGAGGATGATACTTCTTAGTTTCTTTTCCTTTTTTCCTTGGAATCAAATGTTGAAATGTACATGAAATAAGTGTTAGCTAATTAAGGATCATACCCCTCCTTCAGATGCCTGAGTGTGATGGGCCATTTCTAGAGGTTCCAGGTAGCTTCAGTATTGGGGGGTACACTAAATTAGGCTATGTTGGCATACAAAAAAGGCTTATGAATAAATTACTCAATCCACTTGATCCCTGAGACTCGAGCTCTTGGCGGATTCTCTAAGTCTGATTATAGTCTGTTAGGCCACCCAGAAGTGGAGGTTATCTGGTTTTCAAAGTGTAGGAGAGTCCATGGTAGCAACAAACTTGCCTCCATGAGGACTGGAAAATTCTTTTTTTTCCCCATTTTCTTTTTTTTTTTTCATAAATAGTTTAATGTCAAGTTGCTTTCCATATAACACCCACTGCTCATCCCCACAAGTGCCCTCCTCCATGCCCATTACCCCCCTTCCCCTCCCCCCACCCCCATCAGCCCTCAGTTTGTTTTCAGCATTCAAGAGCCTCTCATGGTTTGCCTCCCTCCCTCTCCCCAGCTTTTTTCCCCTTCTCCCCCATGGTCCTCCGTTAAGTTTCTCCTAATCCACCTATACGTGCAAACATATGGTATTTGTCCTTCTCTGCCTTACTCCGCTCAGCATAACACCCTCAAGTTCCATCCACGTTGCTACACCAGGCCAGATTTCATTCTTTCTCATTGCCATGGAGTATTCCATTGTATAAATATACCACATCTTCTTGATCCTTTCATCCGTTGATGGACACTTAGGCTCTTTCCATAATTTGGCTATTGTTGAGAGTGCTGCTATGAACATTGGGGTACATGTACCCCTGTGCATCAGCACTCCTGTATCCCTTGGGTAAATTCCTAGCAGTGCTATTGCTGGGTCATAGGGGAGTTCTATTGTTAGTTTCCTGAGGAACCTCCACACTGTTTTCCAGAGGGGCTGCACCAGCTTACATTCCCACCAACAGTGTAGGAGGGTGCCCGTTTCTCCACATCCTCGCCAGCATCTAGAGTCCTCTGATTTGCTCATTTTAGCTACTCTGACTGGCATGAGGTAGTATCTCAGTGTGGTTTTGATTTGTATTTCCCTGATGATGAGGGACACTGAGCATCGTTTCATGTGTCTGTTGGCCATCTGGATGGAGGACTGGAAAATTCTTGATAGCATAGCATTAACTTGAAAGTTTTTATTGTAAAATATACTGAAGATGAGAGCTGTTAAAAGTGCTGGGTAGGTTAGGTTCAAAGGTGGTAACCAATATAAAAATGAGTTTCACAGAAGATTCAAACATTTTTGTGTAGGAAGAAATGTCAAAAATAAACTCATGGCTTTAGATCTCTTTCCTTTTTCTTTGTCACTGAAGTAGAACTTTTGTGTTAAGGGCATCTTTAATTTTGGAGGAAATGCATATTCACAGGAGCAGTATGACAGATTCTTGGAAATTAGCATATGTTGAGTGAATTGAAAGTTAATTCCCTCTAGACCACTGTTTGACTTTCAAAATGAGACCCAACTATTTTCAAACAAGGCATATAACTGTTCTTATTTCCTTCACTGAAATAATATGTGAGGATTAAGTCAATAATTTTGAAAATATTTAGATCTCGGAAGTGAGTCATTGTTGCTGATTGATTCTGATGCAGTCTAGTCTGGTGGCTTTCAGCCCCACCTTTTTTTTTTTTTTTTTTTTTTAATTACAGCCCATAGTAAGAAATAAATACTAATTTCGTACACCCATATATATACACACACACCAGAAAATGTTTTCACCAAATCATACTATATGTGACGCATTCTGATATTTTTATATTTTTATTTTGTGTAAAATCAGATTGCAAACCACAAAATCACTTTCACTACCTACAGTTTGAAAAGCACTGATCTGATCTGTTAGGCCAAAGGGAAATTGATCTGTGAGTTTTGTATGTGTGTATATATGACAGTAGTTGGATTTTGGAGATGAATTAGCAGTCCTGAGCTTTTTATTCTGCTGTAGCCAGTCTTCCCTCAAAATCACATGAACATAAGAAATAGAAGTTATATTATTTTAGGTATTTAGCCATCCAGGCCAGTTTTCCATTGATCTCAGAAGGTTTGGTATATAGATACAGTATTTCTACTCTCATCTTCCTTCTAATCTTTGAACTGCACATGGATCTACAAATTCGTTGAAGCTAATTATAGCTTCATGTATATGCCTTCTTAAGGATATTAAGCTTCATGTATTTCTTAATTATCCGGGTACATGCAGTGTTTGACTACATAGTGTTCCCTGGATGATAGTATTAAGGCTCTAGGGTCTCTCGAGGTTGTAAGGCCAGGCTGGAGATATCAGGCTGTCCAGGGCTGAGGATGAGGGGCTTTTGTTAGGTCCAGAAGGCTTGTTCTTGGAGCGGTTTGTGGTACCTTCTGAAGTGGGTGTAAAGTCATGGGACTAACACATTTCTAATGGTTCTATATTTCCTTTTTAAAAATTGATTTAAATGTTTATTTTTGAGAGAGACAGAGCTCAAGCTGGGGAGGGGCAGAGAGAGACACAGAATCTAAAGCAAGCTCCAGGCTCTGAACTGTCAGCATAGAAGCCGACATGGGGTTCAAACCCACAAACCATGAGATCATGACCCGAGCCAAAGTTAGACGCTTAACCTACTGAGCCTCCCCAGACGCCCCTGTATTTCCTTTTTAAGTCACTTTGTCTAATCAGAAAGAGACTTCTTGCTATTACTAGATACAGCAGCCTCAGTAGAGAGAACCTAGTATTGATGATAGTAAAGCATTTGTCACTTTCTGTAAAAGATACCTTTCTGAAAAGATAGGATAAGCACAGTTTTAGATCTCACATCTGGCTGATTGAGTCATACAAAGTAAGTACACTTCTGTTAGCAAAGAGCCCCACTGTACTAAATGGAAGTTATCTTGGAACAGAAAGGACACTATCAGGTTAATCTCTATGCTGTGCCAGGTATTCAGGAGCTCTGGTTGTTGTCCAGCTCGGTCCTCTGTCGCCGCTGTGGTCTGCTGGCCCTACCTTGTGGGAGGCCCGGTGGGAGGGAAAGACCGAGCCTTGGCTAGAATTATGAAGTATGATGGTTTCCACTGTTTGTTTTTAATAAACTCCTTGTCTGAGGCAACGATTTATTTGACTACAAGGGATCAGGTAACCCTGAACAAATGTGTCCCTTGTTTTTCTATTGTCTCAAGAGCAAATTACAGAAGTAGAGCAGTTGACCGGGAGCGGGCAGTTGGAGAAGTTTGCTGAAGTGAAATGGAGGTGATGGTGATTGAAGACTCCTCCTTTGTCCACTAAAAGAGTTTCTCATTCAGCGTTACTGGAAACTCTGGAAGCCTTTGACCTCTCCATTTTCGCTTGGTCTATCCACTGCCTCTGGGCTGCACTCGCTTCTCATCCACATCGAACTCACATGATCACCTGAACTGCTCTCCCCCTGGTGTCCTTTGTCACTTTGATACATTCATCCTAAAGCCCCTTCCTGGGCCTTTCTGCTCGTCTGCCCCTTCTGCCCTGGCAAGTGGCCTCCTGCAGGCCGCTGGCTGGAATCACAAGGGCGTGCAGCCCGGGCCTGCCCCTCGGTGCTTTCATCTGGGCCCCCAGTGCCGCTCACAGTCCCGCGCGTTGGTGACGAGACACTTCCAGTATCCTCTTCCGGCTCAGATCCTGGGCCCTCATTTTCAGCAAATCCTCTCACTGTCAGATTTCACATGTTTGTTTTCAAGGTGAAGTACAAGAGCAAGAGCTTTGTGGGCAGAGAAAGCCACATCTGCTGTTGCCTCTGGCCCTCAGCAGATGAGTAACCTTGGGTAGGTTACCCAATCTCTTTGGCCTCGGTGGACTCATCTGTAAAATGGGCACAATAACAACTTTGTAGAATCGTTTCACGGATTTTGAACATAAACAGCCTGGAGTTTAACATGATTAAAAAATGTTTGTTTCCTTCCCCTTCCCCTCTTCCCGGTCCTGTTTACTGAGACCCTCCTCTTGCTTGACCCCACCCTTTTCCTTCTTTCACTCAACATTCAGTAAATATTTTTTGAATGTTTGCTATACCCCAGGTGCTCTAACAGGTGCTAGGGGTGGAGACGTGACCTAAACAGCCTTCTCCCCTTGACGAGCTCTTTCTCATCAGACCAGAAATGATCCCCTCTCCCATTGTTTAGATATTGCTTCCTCTACTTTCCTTGGTAGCCAGGCTTCTTAGAGAACTGACCTCACTGTTGTTCTCACCCCCTCCCAAAGGCCGCCATGATGTGCCAATCCAGAGAGCACGTCCATCCTTACTTACTTTGTCTCTTTAAAAACCTCTCTTCCTTTGGCTTCCCACATGCACTGCTTTCCTTGAAAGGTTCTTCTACTTCTCTGTGCCTCTGCAGGATCTTTTTTTGTCTTCAAGCCACCATTCTTCAGAATACTGTCTTCTAGACCTCTGTTTCAGGCCCAGACTCAAATCCACACATCCGTTTCCTAACAGCTCCATCTAGCCTTTCTCGGATACCACAAATTCGTACTCGGAACTAATCCAGTCACCCCTCCCCACCTGAGTATTCATATTTTTTTTCTTGTAATGTTTATTTAATTTTGAGGAAGGGGGCAGGGGGAAAGAGAAAGAGAGGAAAAAAAAACACGAGCAGAGGAGGGGCCGAGAGAGGGGGACAGAGGATCTGAAGCCCACTCTGCACTGACAGCACAGAGCCCGATGTGGGCCTCAAACTCATCAACCGTGAGATCGTGACCTGAGCCAAAGTCAGAGGCTCAACCAACTGAGCCACCCAGGTGCCCTTGAAGTATTCCTATTTTAATTAAAGATTACTGTCCAGCCAGTCACCCCCAAAAATGAAGACCTCAGGTTATCCCAGGTGCTCTTTTTTCTTTATTTCCCACATCTTACTTGGTTACCTGATGACATTAAGATGGGTCAAGGTTCGCGTAGAGAAAAGTGGTGTGAAATTCGACTCATCACACAGCCCACGGCAAAGTAGGGATGCTGTATGCATAAGAGCCTGAGACATAGTCGTGTTGTAAACAGGATGTAATTTCAGCCAAACAATAGGACATTAAATGAATATTATTAATTTGGATTTTATTGATGTCATTTTATTTCTACTTTATATAAATTAATCTTGGTTTTATGGTATATGGTTATGAGTATAAATGTTATCTTTGTGAATGTTTCACAGCATTATCATAAAATTTTATGAGAGTCTGCAGGATTTTGTTCCCTTTAAAAAAAATTATAGTTGACCCTTGAACAACAAGGGGGCAGGGATTAGGGGCCCCAACCTCCATGGTCAAAAATCCAAGTATAACTTTTTTTAAGTTTATTTAGAGAGAGAGAGAGAGAGAGAAGGAGAGAGAATCCCAAGCAGCCTTTGCGCTGTCAGCACGGAGCCCCACATGGGTCTTAAACCCACAAACCATGAGACTGTGACCTGAGCCGAAACCTGGAGTCAGGCACTCAACCGACTCAGCCACCCAGGCCCCCCCAGGTATAACTTTTGACTTCCCAAAACCTAACTACAAGTAGCCTGCTGTAGTCCACAAGCCTTATGAATAACATAAATAGTTGATTAACATGTATATATGTTTATTCCTGCAATAAAGTAAACTAGAGAAAAACTATTGCTAGGAAAATCATATGGAAGAGAAAAATATATTTACAGTACTATATATATATTTTTTTAATTCAGGTATATGTGGACCCATGCAGTTCAAACTTAAGATGCCATAGGTTAAGGGGCCTCAACAAACTGGAAGAATTCTTGACAATGGAGGCTCTAGAAATAAAGACATGTAAGGAGATAATAAGAGATGTGAATGTTTTGTAAAAAGAAGCAAAGATGTACATCTTGATAGTGATTTTCAAATACTTAAGGAACTCTAATGAAAGAAGAAATAAGGAGTCTAGGACAGCAGAAAGAGCATACTCTTTGGCGCCAAGGAGGTTTGGGTTCAAATGAGGCTCTGCCACTTAACTAACTGGATCTTGGGCCAGTTACCTAATCTCTCTTAGCCTCTTTCTTCTTCTCTAACGTGGAATTGGTATGACCTACCCCACAAGGTTGTTGAGAGAACTTATTTAAAAGTACCTAGCACATGGTTGAAGCTAAACAAATACCAGTTTCTTCTTTCTTCTGATAGTTTGTAAAACTAGAATTAGGGGACAGAATTTTTTTTAAAGATAATTTATTGTCATGTTAGCTAACATACAGTGTATACAGTGTAGTCTTGGCTTCAGGAGTAGGTTCGCATGATTCATCACTTACATACAATGCCCATCTCCTGTTTTCCCCGCCCTTTCCTCAAACCCCCCACCCCCATCAGTCCTCAGTTCTCTGTATTTAAGAGTCTCTTATGGTTTCCCTCCCTCTCTATTTGTAACTTATTTTTCCTTCCCTTCCTCTATGGTCTTCTGTTAAGTTTCTTGAATTCCACATATGAGTGAGAACATATGATATCTTTCTCTGATTGGCTTATTTCTTCTTTTTTTTTTTTTTTAATATTTTTATTTCTAGGGGAGAGAGAGAAAGAGAGAGAGAGAGAGAGAAAGAGAGAGAGAGAGAGACAGCATGAGCAGGGGAGGGTCAGAGAAAGAGGGAGACACAGACTCCGAAATAGGCTCCAGGCTCTGAGCTGGCAGTCAGCACAGAGCCCGACGCCGGGCTCAAACCCACGAACCGCGAGATCATGACCTAAGCGAAAGTTGGATGCTTAACCGACTAAGCCACCCAAGCGGCCCTCTGACTGGCTTATTTCACTTAGCATAATACCCTCCAGTTGCATCCACGTTGTTGTAAATGGCAAGATTTCATTCTTTTTCATCGCTGAGTAGTTTTCCATTGTATACATACACCACATCTTTATCCATTCATCAACTGATGGACATTTGGGCTCATTCCATACTTCGGCTGTTGTTGAGAGTGCTGCTATGAACGTTGGGGTACCTGTGTCCCTATGCATCAGCACTCCTGTATCCTTTGGATAACTTCCTAGCAGTGCTATTACTGGGTCATAGGGTAATTCTATTTTTAACTTTTTGAGGAACCTCCACATTGTTTTCCAGAGTGGCTGCACCAGTTTGCATTCCCAGCAACAGTTCAAGAGGGTAAGGGACAGAAATGTTGATACTCCCTCTTTACATGTGAAAAAACTTTTTGAAGTTCAGAAAGGTTTTAAGTATCTTCTCAAAGATTGCCCAGTTACAGTAAATGATAAACCTGATACCTGGCTCCAGAGCCTATATCCTATATTCATTCAGTATTCTGTATTCATTCCAGTACATTTTGTGGTTTAACTCTGGTGACGCATGTTTGTTCATCCATTCATTGGACAGCTGTTTATCGGATGCATACTCTACTCCAGGCGGAGTTTATAGTACAGAAGGCGACAGCCCCATTGAAGGGGATAGGTAGGGGGCGCTAGCAGTGTACAGAGCAAGCGGGGTCTTGCTGTGTTGTATGGTGTTCAGGGAAAGCCTCTCTTACAAGATGGCGTTCAAACACAGATCCGAAGGAGGAGAGGGTGTCCTGTGGATATCATGGGCAAAGCATTTTAGGCAGAGAAGAGCAAGTTTCTCATAAGTTATCTTTTTTATTAAGAATAAGCATTCTTAACCATTTCACTTAGTTGTTTTTCTAGATTGACTTTAGGAATACCTTGAGTTTCAAGAGAAATCTCAATGGAATTTTAGTTTGAAGTGAATTAAATTGTAAATTAATACGAGGAGAAGTGACGCTTTTACCAATATTGAAACATTCCAGCCAAAACGTGGTATGTTTCTATTTATTTTTCTGTCTCAGTAGAATTTTGAGGTTTTCTTCCTAAAGGATCCACACTTAAGAAAAAATAAAGTTACTGGGTGTCATTTCATGTTGCTGATGCTTTTATAAATTGAATTTTAGTTGCTCAGAATAAAAACCTTGGCGTCATCCTTCGCAGTGTTTCTTACTCCCCATGTCTAGTGTGCTGGCAAATCCTGTCCATTCCAACTTCAAAGCAGATTGCAGACCCTTCCGCCGCCACCGCCCTTGTCTAGACCGCTCTTGTCTCTTAACTACTGTTTTACTAGATTCCTAGCTGCTTGCCCTCTCCACTCCTGCCCTCAGAAAGTCTGTTCTCAGCGGTGTGGACACCATCTTCCCTGTAACATAGCGTCTAGACCATCCTCTTCCCTCCCTGTTCCTTACACCCGGGTCAGACCTCTGGGGCTCTGCGCTGGCTCTGCCTGCCACCTCCTACCCCCCGCCACTGGGCATCGCCCCCACCTCCTCCTGCCTGTTCAGGCCTCACTTTTCCAATGAAAGCTTTTAAACCATCGTGTTGACAATTACAGCCCCGTCCCTGACTCTCGTCTTGTACAGCTCTTTTTTCACATTGTTTCATACTAAATAATTCACTTGTTTATTAGAGTTATTTGCTGTTTTATTTTCCCCCTTGAGGGCGGGGAATTTTGCCCCTTGTTTCTTGGTTTATCCTTAACACTTAGAACACGGACTGGCTCACAAAAACCCTTCAGTAAGTATTTGTTGAAGGACTGAATTGTCTTTTTCTTTTATATTTTCAGATCTGGTCTCTGGTGACACATGCCAAAGCTTTTTATTTTTACTTATTTGTCATCCTCCTATACTTTAATTCTGTTTTTCTGGTGATATACTTTTTCTTAAATCATATGCAAATAATGATTCTTTTGGCTTTTCAGTTTCAGTATTTGTTGGAAAGTGGGATGGGAATTATCTTAATATATTAACTAGAACTTCAAGAACAGTGTTAAGCACTGGAGATAATTAACATCCTTGCCTTCTTCCTGATTTTTAGGAATATATCTTGTTTTATTACCCTGTACGGTTTTGGCTATTTTCAGATAGTCTTTATCATGTTGAAATATTCTTTTATTCTTGTTTTTCTAATAATTCTTATTAACAAGTTAAATTTCAAGGTGCCTGAGTGATGTTAAGCCTCCAGCTCTTGATTTCGACTCAGGTCATGATCTCACAGTTTATGAGTTCGAGCCCTGGGTCAGGCTCAGTGCTGATAGGATAGAGCCTGCTTGGGATTCTCTCTCTCTTTCTTTCTCTCTCTCTCTCTCTCTCTCTATCAAAATAAATAAACATTTTTTTAAAAAGTTAAATTTTTGTCAACTTTTTACCATCCATTGTAATAATCATTTAAGTTTTTTAGTTTTTGTATTAATTATATAAGTAGATGTTAAATATTAAATTGTACTTGCATATTTGGAATATACCTTACTTTGTCTCAGTATAAATGTATGTGTGTGTGTGTTGAGATATAATTAAGATGCCATACAATTCATTCTTTTATTTATTTATTTTTTTTTAAATTTTTTTTTTTAATGTTTTATTTATTTCTAGGAGAGAGAGAGAGAGACAGCGTGAGCAGGGGAGGGTCAGAGAGAGAGGGAGTCACAGACTGAAACAGGCTCCAGGCTCTGAGCTGGCTGTCAGCACAGAGCCCGACGCGGGGCTCGAACCCACGAACCGTGAGATCATGACCCAAGCGAAAGTCGGACGCTCAACCGACTAAGCCACCCAGGCGCCCCAATTCATTCTTTTAAATTGTGTAGTTCATCGCTTCTCGGCCTTTTGGCTAAGATCAAGTGTAAATGTGTAGTTCAGTGGTTTTTATTATATTCGCAAGGTTGGTATAGCTGTTAACACTAATTCCAGAACATTTCATCACCCTAAAAGGAAACCCTGTATTCATTAAGCAGTCATTTCCTACTCACTCAGACCCCTGACAATCACAATTCTACTTTGTCTCTATGAATTTGCTTATTCTAGACATTTTATTTAAATGGAATCATAGAGGCGCATGGATGGCTCAGTAGGTTAAGCATCCAGCTCTTGATTTCAGCTCAGGTCATGATTTCACAGTTCATGGGAGCAAGCCCCACACTGGGCTCTGCGTTGACAGTGCCGAGCCTGGTGGAGTTCTCTTTCTGCTCCCCCGAAAATAAATACATAAACTTTAATAAATAAATAAGTGGAATCATAGACTATATAGCCTTTCGTGTCTGGCTTCTTTCACTTAGCATCATGTTTATCCGTAGTTCATCCAGGCATAACAAATATCAGTACTTCATTCCTTTTTATAGCTGAATAACATTCCACTGTGTGGGTATTCTACACTTTTTAAAATCACTCATCAGTTGATGGATATACGAGCTGTTTCCACTTCTGGCTATTATGAATGAATAATGCCACAGTGAACATTTGTGTACGATTTTTTCTGTGGACTTAATGTTTTCAGTCTCCTGGGTATACTCCTAGGAATGGAATTGCTGAGTCATATCATTACTCTATGCTTAATGCTTTGAAAAACTGCTGGACTCTTTTCTAACGCCACTTACTACTTTACATTCCCAACAGCCTAAGTTCCCTGTCTAGAACCTCTAACCCAGTATTGACTAGAAGTGATATGAGTGAACACCCTGGTCTTGTTCCTGATCTTATGGGAACGTTGTCAGTCTTTCACCATTATGTATGATGTTAGCTGAGGGGTTTTTTTTTTATAAATGCCCTTTATCAGGTTGAGGATGTTTCCTTCTATTCCCACTTGGTCAAATGTCATGAAAGGATGTTGGATTTTTTTCAAATGTTGTTCCTGTGTTTATTGAGATTATCATGTGGTCTTCGTCTTTTGTTCTATTAATATGGTGTATTATATTGATTAATTTTGATATGTTGAACCAATCTTGCATTCCTGAAATAGTCTCTTGGTCATGGTGCACAATTTTTTAAAAAACAAACCTAGTTTTATTTTTTTATAGTTTATTTATTTTTGAGACATAGACAGAGCATGAATGGGGGAGGAGCAGAGAGAGAGAGGGAGACACAGAATCTGAAACAGGCTCCAGGCCCTGAGCTGAGGTCGGACACTTAACCGACTGAGCCACCCAGGCGCCCCAACAAGCCTAGTTTTATTAAATAACTTTTAGTCATTTCCTTCCTTATTATTCTCATTGCCCACACACATGGAGGTACACATGAAACTGAATACAGATTAACCTTTTTCATAGATCGCTTTGTGAATGCAAACCCAGCAATGGTCTTAACCTGTGACTCTTAAAAGTGTCCTCTTTTATTAGATGTCTCTCCTTGTCAGTGAATCAGTGTCTATCTTGTTCCCCTCTGTTCAATATGCTTTCCCCATTCCAAAGAATGTCTTTATAGACTGTCTTCCCTTTTGGTCTTTCTTTTTATTTCTTTCACCTCTTAAGTGATTTGGTGTCTTTGTTTCATAGTGTTCTGTTATGTCGAAGCAGGTTCTAGTTTTAGCCAATGTGATTTTTTTCCTTTTACTTTTTTCCTTGTATTCTGAGATTCTTCCCATAAATGGCATCCAAGTCCTTTGAGTGTTTGGCTTTTTTTGGTTTTTTGAAATATAGTTAGCATTCAATGTTATATTAGTTTCAGGTGTATGACAGTGATTCAGCAATCTTATACATGATGCTGTGCTCACCGTTATAAATGTAATTGCCTGGGCGGCTCAGTCAGTTAAGCGTTCAGCTCAGGTCATCATCTCACAGTTCGTGAGTTTGAGCCCCGCATCAGGCTCTCTGCTGTCAACACAGAGCCTGCTTCAGATCCAGATCCTCTGTCCCTCCCTCATTCTTGCTCTCTCAAAAATAAATACTTTATTTTATTTTTTGAACAGCAGCCACAAGTTTATTAGAGTATAAGATCAGAAAGGAAGAATAGTATGAAACTTTTTTTTACAGAGAGAGGCATTCAAAAGTGAATGCCCCAAATAAACATTTTTTTATGTTTATTTATTATTGAACAGAGAGCAACAGAGCATGAGCAGGGGAGAGGCAGAGAGAGAGGGAGACACAGACTCCGAAGCAGCTCCAGGCTCTGAGCTGTCAGCACAGAGCCCTGTACGGGGCTCAAACCCACAAACCGTGAGATCATGACCTGAGCCAAAGTCACTAAGCCACCCAAGTGCCCCATAAATAAAAAAGTGATTACCATGTGTCACCATACAGTGTTATTACAATATTATTGACTCTCTTCCCCTGTTCTTTCATCTCGGTGATATATTTATTTGATAATTGGAAATTTATATTTCTTAATTCCCTTTATCCCGCAGCCCCTTCCCCTCATGCAATCACCAGTTTGTTCTCTGTATTTTAGATGATTTCTGTTTTGTTTGTTTTGTTTTTTAGATTCCACATGTAAGTGAAATACTGCATTTGTCTTTCTCTGACTTATTTTACTTAGCAAAACACCCTCTAGGTCCATCCATGCTGTTGCAAATGGCAAGATTCATTTTTATGGCTGAATAATAATTGTATATGTATACTACATCCTCTATCCATCCACCTATCAGTGGACACTTAGGTTGCTTCAATAACTAGGCTTTTATATAGGAAATCTAGTAAACACAAGGTGCATATATCTTACTGAATCAGTGTTTTCATTTTATTTGGGTAGATACTCAGTAGTATAATTACTGGAGTCATAGAGTGTCTTTTTTTTTCTTTTCTTTCTTTCTTTTTTTTTTTTTTTTAAAGAGAAGAGAGAGTGATCAGGGGAGAGGGGGAGAGAGAGAGAATCTTAAGCAGGCTGCATGCTTAGCACAGAGCCTGACATGGGGCTCAATCCTGGGATCATGACCTGAGCCAAAATCAAGAGTCAAGCACTCAACCAACGGAGCTACCCAGGCACCCTGGGTATTTCTATTTTTAATTTTTTGAGGAACCTCCATACTGTTTCCCCACAGTGATTACACCAATTTACATTCCCACCAAAAGTGTACGAGGGCTCCCTTTCTTCAACATCCTTGCCAACCTTTGTTATTTCTTGCCCTTTTGATACTAGCCATTCTAGCAGGTATGAGGTCGTAATTCATTGGGCTTTTGATTTGCATTTCCCTAAGAATTAGTGATGTGAAGCATCTTTTCATGTCTTTGTTGGCTATTTGTATGTCTTTTTTGGAAAGAGGTCTGTTCATGTCCTCTGCTGACTTTTTAATTGGATTGTATATATATATATAGGATTTAATTGGATTATATATAGGCTATTGAGTTGTAGAAATTTTTTATGTATTTTGGATATTAATGTCTTACTGTATATATCATTTCCAAATATCTTCTCCCATTCAGTAGGTTGCCTTTATATTTTGTTGATGGTTTCCTTCTCTGTGTAAAAGCTTTTTATTTTGGTGTGGTTTTGTTTCCCTTGACTAAGGAGACATATCTAAGGAAATGTTGCTAAAGTCAGTGTTCAGGGAATGACTGCCTATGTTTTCTTTTGGAAGTTTCATGGTTTCAGGTCTCAACATTTAGGTCTTTAATCCATTTTGAGTTTATATTTGTGTATGGTATGAGAAAGTGGTTCAGTTTCATTCTTCTGCATGTAACTGTCCAGTTTTCTCAGGACCAGTTATTGAAGAAACTGTCTTTTCCATTATAAACTCTTGCTTCCTTTGTCATGGATTAATTGACCATATAAGCATTGGTTTATTTCTGGGCTCCCTATTCTCTTTCATTGATCTGTGTGTCTGTCTTAGTGCCAGTACCATACTGTTTTGAAGTATACTTACTGTAGCTTTATATCTTGAAATCTGGAATTGTGATATCTCCAGCTTTGTTCTTTTTCAAGATTGCTTTCTTTGGCTATTTGGGTTCTCTTGTGGTTCCATACAAATTTTAGGATTATTCTAGTTCTGTGAAATGCCACTGATAACTTTGGTCAGGGTTCATTGAATCTATAAATTGCTTGCGTAGTATGGACATTGTAACAGTATTAATTATTCCCATCTATGAACACAGTATATCTTCCCATTGGTGTTGTCTTCAGTTTTTTTCATCAGTGTTTTATAGTTTTCAGAGGACAGGTCTTTTCACTTCCTTGGTTACATTTATTTCTAGATGTTCTTTTCAGTGTAATTGTAAATAAGACTGTTAATATCTCTTTCTGCTACATCATTATTAGTATATGGAAACACAATAGATTTCAGTATATTAATTTTGTATCCTACAACTTTACTGAATTCATTTATTCTAGTGGGGTTTTTTTTTTTTTAACTTTTTTTTAAAGTTCTATATATTTTTTAGAGAGATAGAATGAGCAAGTAGAGGAGGGGCAGAGAGAATCCCAAATAAGCTCTGCACTATCAGCACAGGGCCTGACGTGGGAGGCTCAAATTCACAAACTGAGATCATGACCTCAGCTGAAACCAAGAGCCTGATGCTTAACCGACTGAGCCACCCAGGTGCCTGTATTCTAGTAATTTTTTGATGGAGTCTTTAGAGTTTTCTAAATATGGTATTATGTCATCTGCAGATAATGACAGTTTTACTTATTCCTTAACCAATTTAGATACCTTGTATTCTTTCTCTTGCCTGATTGCTGCAGCTGGGACATCCAGTACTGTGTGACAAGAAGTGGTGAGCATGGACATGCTGCTCTTACTCCTGATCTTAAGAAGAAAAGCTCTGTTTTTCACCATTAGGTATTATATTGGTTGTGGGCTTGTCATATGACCTTTATGTTGAGGTATGTTCCCTCTAAAGCCACTTTGTTGACAGTTTTAGCATGAAAAAAGTGTTTGATTTTGTCAAATGCTTTTTCTGTATTGAGATGATATAGTTTTATCCTTCTTTTTTTTTTTAACTTTTTTTAAAAATATTTTTATTTCGGGGCGCCTGGGTGGCTTAGTCGGTTAAGCGTCCGACTTTCGCTTAGGTCATGATCTCACGGTTCATGGGTTCGGGCCCCGCGTCGGGCTCTGTGCTGACAGCCAGCTCAGAGCCTGGAGCCTGTTTCAGTTCAGACTCCTCTGACTCCCTGCTCACGTTGTCTTTCTCTCTCTCTCTCCTAGAAATAATAAATTAAAAAAAATAAA
This sequence comes from Proteles cristata cristata, assembly GCA_017311185.1. Classification (NCBI taxonomy): domain Eukaryota; kingdom Metazoa; phylum Chordata; class Mammalia; order Carnivora; family Hyaenidae; genus Proteles; species Proteles cristata. The sequence continues at coordinate 937,997 of JAESUZ010004070.1, read as the reverse complement.
ATAAAATATTTTTATTTTTAGGAGAGAGAGAGAGAGACAGCGTGAGCAGGGGAGGGTCAGAGAGAGAGGGAGACACAGACTCTGAAATAGGGTCCAGGCTCTGAGCTGGCAGTCAGCACAGAGCCCAACGCGGGGCTCGAACCCACAAACCAAAAGATCATGACCTAAGTGAAAGTCGGATGCTTAACCGAGTAAGCCACCCAGGCGCCCCTTTATCCTTCATTAAAAAAAATTTTTTTTTAATGTTTATTTCTTTTTGAGAGAGAGAGAGAGTGTGGGGGAGGGGAGGGGCAGAGAGAGAGGGAGACACAGAATCCGAAGCAGCTCCAGGCTCTGAGCTGTCAGTCAGCACAGAGCCCCACACGGGGCTCGAACTCATGAACCATGAGTTCATGACTTGAGCAGAAGTCAGACACTGAACCGACTGAGCCACCCAGGCCCCTCTATCCTTCATTTTGTTAAAGTAATATATCACATTGCAGATACTGAACCATCCTTACATTCCTTGGATAAATCCCACTTGATAGTGGTGAAGGATCCTTTTACAGTATTGTTGAATTCAGTTTGCTAATATCTTGTTGGGGATTTTTATATCTGTATTCATCAAGGATGTTGGCCTGTAGTGAGGTTTTTTGTTGTTTGTCTATTTGTTTTTGTGATGACTTTGTCTGGTTTTAATATCATGGTAATACTGGCTTCATTGAATGAATTTGGAAGCTTTCCTTTCTCTTCTATTTTTTGGGATAGTTTGAGAAGAAAAATATTAGTTCTTTAAATGTTTGGTAGAATTAAGCTGTGAAGCCATCTGGTCCTGAACTTGTGTTTGTTGGGAGTTTTTTTGATTACCATCTCAATTTGATTACGAGGAATTGGTCTCTTCAGATTGTCTGTGTCTTCCTGATTCAGATTTGCCAGATTGTATGTTTCTAGGAAGTTATCCTAGAATTGAAGTTATCCTAGAGGTTATTCAGTTTGTTGGCATATAATTTTCGTTGTAGTCTCTTATAATCCTTTGCATTTCAGTGATGTTGATTTTTGCTTCTTTCATTTCTGATTTTATTTGAGTCCTCTCTTTTTCTTGAGGAGTCTGGTTAAATTTTTATCAAGTTTATCTTTTCAGAGAACCATCTCTTGGTTCATTGATCTGTTCTTGTTGTTAATCTCTATATAGTTTATTTCTGCTCTCGTCTTTATTATTTCCTTCCTTTGCTGTGGGCTTTGTTTGTTCTTCCTTCTCTAGTTCTTTAGGTTTGTGGTTAGATTGTTTGAGATTTTTCTTGTTTCTTGAGGTAGGCCTTCATCACTATAACATCACTCTTAGAACTACTTTTGCTACATCCCAAAGATTTTAGATTGTGTTTTCATCTGTCTCCCTGTTTTTTTTTGTTTTTTTTTTTTATTTCCTCTTTGATTTCTTCACTTACCCCCTTGGTTGTTTAGTAGCATATCTTTTAGCCTCCACGTGTTTGGGGTTTTCCTTTTTTTCCCTTGTAATTATACCATTGTGGTTTTATACCATTGTGGTTAAGAAAGATGCTTGATAGGATTTCAATATCTGAGACTTGTTTTGTGGCCTAACATGTTCTCTCTCCTGGAGGATGCTCCATGTGTACTTGAAAAGAATATGTATTTCTGCTGTTTTGAGATGGAATGTTCTGCATTTATGTGTCAAGTCCATCTGGTCTAATGTGCCATTCATAGCCACTGTTTCCTTATTGGTTTTCTGTCTGCATGATCAATCCATTGATGGAACTGGGGCATAATTCTTTTTATATGTTGCTGGTTTCAATTTACTAGTTAGTATTTTGTTGAAGATTTTTGCATCTGTGATCATAAGTGATACTGATCTCTAGTTTTATTTTCTTGTGATATCAATGTCTGTTTTTGGTATCAGGAGTATTGGCCCCCCAAAAATGAATTGGAAAAGATTCCTTGTCTGTTATTTTAAGAGAGTTTGTGTATTATTTATAACAGGACTATGTAGTCTTATATTCATTAGAGAGAGAGAGCACTGCATCCCAGATGAACCTTCCTTTACATTTTGTTCTGTTCTTCACTCTCTGCAGACAATTTTGAAGTCTTTAATGAAAAGCTAAATAACAGTACCTGCTGAGACAAGATTTAAGATGACTTCAATGGTGCTGTTATAGTGGTGTTGTGTTGTTATTTTGGGGGAATGAATAAGAAAACTAGAATGCGTAAATCTTTTTGATCAAGTGACTTGCTTGGAGTTACAGAGCAAATTAGTGGAAAGAGCTGCACTAAAACCCAGTGCCCTCTTCACTCACCTTCATTGGACAAGAGGAAGAAGAAGAAGAAGGAAATACAGAATTCACACTAACCATTTTGACAGTTAGGGAGAAGCCTGATTTAATTTAGAAAATTAAAAGCTCAGGTAAGGAAAGGATCAAAACCAGTCTTGGGATGAGCTATTTGTGTGTCATTTTTTAACTTTTTTAGTGTGTGATTCGGTAATACTAAGTACAAAATACCTTCCCATTGTTGTGCAGCCATCCACTGTCCCTAACAACCCACTCATCTCACAGTGAGATTCTGTTCCCATTAGATAGTAACTCCCCATTTTCCTCGCCCCCCAGCCCCTGACAACCACCGTCCTACTTCTTGTCTCTAAGAATTGGACAACTCTGAGTACCTCATACAGTACTTGTCTTTTTGTGACTGGCTTGTCACTTAGGTGATGTCCTCAGTTCATCCATGATATAACGTGTCAGATTACTTTCCTTTTAAGGCTAAGTGATATTTCATTACTTGTATATACCACATTTTGTTTATCCACAAATCCGTTGATGAACACTTGGTTGCTTCTACCTGTAGCTATTATAAACAATGTTGCTATAAACATGAGGGTACAAATATGTCTTTGAGGCCCTGCCTTTAATTCTTTTGGGTATATAGCCAGAAGTGGCATTGCTAGATTATATAATTCTGTTTTTAATTTTTTGAGGAAATGCCATAGAGACTATACCATTTTACATTCTTGCCAACTGTGCACAAAGGTTTCAATTTCTCCAGATCTCTGTGGACGCTTGCTGTTTTTCGGATTTTTTTTTTTTTTTTTTTTTTTTTGGTACGAGCCATCCTAGTGAGTGTGAGGTGATATCTATCTCACTGTTGATTTGATTTGCATTTCCCTATTCCCTAGTGGTTAGTTATTTTGAGCATCTTTTCATGTGTTTATTGGCCATTTGTGTATCTTCTTTGGAGAAATATCTATTCAGGTTCCTTGCCTATGTTTTATTTGGGTTGTTCTTTGTTTTTGAGTTGTGGGAGTTTCTTATATACTCTGGATAGTAACTACTTATGAGGGACATGATTGCAAATATTTTCTCCATTGTATGGGTTGCCTTTTTACTCTGTTGATTGTTGTGCTTTTTGTAATTTATTTAAATAAGCAAAGAGCAGGACTCTGAAGACTTGTTTTCAGGGCAGTGAGTTTTATGGTAGCACATGTAGAGAAGACAAGAGCTAAGAGATAAGGTACTAGGGTCACTGTGATCTGTGTTATCAGATATGTGGACTAGAATAAGAAAGGAAGTTACTGACAGCTGAAAAGGTAAGAGGAAGACAAACTTCCCAAGTTTGCCCAGGCTTAGCCTTATTATGAGGCAGCTGGATAGAACTGAGAGCAAGGAAAACAAGAGTGTTCAGCAAATACCTGTGAGTGATCATTTAAATGATCAAATGAGTTTTTGCACAGGTCAGGTGGTCAAGGTGGTTCAGCTAAGCCACCACCTTTGTCAAAAACAAGCATAGTTTAAAACTAAATATAGTCTTGGGGCGCTGGGTGGCTCAGTCGGTTAAGCATCCGGCCTCGGCTCACGTCATGATCTCGCGGTTCGTGGGTTCAAGTCCCGCGTCGGGCTCTGTGCTACCAGCTCAGAGCCTGGAGCCTATCTCGGAGTCTGTGTCTCCCTCTCTCTCTGACCCTCCCCTGCTCACGCTGCCTCTCTCTTCTCTCTCTCAGAAATTTAAAAAAAAAAAAAAATATATATATATATATATAGTCTAATTGTGTTTTATACCTAGAATTACTGAAATTTTCATGTGATAAATTTCATCCCTGAGGCAGAAACTCAAGGAAGGAGTCTCTGAGAACAGTCTCCAAAAAGTGTTCTGCTTTCTGGACGGAGCTAAGTCTTGTTCCCTACTTGTAGAACTATAACAGTTTGCTCATTGTGTTTTGTTTCTTATTGACAATTACATTGAAGCATCAAAAATTAACATTAGTTTCCTAATCAGAGTCCTTACCATCATCTGCTCGTAACTGGCACGTATTGGTGTTTTCTCCTACAGCCTGCCTTCTGTTAGTAAGCATGTGTTTAGCAGCCCTGTCAGGAACACATATCCATCAAAGTTTGTTTTGTTCTTTGCTCTTGTTTCATTTATCATTTTTACTTTGGTGCTCTTGGCAGAAAGACAAACCACCTTCACATTTTTGTCCTTAAAAAGAGATAGATTATAGTAGTATGCATTTTAACAGATGGCTTACAATTTCATAATGCTGCTATAGGTTAAATTTTTTAGGCATTTGATGAATTATCATACTTGTACTTTGATTCAGTGATTTTGCCTCTTGTCTGGTATCAGCAGTCAAAGAAGGCACAGAGCCCTTTCCAGGGGCATTCAGTCAGGGTAATTGCTGCTGTCCTAGATTTGTAAGCACATAAAGTGTTTTCTTTCTTCAACCTTTCTGCTATATCTTGCCTCTGTCCCACAATTTTTTTTTCTCTTGTAAGTTTATTTATTTACTTTGCTAGAGGGGAGACAAAACCCCAAGCCGGCTGCACCCTGGCAGCACAGAACCTGACATGGGGCTTGGACTCTGGAATTGTGAGATCATGACCTAAGCTGAAATCACGTGTCAGACACTTAACTGCCTGAGCCACCCAGATGCCCCTCTCCTAGGCTTTTTAAAAGTCCTTTTGTGCTATTCCTTATAATTGCCCAAAGCCCTTCTTTCTGGTAGCCTACCACATCTGTGTTCTTTAAATGTATTTTCCAGTAAAGTAAAATGTGAATAATGAGTATTAAGTAAGCCCAGAGTAGACAGTACGTAGACACTGCAGATAGCGAGCAGAATCAGTGTTACAGAAAATAGCCAAGCAGAAAACAGACTTTGTAGAACATACCTAGAAAACAAAAAGAAGCAGTTAGAGACAAATGAAAGAGATGATAATTAAGCATCACATCTCTTTCAGAGAGAGTCCGTTTGCAGATAGCATGAACTCTAGAAGAAGACAGGATAGGCTGTTCAGAACTGATGATCGGAAGTACAGTGAAATGTTGCAGACTCTAATGGGGGAGAAAAACCTAACACTAGAAATAGGTAAGGGTTGCCACGTTTGAAATTCCAGGACATACTTTTGTCAAAGTCTTATATCTTGTAATACACTTAAAACTCTGTAGGCTTCCAATCAAGGAATGGGTGGCAAATGGTATAGTAGCTTGTTGAGATTCACAATAAACTATATGGAAATTTTGATGGGATTTGGATTATATCTATGGATTAATATGGGGAGAATTGGTGTCTAATAATATTGAGGTTTCAGAAACATGAATGTGGTCTATGTCTTCATTATTTGGGCTTCCTTAAATGTTTTAAGTTGCTTTATAATTTTCCTTTTTTTTTTTTTTTTTTAATTTTTGTTTTCAACATTTATTTATTTTTGAGAGACAGAGAGAAAAAGAGCACAAGCAGAGGAGGGGCAGAGAGAGAGGGAGACCCAGAATATGAAGCAGGCTTCAGGCTCTGAGCTGTCAGCACAGAGCCGACATGAGGCATGAACCCACTAACCATGAGATCATGACCTAAGCTGGAGTCTGACGCTTAACCGACTGAGCCCCTTTATAATTTTCTATGCACATCTTTTTAAATATATCCTTAGGTATGTTATACTTTCTACTGCTATTATAAATATGTGTGTTTGTTTTTAAATAATGTTTTCTTTTTGTTACTATTCTTTAAAATGTATATAGAAGGGTGGAAAGCCAAGAAAAGGTGTTTCTGAATAGGAATAACATGGTGGGACTTAGCTGACCAGATATCGAAATGTACAGTTCTTCAAAAAGTAGCTCATAGTAGATACGACAAAGTTTGTCTCAGGGGGAAATGCATTAAACAGTAGAACAGAACGCTTGCTTAGAAACCGGTCCGCAGATCTATGGAACAAGGAAATGTGACAAGGCTCGCATTGCGGATGCAGGAGGGGGATGTGGAGGGAAAGCCGTGATGTAAATACCCGCGTGGGTTACGTGTGTGGCGTCCGTGTGGAATTAGGTCTCTATTCCACACAGTATGCAAAAAGCACTTCTACATAGGTGAAAGTGTGAGAAGCTTTGAGGGCATGTGAGGAAGTATACTATGTCCCTGGAATAGGCAAGAATTTCCTGTGAAGACATAGAGGGGACTATCCATGAAAGTAAAGATTAATAAATTTGAGTATATTAAAATCAAGTGCTCTGTTCAACAACAACAAAAAGTCCATTAGTGAACTTGACAGTATGTCACACACTGGGAGAAGAGCCTTGCTACACACAGAACCAGTAAAGCTTTAGTTTACAGAATGACTCAGAAAAAGACAAACAGCCTGATAGAAGAATGGGCAAAACGACATGAAAAGCTGTTTTGCAGGAGAAATCCGAAGGCCTACAAATTTATGAAAAGATGCTTAACCTTAATAATAATTAGGGAAATGCAAATTAAGATCATATTGAGATTACCAAAAATTAAGAGGCTTGCTGTATCGTATGTTGGAGAGGATCCAAATCCATAGGAATTCTTTTACACCACTGAGAGGATGTAAATTGATCCAACCACTTTATGATGTGGAGTTGAATTTTGTGTATTTTTTGAGTCAGCGTTTCTAATCCTAGTTATATACCCTAGAGAAACTTAAACGTGTACCAGCAGGTGTGTACAGGAATATTCACACCAACACAGTTCGTAGTGGCAAACAGAAACGTGGAAATAACCCAAATGAGCTTTTTCCATTCTTTATTGGAAAAAAAAGCTAAGTCATGTTGACATAAAAATATACAGCATTAAAAGTGAATGAACTACAGCTTATACACTGGTCATCTTGTGCAAACAGGTAACTTTATAATGATTAATGTCAGAAAGTAGATAATACAATGATATTTACTCATTCTTTTTCTCTTTTTATTTTTTTTAATTGCTGAATTTCTGTTGTGTGCCAGGCAGCACTCTGGGTGCTAAAGGTTTAGCCACAGATGAGGTGGACACGTTTTTCTGTCCTCATGAAGCTTGCATTTTAGTTTAAGGGGGACAGATGAATAACTAAGCAAAACAGTATGTAACTTAACATAATCATAAGAGCTGTGGGAAAAGTTGAAGCAAAGTAAGGGGATAGTATATGGTTTGATGGTGTGTGTGTGTGTCTTCGATCAAAGGAGGGTTTTTTGAAAATGTAACATCTGGGAAGAGTTGAACATCCTGTGGGAGAGAGTGTTACAGCTTTTTGGAGGGGAAACTAGAATGAGCTTGGCATTTATAAGGAAGAGCAAGAAGGGGCTCCTGGGTGGCTTAGTCAGTTAAGCGTCCGACTTTCGCTCAGGTCATGATCTCACGGTTCGTGGGTTCGAGCCCCGCGTCAGGCTCTGTGCTGACTGCCAGCTCAAAGCCTGGAGCCTGTTTCAGTCTGTGACTCCCTCTCTGACCCTCCCCTGCTCACACTGTCTCTCTCTCTCTCTCTCTCTCTCTCCTAGAAATAAATAAAAAAACATTAAAAAAAAAGATAAGGAAGAGCAAGAAGGCAGATGAGTTCTGATAGGGAAAGGGCTGGGGCTGGGGGGAGAGGGGAGGAGAGGAGCTCGAGGGGACAAAATTCATATTGTGTGGGGTCTCACAGTCTTAATAATAAGTGTAGAGTTTTTTGAAATATGGAAAGTCATTGGAGAATTTTGAGCAGAATGACGTAATCTGACTTCTGTCTAGGGTCTGAAGAATTGATTGTTGGGGGCAGAAGTGGAGGGCTGAGTGGGAGGGAAGGATGCAGAGGGCCCAGTAAGGAGGCTTTTGTTGAAGTGCAGGCATTTGATGAGGGTGGGGTAGACCAAAGGGGACGCAGCAAATCCAGGAGGTGGGTAGGTAGTTCAGTGGTCTATTTGAGGGTATAACTGAAAGGGCTTAGTGATAGATGCGGTAGATCTGTACGGGAGAGGAAGTTCCACTGGGAGCAGCCAGGCAGACCATTTACATGGGGAATGCTGAGACGCGAGCAGGGAGCAGGAGGGCTGCGAGATGGAGCTTGTTGACCTCTTGAATTTGAAATGGCTCTGAGACACTCAAGCATGTGGGTCTGAAGCTTTCAGAAGGGAGGCTGGAGTTCAGGGGTAGAAATAGGAGACTCATCAACGTGTACATGGCATTCAAAATCTTGGAAGAGAGCAAGCACCTAGGGAGCACCGAGGGAGGGAGTGCGGCAGAGAAGGGCAGAGAAGGGCGGCTGCGGAGCGGAGAGAAGAGGAGCGGGCGTGAGGGGGGCTGTGCCGTGCAGTGCTGTCGGGAACTCTGGAAGAAAATGTTTCAGTAGGCATGTTATGCAATGGAAACATTACAGGTCTGCGTATCACGGGAGAACAGTAAAAAGACTTCTGTAGAGAAATGCAGAAATGAGATGAGTAGGCAGTTCAGCGAAGGGTAGATCCTAATGGCCAGTACACCTATGAAAACATGCTGTAACCTCACCATCAATCAGGGAAATGCAAATGTAAAAGAGCGATAATACCTAATGCTGCCAAATATTGGGAGGGAGGTCACTTCCATACCTTCGTAGAATTGTGAATGGTCCCAGCCTTTTTTGAAAGCAGCCTGGCAATATCTATTAAAATGAAAATCTTTGTAATCTATGATCCAGCAGTCTCACTCCTTGAAATCTGTCTCCTGGAAATAGAAGCACCTGTGCATAAAACCCACGTTTGTTTACTGTAGCCGTTTTAAAGGGCAGAAACAGGGTGTCCAGGTAGATCTGACTGCTGATTTCAGCTCGGGGCGTGATCTCAAGGCTGTGGCGTCACGCCGCATCAGGCTCTGTGCTGGGCATGGAGCCTGCTTGGGATCTCTCTGCCCTTCCCCTGCTCGCTCATTCGCGCTCGCTCGCTCTCTCTCTCTCTCTCTCTCTCTCTCAGTAGATAAACATTTTGGGGGGCGCCTGAGTGGCTCAGTCGGTTAAGCTTCCGACTTCAGTTCAGGTCATGATCTCACGGTTCGTGGGTTCGAGCCCCGCATCGGGCTCTGTGCTGACAGCTCAGAGCCTGAAGCTGCTTCAGATTCTGTATCTCCCTCTCTGTCTGGCCCTCCCCTGTTCTCTCTCTCTCTCTCTCTCAGGAATAAATAAAACAGTGAAAAGAAAATGAAAAATTAAAAAATAAGTAAATAAACTTTTTTTAAAAAATAAAGGGCAGAAACACAAAAACAGGGTAAATACCCATCTTTCATGGAAAACTTCACTAAATTATAGGTTATCCAGTTACTGGATTATTAGCAGCCAGTTGACGTCAAGGACCTTTCATGATGCAGAGAATTTTATAAAATATGATTGTGCGTATGCATGTGTGAAACGCTTTAGTCCCCTTATCTGCCTGTGTGTATAAAACTTCTGTATATGACTATATATATAAAAGTAGAGAAAAGCATAGTTCTTTTTTAACTTTTCATGATTTTTTTTTTGTATTTATTTGAGAGAGAGAGTTGAGGGGGGAGGACAGGGAATCTGAAGCGGGCTCTGTGCTAACAGCAGAGTCCAGTATGAAACTCGAACTCCCAAACTGAGATCATGACCTGAGCCGAAGTCGGACGCTTAACTGACTGCACCACCCAGGCGCCCCGAGAAAAGCATAGTTCTAAATAACCATTGCCTGGAGATAAATAAATCTGAGAGAGGTTGTTGGAGGTAAGCTCATTCAGTCAGTAAACAATAAACATACATCTCTGTTTAAAAGAAAAAGGATCTCAAGATAAAGCAGCTTCTGTGGTATTTCCCATTTATGTAAAATATTTGTGCCTATATATAAAAGACATGAGAAGATCATCACTAAAATTATAATCCTAAAGTATAATTTTAATAAAATGCTAGATTGGGATATACTTGTCACTATTTTTTTTTTCTCCTTTCAGTGCTGGTTCAAATAGAGAATCTTGATATTGACCAGATAAATTCCATTTCTAAAAGAATACTTTTTTAAAATGTTTATTTTTGAGAGAGAGACAGAGCATAAGCCAGAGAAGAATAGAGAGAGAGAGAGACACAGAATCTGAAGCAACTCCAGGCTCTGAGCTGTCAGCACAGCCCAACACAGGGCTCAAACCCACGAACCATGAGATTATGACCTGAGCCAAAGTCAGACGCTTAACCAACTGAACCAACCAGGTGCCCCTCAAAAGAATAATTTTTAAATGTACAAGATTATTACTATTTTATGCTCTTTGTTAACATATATTTTAATATCCACTTTTCTCTTGCTTTCTTAAAACCAGCAGTTTGTTTTGAGTAAAACTAAAAATAAAAATTAGAACAGATTAGCAGTCAAACCCACACGTAGCTAGCCAGCTGTGTTCAGTTGAGTGATAAACCTAACTGAATATCTGAACCATGAACACAAGGATATAATATTTATGTTGCATACATATTTGCTCAGTAGGTACAGAGGGTCTTATACTGTTCAATTTTAGAAAAGGTTTAAATTACATTTATCGATTTTTTAGTGTTGATTTTTTTAATATTACATATTGTATGCTTTCTTTTTTTTTAATTTGAGTATAGTTGAAATACAGTGTTATGTTAGTTTCAGGTCTATAACACCGTTATTCTGTACGTTATTCTGTACGTTATTCTATGCCCACCACAAGTGTAGCTGCCATCTGTCACCATACAGCACTATTGCAAGACCGTTGACTACATTCCCTTTTATTGACTTAATGCATCCCATAACTGTAAGCCTGGACCTCCCACTCCCCTGAGCCCATTCTGCCCTTCCCTTCATCCCCCTCCCCTCTGGCGGCCACCAGTTTGTTCTCTGTATTTATAAGTCTGATTTTGCTGCCTGATCATTTGTTTTTTAGATTCCCCATGTACGTGAAATCATATGGTATTTGTCTTTCTCTGACTTGTTTCACTCAGCATAATACCCTCTAGGCCCATCCATGTTGTCTCAAATGACAAGACCTCATCTTTTTCTGGCTTAGTCATATCCTATCGTATATATACAGTGTCTTCTTTATCCATTCATCTATCGGTGGACACTTGGGTTGCTTTTGTATCTTGGCTATTGTAAATAATGCTGCAGTAAACACAGAGGTATTGAATTAATGTTTTCATTTTTGGGGGATAAATACTCAGTCGTGGGATTATTAAACCATTTGGCAGTCTATTTTTAATTTTTTTAAGAACCTCCATACTGTTGTCCATAGTGGTTGTACCAGTTTACATTCTCACTAACAATGAACAGGGTTCCTTTTTCTTCACATCCTTGCTGACACTTGTTATTTCTTGTCTTTTTTCATTCTGGCCATTCTGACAGGCGTAAGTGTAGTTATTGATTTTTAAATTGAAATTAAAACAGACGTCGTGATTGTCATTAACCGTGTGAACGTCTCAGCACCATGGGGGCCTCTGGGAAGTCTTCTCTTCATGTGTGCTTGTGTTCATTTTGTCCTGGCTCCCACCTTTGTTCTTTCTCTGTCGTTTAGCTGCTGTGTCTTCTTTCTTCGTTTTACTTGTTTGAAGCCTTGGTTTGCTTCTACTCTGTGTTCAGGGCCATTGTGCGATGCTAGATTGTCCCTGATCCTCTGGATAAGATCCTCTGTTCTGGTCACTCTCTGCTAATGAAAAGCCTCCAAATCAGTTCTAGTCACAAAAGCAGACCAAGTTCAATAATTAATATGGTCAATTAATAATTTAAAAGTGTAAACTTTTGGGGCACCTGGGTGGCTCAGTCAGTTGAGTGTTCGACTTCAGCTCAGGTCATGATCTCATGGTTCGTGGGTTCAAGCCCCATGTCGGGCTCTGTGCTGATAGCTCAGAGCCTGGAGCTGCTTCAGATTCTTTATCTCCCTCCCTCTCTCTGACCGTCCCCTGCTCACACTGTCTCTCTCAGAAATAAATTTTAAAAAACAATAAAAATAAATAAATGAAGTTCAAACTTTTTTTAAAGCCAAATTTCTCCCTTCCAAAGAAGCTTATAACTCCTGAAGTAGGTTGGCCTAGTCCAGTGGGAAGGAAGGGTCAACTAATTTTTTCGACTTGACTACCATACTGACTGCTCTTCAAGCATCCTTCAGCCCTCTAGTGATCAGGTGGAGTAAAAAGTGGCAAGAAAGATTGTAGTGGAACTTAGTGTAGCTGTTGTGAGCTGGTCCTGATTGCTAGCTGGGCTTGGCATTTGTTTAGAGCTGATTGTTTTGCTTCTGAGTTCTTTTGTAGTCCTTCAGAGCCATCCAGTATTAATTATCTTTAACCACATAACAAATTTCTTCATAACTTAGTGGCTTAAAACAACACGTTTATTATCATAGTTTCTGTGGATTAGGAATCTAGGCATAGCTTACCTGGACCCTCTACCTCTGTGTTTCTCACAAGATCACAGTCATCCTATAAGGTGTGTGTTTAAGGGATAGATTTGCTTCCAAACTCACTCCAGTAGTAGTTGGCAGGATTCGGTTCCTCATGCATTAATGACCTAATGGCCTCATTTCTTCATGAGCTGTTGGCTAGAGCCCTCTCTGCCACATAGACTTCTCCATAGAACAACTCATAATAATAGCAGCTGGCTTCCAGAGCAAGAGGGCAAGAGCCAGAAGGATGGAATTGACAGTCTTTTGTGACCCAATCATGAAAGTGACATTCTGTCACTTTTGCCATATTCCGTTCATTGGTAGTAAGTAACTAGATGTAGCCCACACTTGAGAAGAGAGCGGTACACGGACCACGAACACCAGGAAATCAGTATGGATGGGGGCCATTTTAGAAGCAGCCCACCACCAGTATTCCTGGGATTATCTCATCTTCACTTCTCTTGATACAAGCAAATGTATCTCTCTTCTCAGTAGTCACTTATAACTCCCTCCCCCTTGGACATCTTTCTTCTGTGGTCCCCTCACCTCCAGGTGGCCCTCTTGAACAGGATTTAAGACAACCCCCATGCCATCTCTAGCTAATGGTCCATGTAAAATGTTCATCTTTTACTACAAGAAACTTGGGTGTTGTACTTGGGGAATACAAGCCAATCCCAGCGTCGTCCCCACCCATTTCAGTCTGCAACCAGAGCAACTAACAAGAAAACCTGTACTTTCTCAAGATTTCTCAGTCTTGAGTCTATCACTGGTCTTCTAGGACTCCCTAGGTCTAGAAGACATGTCCTAAGCTCTCCAAGTAGTCTTGTTGAAGCTTCTTTTCCTAAAACCAAGGTGGGAAAAGGACATCCTTTTCTGAACTCTCCTTATCTCCAACCTGTTTTGGCTAGAGCTAAGGTTTGCGAGACCTTTGACCACATTCTTGGATCTGCAGCTGAAACTAACACTCAGGTACTTCCATATTGACATGCTGCTTATCTGCTGTTTGCCTTCTTCCTAATCCTTGGAAGGCTTTTGCCTTAGGTGGTTGCCTACAGTCATTGTAACAAGAAAATAATTACCAATTTATTAAAGCAAACAGAGGAACAAATGAGAGAAGAGATGGGAGAAAGATTAATAAATAATGAGAAAGGGAGGGAAGAAGATAGGGGAAAGGAGTAAATACCTTACTTTGGTGAAGATTAGAATAAATAGATACATATTGTCTTAATGTTATTGTGTAATTATTATTGCTTTAATAGTGTTCTTGAAATATTTGGGGGCACTTGTAGAATTAAAATTGTGATATTTGAGTTTAATTCATAGAACAAAGGTAAACACAAAGAGAGAAAAGAGACACATAAAAAGCCAGACATACTGGAAGCATAGATGTTCTCCATTTAGATCCGTAAATAAATCCCAACCATATAATGTTTGTAAGAGGCTGACCTAACACAAAATAGTGGGAGGTAAAAATTACTCCCAAATTGGACAGATCTGTTTATCAGACTTGAATAAAACAGATGGAGAGATGGCAGTAATTTATATCAGACAATATAGAATTTAAGGAGAAAAAAAGCATAGTGCATATCATTTTATATTGACAACATAAAGGCCAGTGAAATTGACATCAAAAATAAAAGATGTACCCAAACTGGCATAAGTCTTGTGAATTGGATTCACAAGTATCCGAGTTTAGTTTTACACGATTATCTTTCTAAGTTGTTTGGTGGAGGAAGCAGGGTTCGGAAGATCTGCGTAAAGCAGTAAATTCTCCTTCTATTAAAATGTATAAATTTTGTGTATAATTAAAGAAGTGCTGCTGGTCGAGGACCAACTAAGAATCCGTGCTGAGGAAATGGGGAAAGGCAAGGCTAAAGTTATGCAAATAGAGTTTCCTAGCAGCTCAAACCAGGTGTGGAACTGGAGACTCGTCCAAACCCCCTTTGCTGTGGGAGAAGGTGCTCCTTAGACCCAGTCAGCCAGGGTTCTCATGGTTGAGTTTAAAGGAGAAGTCATCCGCCGCAGACGGAAGAGCCCGCTACGCTTAACTGTCCGGCTTTCTTCATCTAATACTTCTGCAGTTGTTTTTTTTAATCGGACATTCTGAAGCAGGCCCTAAACATTAGTATTTTTATTGCTTTACTTTTAAAAAATAGTTAATGTTGGGGCGCCTGGGTGGGTTAGTCGGTTAAGCGTCCGACTTTCGCTTAGGTCATGATCTCGCGGTTCGTGGGTTCGAGCCCCGCGTCGGGCTCTGTGCTGACTGCCAGCTCAGAGCCTGGAGCCTGTTTCAGAGTCTGTGACTCTCCTCTCTCTCTGACCCTCCCCTGCTCACTGTCTCTCTCTCTCTCTCTCTCCTAGAAATAAATAAAACATTTAAAAAATAAAAATAAAAAAAAAAATAAAAAATAGTTAATGTTTTTGTTTTTAATTTCAGGAGAAATATAGTTTTGTGACAGTATCATTCCTACCACCCTGATGTAGCATTGTGCTCCTCCTAACATTTACTTACGCGTATATAAGTGTGCACACACACATATATACACACACACATGCTCCGAGTTTGACACAGTTAACATTTTTTAATCTGCAGCTTGCTCTTTTCACTTGTCCTTGATACACTGCTAGCTTTCCAAGTCCATACAGGTCTTGGCTATGGATATGCCATAGTAGCTGCACCAGAATCTAGTTAATTATTTCTTCACTGATGGCCCATTAGATGCTGCTGCTTTTGGCAGGAGAACTTCAGTGAACATCTTGGTTTGTTTATCTTTGCATGCTCATGTTCTTATTTCTATAGAATAGATTGGTTCCTAAAAGTAGAATTGTTAGGTCATGTGGTATGTATGTTTTTAATTTTATAATATATGCGATCATATCCACTTCTTAAATTTTTGTGGCAATTTACATTTCATTTATGTAATCGTTTATGTGGGTGCTGATTTCCCTACGCTCCCTGTTAAGAACATTTCTAGCTTAAGAAAATAATTCACTAAAACCGCAAAAGTGATACAAGGGAAAACATGAGAAAACTTTTTTGTAGTCTTAGAATAGGAAAGGCCTTTATTTTATCTTATTTTATTTTATTTTATTTTATTTTATTTTATTTTATTTTATTTTATTTTTCTTCATATCTGAGGGAGAGAGAGAGACAGCGTGAGCAGGGGAGGGTCAGAGAGAAAGGGAGACACAGAATTCATAACAGGTTCCAGGCTCTGAGCTGGCCATCAGCACAGAGCCCGACACAGGGCTCGAACCCACGAACCGTAAGGTCATAACCCGAGCCGAAGTCAGACGCTTAACCGACTGAGCCACCCAGGTGCCCCAGAAAAGGCCTTTAAAATCAAGATACAAAACATAAGCCACAATGAGAAAGATGAATAGCTTTATAAAAATTAAGAATTTCTGCTGGCCAAAAAAACATTGCAAATGAAATTAAGACAAAGATAAATGGGTAAAAACATACGTACCATATTATAGAAAAAGAGACAAGACATACAGAGAGAGAGACAAAAAATGATCAGTAAGTAAAGACCAGCAACCTAGTGGAAAAGTGAATACTGGGTGTGAAAAAGCTGCATGTAGAAAATATAGTACATATGAAAAGATGCCCAACATCATCTCTAATTAAGAAGTGCAAATTAAAACAAAATACCATTTTTCACATAGCAAATTGAGATAAGATATATATATATATTGCTGATACCCATGATTAGTGAAGTTATGGGGATATAGGAATTCACACATTATTTGTGAAAGTGTAATTGGTACAGTCTCTGTAATTGGCAGTTTGGTAGTTTTAAAAAATTCTTTTTGAATTGTTTTTAGCTAAAGTATGTACTTAGTTTTAGCAAATCAACCTTTGCTTATAAGCGGAATAGGAGTCTCCTGTCTCTTCTCCATTTTTTGAGTAGACAGAGTCCACCGACTTTCTATCTTAAGACAAGGATATAACCAACTTGTTATACTACTCTCCTATTCTCTCCTTCTCCTACCTGTTTTTACCAAAATATTATGAAAATTATACAAAATTATTACAGAAAAGTTGAAATGTAAAGTGAATCCCATATACCCACTACCTGGACCCTGCAATTAACATTTTGCTGCGTTTGTTTACCACACTTCTGTCCTTCTAACAGTCCCTCTCCATCCATCCATCCATCCATCCATCCATCCTATTTTTCAAGTGTATTAAGTTGAGATATGTTATGTTCATATGTCATTTCATCCTAACACTTAGGCATATGTATAGTTAACTAGAATTTAACATTTGTTTACATTTTTGAGGTAAAATTTACATACAGTGAATGCATAAATCTTGTGTTTCATAGGATGAGTTCTGACAAATATATACACCTGTGTAACATAACCCTTGTCAATATATGAAATATTACCATCACCCCAGAAAATTTTCTCCTGCATCTTCACATTTCCCCACTCACTCACTATCCCCACCTTCCCCCAGAAGTTACCACTGTTTAGACTTCTTTTCACCATAAACTAGCTTTTCCTTTTCTAGAACTTCATATAAAGGAATCATGCAGTATCCCTTATTACTCTTTTATATAAGATTTCTGTCATTTAGCATGTTTCTGAGATTCATCCATGTTGTTGTCTTACTAGAACGTCATTCTTTCCCGTTGTTGGGTAGTATTCCCTTGTGTGAACCTTGGATATGCCACAGCTCGCTCAGCCACCTTCCTGCTGATGAGCACCGGGGCTGTTTTCACACTTGGCTACTATGAATAAAGCTCTGTGTACATCTTTATACAGATCTTTATGTGGACATATGCTTTCATTTCTTCTGAGCCAGTGTGTAGAGGATGTGACCATTTGGTGTGTGAAGACAATCATAGCAGACACCACGTCATACCTACTGGAAGGGCTGGCTGTCCCAACGACGGCCGGAAGGTAGAGCAACTGCGCCCTTAATGTTGTGAGAGAGAACGTAAAAAGCAGTATGACAACCACTTTGGAAAAGAGTCTGGCAGTTTCTTACGAAGTTAAACATTTACCTGTGCTGTTACCCTGTAATCCTATTCCTGGGAATTTATCCAAAAGGAGTAAAACCATAGATTTAAACACACACACGCACGCATGCACGCACACACGAACGTTTATAGCAGTTTCACTCACCGCAGCCAGAACTGGAAACCGTACAATTGTCCATCAGTATGTCTCAGTGGAATACTCCTTGGCAGTGTGTGAGACGGGTCTACTTCTGTAATAAGAATTCATCCCAGAAAACATTGAGCAAAAGAAACCAATATCCAGGCTTCTTACCTTTTTTTTTTTTTTTTTAAATTTTAAGTTCAGGAACTGGCGGAGCTGATCTATGAGGACATAAATCAGGAAAGTGGTTGCCTGCGGTGGGTGGGAAGTAACTCGTAGGGAGAATGAAAGAACTTTCTGACATGATTTGAATGTTATATGCGAGATTAGTTTGGTTACATGGGGATATGGTGTATCAACTTCTCATTAAAAGTGAAAATAAACCCTAAAAGCGAGTGTATTTTGTACCTCTTCAAAACTGAAACTGTGTGGACAGTTGCTTAGAAGACCATGAGGACTGGGGCGCCTGGGTGGTTCAGTCGGTTAAGCATCCGACTTCGGCTTGTGTCATGATCTCACAGTTCGTGGGTTCGCGTCCACGTCGGGCTCTGTGCTGACAGCTCAGAGCCTGGAGCTTGTCTTTGGATTCTGTATCTCCCCTCTGTCTGACCCTCCTCTGCTCACGCTGTCTGTCTCTGACTCTCAAAAGTAAATAAAAAAACATAAAAAAGATTTTAAAAAGAAGAAGAAGACCATGAGGACTGAGGGAGAGTTGAGGGAATATGCCAGAATTTTAGACATTTCCATTTAAAACATGATTTCTGAAATTGGAATAAGGAGACTGGACGTTTACATGAAGATCTCCCACGATGCACGTAAACCAAATCCCTCACTTTTTACTGTCACCTGAGCTCCAGTTGTCAGAGGCCAGCCCTCCCCGAGGTGCACCGTGAGGACGGAGGAAGGTGACTGCCCACCCGCGCTCCTCCAGCGTCCGTCACGGAACATGCTACCGAGGGGCCTCCGGAAGCCATCTGGCCTGCCCCCTACCGAGAGCCCATCCCTAGTAAAACCACTGCATTCGAAGTATAGCTTCTCAAAATTATAATTCTCTTAAAGATAAAATTGTCAAGGTTTCTGAAAGTTTTGTCACATGAGAAACCAAATATCTTTATGAAATTGCTCTGTGAGCTAATAGGTGATGATTCTTATGTATTTAAAGATATTAGGGACTGATTCCTAGAAAGCTGGTTTTTTTTTTCTTGACGTTTATGTATTTTTAGAGAGAGTGAGCCAGACAAGAAGGGGAGGAGTAGAGAGCACGAGAATTCCAAGCAGGCTCCGCACTGTCAGCACAGGAACTGATTCAGGGCTCGAACTCATGAATTGTGAGATCATGACCTGAGTTGAAACCGAGAGCCAGACGCCCAACAGACGGAGCTGCCCAAGAGCCCCTAGAGATTTTTTCCAGACTGTTATTTTGGAAGCTATGTCTGTGTGGTCATGCTTGTGATTCTTTTCACAGAGTATCACTTTCAGATATTAAATTGATGAATAGCCTATTTAGAAAGTCAAATGTCACATTTAGAAAATCGTTTCCCCTTTATCTTGTGCACATTTCCTTGTTTCATAATGTGCTTTCCTTTTCTTGCCCTACAGTAAATTTGTTGACTCATTTGTAGACCTCTCTTTATCTAAAGCCATCATACAAGCTTTTTTCCCCTCCATAATTTAACCTCACTGTATACATTTTTATATCCAAAATAGTCTTTTTTCTCTCCCTATGCTTTTCAGCTAGCCCCCCAAATCTTTCTCTTTTAAAATCTTTTAAATTTTCTTATCTTTTTTTTTAATTTTTTTGAGTCAGATGCTTAACTGACTAAGCCACCCAGGTGCCCCTGTTTCTCTATATTTTAAAGTTTATTTATCAATTTTGAGAGAGAGAGAACAGGCATGCATGAGCAGGGGAGGGGCAGAGAGAGGGAGCCACAAGGCTCAAATTCACAAAATCATGAGACTGTGACCTGAGCCGAAACTTAAGAGTCAGATGTTCAACCAACTGAGCCATCCAGGCGCCCCTAGCCCTCCAAATCTTTCTTCTTTTTTTTTTTTTTTAATATTTTTATTTATTTCTAGGAGAGAGAGAGACAGCGTGAACAGGGAGGGTCAGAGAGAGAGGGAGTCACAGACTGAAACAGGCTCCAGGCTCTGAGCTGGCAGTCAGCACAGAGCCCGACGCGGGGCTCGAACCCACGGACCGCGAGATCATGACCTAAGCGAAAGTCGGACGCTTAACCGACTAAGCCACCCAAGCGCCCCCTCCAAATCTTTCTTATTGGCATACTCGAATAGACAAGTTTGCTTGTCTTAGTTTTTTCCTAAGCATAGAGACTCCTTTGTACTATTACCTCGGAATAATTTTCCTTAGTAATCTATTATTGAAAGTGTTCCATAATGTACTTTGTCTTCTGTGTCATTGGTGGGATCACTAATTTTCTCCATGTGCAAGTGTAGGCTTCTTCAGGTCCTAAGTCAATAAGGCAACCTTGGCCCCCAAGGAATATGTATTAGGCACCTGCCACGTGTCAGGCACTGCTTTAGGCAGTAGGGGTACTATGGTGAAGAACACAGGTTTCCCCAGCACAGAGATTCTATTCTAATGTGAAGAGGCAAACAAAATATTCAGTGTCAGGAAAATGCTAAGAATAAAAATAAAGCAGAATAAGGGACTAGAGAATGCCAGGGAAAGAGGTGCTGTTTTTAATTGAGTTGTAAGGGAAGGCTCTCCGATGAGGTGCTGTTTGAGCAGAGATTGAACAAAGTAAGGGAATGAGCCACGAGCATTTCTGAGAGAAAAGGCATTGCTGAGGGAGGGTGATTGTCTGTCTGCGCCTCCCCCTCTGGCTCTTAGGACTTCCTACCCTCCGCTCCTGGTCACCCCCAGCCATCGCGTGGACTGCAGTGAAACCAGAAGCTACCACACATACAACTCAGAGCCACTGTGTGGAACCCCTGACCCCCAGTGTTCTGATTAGATTCCTCTCATGTTGGTGCCTGTTTTCATCCCCTGTTTGCCCCGTTGCTGAGAGGGAATGGTCATGGGAATGGCTCGACACACAGCACTGGATGGGTGAGGCGGACCACAGCTTATTAATTACATAAACTCACAGCCCAGAGAAAGAGGATACCACATGCCACACAGAGCCACTTGGGGGTTGCATTGAGGAACCGAGTGGACAGCCAGGGGCCGTGAGGGGTGGGCTTTGTAGTACCAAGAGAGTAGGGCACCCACAGAAGGATGTGGTTGGCTTGTTTGAATAATTCGGAGCACTGCAATATTGAGCTTCGGGTCTTATACCACAGTCAGAGCCAAAAGAATTTGTTTCCCAGTGAACACTTCGATCTCAGCAACATCACAAGACTTCTCAGAGGTGTAACCACTTGATTAGGAGAGGAACTTAGATATCTGAGAATAACGAATGATGACTTAAGGTAATCATATAATGTTTCAAAATAACATAGCAGATGGTAACGCAGTTTTTTTTAAGGACCAAAACTCTTCGGCAAAGAACTTTTGTTTGTTTAAAAACAAATTTAAGGATATGACAACACAAAGTCTTGGGAGTTATTCTAATGAAATATGGCAGATTATTCTGAGGGTGGGAAATAACCTTTTTTGCTTCATCTAATTAGAAACAGACAGGATACTCCAAGACCAATTTGTTATTTTAACAGAGAAAACCAAATTCTGGTATTGTATTAATAAATATTTGACATTAATGGATTTGTAAACTCACCCTTTTTAATCCTGTGAATAAATAATCAAAACTGAGCCAACTATCAAAAAGACAAAAAATAACAAGTGTTGGCAAGGATGTAGAGAAAGGGGAACGCTCACACCTTGTAGGAATGAAAACTGCTGCAGCCACTATGGAAAACAGTAAGGAGTTTCCTCAAAAAATTAAAAATACTGTGCAATCAGGCAATTCCACTTCTGAGTATTTATCCAAAGAAAATGAAAATACCAATTTGGAGAGATATATGCACCCTGTGTATAGCAGCATTATTTATAGTAGCCAAGATGTGGAAGTAACCCAAGTGTTCATCACTAGATGAATGGATAAAGAAGATGTGACATATGTATAGTGGAACATTTCCCATAAAAAAGGATGAAACCGGGGCGCCTGGGTGGCTTAGTCGGTTAAGCATCCGACTTTCGCTCGGGTCATGATCTCGCGGTTCGTGGGTTCGAGCCCCGCGTCGGGCTCTGTGCTGACTGCCAGCTGAGAGCCTGGAGCCTGTTTCGGTCTATGACTCCCTCTCTCTCTGACCCTCCCTGCTCATGCTGTCTCTCTCTCCTAGAAATAAATAAAATATTTAAAAATAAAAAAAAGGGGGGGGGGAAAGGATGAAACCTTGCCATTTTGTGACATGGGTGGATCTAGAGGGTATCGTAAGTGAAGTAAGTCAGAGAAAGGTAAATACCATATGATTTCACTTGTGCATGTGGGACCTAAAACACAGACAAACAAAAACCAGACACTCATACAATGAACAAAACAGAGACGCATAGAGGGAAGGAACTGGTGGTTATGAGAGCAGGCAGGTGTTGGAGACGGGCAGACAAAGTACGTGAGGACGACTGAGAGGCACGGACTTGGCGACAGGTCGCAGCACAGGGAACATAGTCTCCGTTGTCGTGGTCACTTTGTATGGTGACCGATGATGGTGACTCACTGTGGGGGTCATTTTATAATGTGTAAAAATGTTGAACGGGAAAGACATGCACAGGAAACTACCAGGATGTTGTAGGTCAGTTATAGCGCAATTTAAAAAACAAAAAACCAGCTTTGACAACATTTTAATATTTCATTGCATGAACTTTTAGACCCTTTGCAGGTACACAGTCCAAGGCAAGTAAATTTCCCTTTCCACAAACCTACAACTTTCAGTAATCATCTGGGTCTTGTCCTTAGTCCTCTCCCACATGTTGGAACAACCTAAATACTTGAGTTCAGGTACAAAATTAATCTTTGCCCATTAATACGGGAAAACACATCTGTCACCTCACCTGCCTAGCTATCCATCTGTGCCTCTGTTGTTCTCCGTAGCGTCAGTCTCCATGTTAATGATAAGTTACCCAAGGTGACATCTGTTGCACAGAGAGCAGATACTTCAGGAATTATTGTGCTATACAAGCGTGTTAGCAAACCATCAGAGCTCATGGACAGACAATGCACATGTCTTTTCTGTGTCTTAGAGCAGCAGTTAGTCCCTCCATAACACAAAACTACACATGGTTCCCAGTGTTCGGTATTCTGTTTTATGAAATTATTCAAGGATGCAGATTATCCTTTAATTCAATTTAATGCTAGTCCAGTGTCTTAAAGTTAACTATTGGAAATTATGCTTCATCTGATATACCACAGAATATAATAGCTGTTGGCTTAGAAAAGTTTGTCAGAAATATAGTTCATTTACATTTACATTTTCCTTAATCTTTAACATTATATGGAAGTAACATTAGCTTATCAGTAGACCTGTTTAAGAGTCCAGTGTGCGGGGCGCCCGGGTGGCGTAGTCGGTTAGGCGTCCGACTTTCACTCAGGTCATGATCTCGCGGTTCGTGGGTTCGAGCCCCGCGTCGGGCTCTGTGCTGGCTGCCAGCTCAGAGCCTGGAGCCAATTTCAGAGACTGTATCTCCCTCTCTCTCTGACTCTCCCCTGCTCACGCTGTCTCTCTCTCTCTCCTAGAAATAAATAAAAAAATATTTAAAAAAAAAAATAAAAATAAATAAAAATAAAAAAAAAAAGAGTTCCAGTGTAATTAGTGTCTTCATGAGGAACAAACCCAAATTTTACTTTAAAAAAATAAAACATACACTTTATTGCATTCTATAAGGATTAAATTCAGACAAAATTGTTTTTACACCAAAATCATCAATCAGCCTGATTTGTTCAAGGATTCACTTTGATTGCTTAAATTTGTATTTTTGGTTGTTGTTGCTGTTTTGTTTTGTTTTGTTTTTGAGAAGGGAGAGAGAATCTTAAGCAGGACCCTTGCCCCAGCAGGGGGCCCAATGGAGGGCTTGATCTCACAACCATGAGATCATGACCTGAGCCAAAATCGAGAGTTGGATACTTAACCAACTGAGCCATTCAGATACCCCTAAATTTGGTTTGGTGGGGTTTTTTTTTTTTTTTTTTTTTTAATGTTTGTTTATTTTTGAGAGAGAGACAGAATGTGAGCAGGGAAGGGGCAGAGAGACCGGGAGACACAGAATCCGAAGTAGCCTCCAGGCTCTGAGCTGTCAGCACAGAGCCTGATGTAAGGCTCGAACCCTTGAACCGTGAGATTATGACCTGAGCCGAAGTCAGACGCTTGACTGAGCCACCCAGGTGTCTCATGGTTTTTTATATATAAATGCCTCTGACCCTGTCAGTTTCTGTGGGAAGGATTTTTTTCTTAGAAGGCCACCACGTTTAATATATTATGGTACTCTTTTAATAAAAAGTAGAAATTTTGACATTTTATACATTTTAAAGCATTAGGAAAGCAATCGTGCATTGGTACATTTCTGCAGTTACAGTGCAGACATCCTGCAGATATAGTGAGACTCATATATGAACACAAGAAATGAAGGCGATCCGTCAGGAACCACGGCGAGAGGGTGGGATGTCTTCTCATGTGTTTCAAAATCAGCTGGAGATTTCTTAAAACATGGACTCTTGGGCTTAACTCCCAAAGTGTCTAAGTCAGTTGGTCAGAATTCTGGACTCAGAACTTATATTTCTAATGAGTCCCTACATTACACTGATGGTGAAGGTCCAGGGGTGAAACTCTGAGGACAAGCTTTCTAGGAAATACGACGTTGCCTCCCTCCAGGCCCTGAGTTCGTAGGGCTGTAGGTTTATAAAGTCCAAGGGATAGAGCCTTGGTTTCTCACTGACATTCCCTGAGTGCCTCTGCAATGAGCAAAGCAGACAAATAAATAAAGAACAGTAACAAAAAGGCTACTATACTTAAAGTATTGTACATTCACTGCTTTAATTCCTGAGGATTCTTATGTGCCTTTCTTTGTATGATACTTTAATAAGTCATATTACTATCTGTAAACCAATAGAAACAGATCTTTTAATAAAATTATACCTAATTAAGTTAAGACCCTCTCCAGAAGTAGAAAAGTGTTTCAAAGTCACAGAAGGAGTAAAATCCTCTGTCAAGTACAGACACACAGAGAGCTTACACCTTCAGGTCTAAAACTTCAGCCACAAGTTAAAGGAAATGCAGATACATCCATTACACTGATCTAGATCTCAGAGGACTTTCCTTCTGTCCAGTCGAAGCAAGACATTCTTCTACAGACTAAAAGACTGACATACAAGATGCTTCGGCATGCCACACCCAAAAGACAGTAGGTCACCCTCGTCCTGTAATGGGGAACAACACATGGGTGCAGACCAGAATCAGAACCGAACATAGCTGAGAACCAGGAACAAAAGCAAAAATACAAAGTCAGGAAAATAGAAACAGTAAAACAAAACAAAACAGAAACTGAAGAGAAGATTCTGTTGCCACTTGGTAATCACTGGAGGAGCCAGAAACCAGTGTACAGGAGGTACACTTTTTAATTGGTCCAGGAGGGTGTATCTACTTGAACAACTTCTTATTCCTAAAGTGCCAAAGTAGAATTCTCAAAAAAGTTAAAAACAAGACTCTCCAGGCACCTGGGTGGCTCAGTCAGTTAAACATTGGATCTTGGCTTTGGCTCAGGTCATGATCTCAGGGTCATGAGCTCCAGCCCCTTGTCGGGCTCTGGGCTAACAGCGACGATCTCCTGCTTGGGATTCTCTCTCTTTGCCCCTTCCCCGCTTGTATGCACACTCTCTCGCTCTCTCTCAAAAATAAGTAGACCAAAAAACAAAAAAAAAACAAAAAAGCAGGACTCTCAATACACGTCAGCATATTATCTAACCTTTACAGGGGAGCCAGCGTGGTTGTAAGGGCAGTTACACTATTGTTGACAATTATTACAGGGGCCCAAACTCAGGTACTCAAAGGGGCCGGCTAAGCAGTATAAATGAGGAACACAGGCATTTACAGCATCCAGAGTGCGGCGGGAGTGAGTCATACTTGTCTCAAGGTGGCAGCTGTTAAAGATGCTGGCTCATCGTTCCCTTGTGGGAATGCTTGCTTATCCCTATCTTTAATATTTTTTTCACACAAGCTATTAATCTAGATTTTAATGTGAATCTTCCTGTTTTAAAATGTTGATGACTAATTCAGTTGTGGGGAAAAAACTGTATGAGCCAAACAAAACACATCTTCAGGGCAGAGATGGCCTGAGGGCCATCACTCTGCAACCTCTGCAGTGGGTATTACTTATGTAACATGACAACAAAGGAAGAGTTCATCCAAAAGTTGTATTGACAGAAAGTTTTAAAAGATTTCTTTTTAAACTGTTTATTTGCAATTTTTTTATAAGAGTGAAAAAAAAAACGTGACAGTGTTTTGTCACCTGGTATGCCCACCACATACTCACCATGCGTTTCCATTTTAAGTTCTATCCTTGGTCCACTTAAAATACAGTTACTCATTTTCTGGAGATCTGTTTCACAACAGTGTGAATATTGTTAACACTACTGAACTATACATTTGAAAACGGTTAAGATGGAAAATTTTATGTCGTGTTTTTTACCGTATATACACATACATTATTGAACATTTAATGAATTTATTCAAATGAAATTACTCATTTTAAATGGTTTTTGGAGGGTCATATATATCAGGGGAAAGCCTGGTGACAAGGAGGGACTCAGGAAGATGACTGTAATGGGCTTGTTAATTTTTTTTTTTTTTTATGTTTTATTTATTTCTAGGAGAGAGAGAGAGACAGCGTGAGCAGGGGAGGGTCAGAGAGAAAGGGAGTCACAGACTCGAAACGGCTCCAGGCTCTGAGCTGGCAGTCAGCACAGAGCCCGACGCGGGCTCGAACCCACGAACCGCGAGATCATGACCTAAGCAAAAGTCGGACGCTTAACCGACTAAGCCACCCAGGCGCCCCTGTAATGGGCTTATTAAACGGTCATGAGAACTTGTTTCAGGAACTACATTTACTAATGGGAATGGTGATCAATTTGAGAGACACCTCTGGAGCTGAATTGGGAGAATTTCGTAAAAAAACAATATGGGGCTTGAGGAAATAATAAAAAGGTTAAGGTTTCTTTCTTGGTAACAGACTATACCAATAATTAAATTAGAAAACAAGAACAGATTCAAGGGAAATTAGCTCAGCTTTGGACAAGCCATGGGATTTCAGGACTTAAGGAGACCTACAGGTCACCAGATGCAACCATCCCATTTTACAGATGTGAAAATCAAGGCTCCAAGAGAGGAAATGAGGCCTTCGATGTCATAGTTTAAAATCAGAAGCAGGACTTTACAAGTTCTAGACCCAAAGTTCATCTTTCCCCAGTACACAGTGTCTGCTCACACACGCCTTGCTAAGTTCAGAGACGAATTTGTGGGGTGACCCCCAGGCTGCTGCCACCTGTGAGTGAAGGAGGCCCACAGATCTCTTCCAAACACCGGGTACCCGGCCCTGTCTCTTGCTCTCTGAACTGCAAGTGTGCCTCGTCTCCTCTTTGTAGCCTTTTCTTTAGTTTAAGCCCCTTGTACAACCTGTAAATGGAAATGGTTTGTAGACATTGGTAATTTCATGCCTGCAGTTCAACTTAATCCCGTTAGAATTATGGGAATTCAAAGGAAAGGTTGGGGCTACAGGTAGAGATTTGTAAGTTTCCATTTCTTGAAACATTAAAAGGAATTGTGAATATATAACTATATAATAGCCTAAAGAATTTGGACTTTATCTGAGGCGCTTGGGTGGTTCAGTCGGTTAAGTGTCCAACTTCTCAGGTCATGATGTTGCGGTTTGTGAGTTCAAGCCCCACGTCGGGCTCTATGCTGCCTGGAGCTGCTTCAGATTCTGTCTTCCCCTCTCTCTGCCCCTCCCCCCACTCACGCTCTTTCTGCTCAATAATAAATAAATATTAAAATTTTTTTAGCAGAGGGCACCCGGGTGGTTTGGTTAAGGGTCCCATGTTGGGTCATGATCTCGGCAGTTGGTGCCCCGCGTCAGGGCTCCTGTGCTGGCTGCGCGCTCAGAGCCTGGAGCCTGCTCAGAGTCTGTGACTCTCTGACCCTCCCCTGTTCACGCTGTCTCTCTCTCTCTCTCTCTCTCTCCTAGAAATAAATAAAACATGAAAAAAAAATATTTTTTTTTTTATTTTTTTTTTAAAAGAGAATCTGGACTTTATCTTATTAGAGATTCTCAACCTTAGCTGTACATAAGAATCGGTAGGTCTGGGAAGGACTAAAGTATCATGGTTTTTTTTTAAATGTTTGTTTATTTTTGGGAGAGACAGAGCACGGGTGGGGGAGGGGTAGCGAGGGGGAGACAGAATCTGAAGCAGCTCCAGGCTCTGAGCTGTCAGCATAGAGCCCGACGCGGGGCTCGATCCCAGGAACCATGAGATCATGACCAGAGCTGAAGTCAGATGCTTAACCAACTGAGCCACCCAGGCGCCCCAAGTATCGTTATTTTTTAAAAGTTCTAAAGGCTTCTTATGCTCGGCTAAGACTGCTTTAAGCAGTTCAAAACTGTAGAAGGATTTGAAGCAAGAAGTGAGATAATCAAATATGCATTTTAAATATAATTCCAGCTTAAATGGGTGGAAAGAGACTTGCAATAGTCCAGGAAAGAGACAGTAATCGTTAATGACTGTAGAATATTTCAGTGAGTTAATTTTCCATAATAATTCTCTGCCTTACATACAGCACATATGTTTCTAGGTGTGTGTGTGTGTGTGTGTAAATTCACTGTCATCTCCAAAAAGTGCATCTTTTTGTTTGTTTTTGTTGTTACTCCTTTTAATTATTTTGCTAGGACGGATTCCCAGAAATAATTCTATGGAGTCAGAAGAAACGAGTGGTCTGGCTCTTGACTGTCTATTGCAGTGATGGTTACAATCAATGTACAGTGTTCCTCTCCATGTGGGAGGCCAGATAGCAACTTTAGAATCACTTATAAGGTTCAAAAGAAGAAAAATTATTGGGATTTTGATTAGAATAATTTTATTATGAATTAGCAATTATCGGTATAATGTTTATATTTTGTTTATGCTATTTTACATGATTTACCTGAATATTTAATTACTAAATTTTTCTTTAACAGATTGATGAACTCCCAGAGGGAGCTGTGAAGCCTCCAGCAAACAAGTACCCTATCTTCTTTTTTGGCACCCATGAAACGTAAGTCAGCGAAACAACGTGAAGTTTCAGCACCTCTCATTTAGCTGTGGTAGACCACGTTGTTTATACCTGATCTTGTTGAAATGAGCGCAATCATATAAAATCACCAAGCTCAGTAATGTATTTTTCTTAATGTGAAGATGTTTCGTTCATTTTACTTTTGAATGTTACTCTGTGTAAATAACTGTTGGACACGATGCAGCATCTCCTTTAGGGCCTGTACGCCTCGGCTCGCCTCCTTCCCACTCCCAGTGACTTCTTTTGTGGCTCTTGCATACTTCCCTTCTAGAGAGACTTTGTCCATTCATATTTCATACAACAAACTTATATTCTCTCGGGCTCTTTGAATTTGTTGAACCCGGAAGCAAACATACCAGCCTAATAAGGTTTTTGAATTGTGTTGGTTGGAGCACAGACTAAACTGCTGGATAAAGGGACCTGAAAATACAGTGTCTCAGATAACAGACATTTCTTCCTTTGCTTTGAAACCGTGCAGAGGTAGGCAGGTAGCTCAGGGTGGGGTAGACTGCTATGCTCTGGGGACCCAGGTTCCTTCTGTCGCATTGTCCTGTCGTCCCCTGGGCTGCTGCCTTGTCTGCTGTTTAAAAACAAACAAAAACTGGCTCAGCAGCACCTGTGTATCGTCGGTGGGGAGTGCGGGGGATGCAGGAAACGTGAAGAACAGGTAACTTCTGTGCAAGGAAGTGACAGGGAAGTTACATATGTCACTCACACTTGCACCCATGGCAGTGGCAAAAACTTGGTCCTGTGGCCATGTGTTGCCATCGGGGATTAGGGAGCAAAGTCTCCAGCTTGGGCAGCTATAGGGAAGAAAATGGAAGGAGTGATTAATCCATGAAAGAAGGAAGCGAGTAGATACCATGAGGCGATGGTCGGTCTTGACACACTAAAAACATGTGTGGTCTGTCACACAAGGACACAAATGGAAAAGGGGTTGCATATGTGAAGGAAGCTAAAAACTGTCGAAAGGGGCACCTGGGTGGCTCGGTTGGTTGAGCATCCAACTATTGGTTTCAGCTCAGGTCATGATCTCACGGTTCATGGGTTCGAGCCCCACATCCAGCTCTGCATTACCAGCGTGGAGCCTGCTTGGGATCCTCTCTCCCTCTTTCTCTCTCTCTCTCTGCCCCTCCCCTGCTTGTGCTGTCTCTCTCTCAAAATAAATAAAACAGGAAAAACTGTCATGAAATCTTACAAGTCTCCAAATTCAGGGTCGTCCCATGTGTTCGTGTGAATGCGGGAGGGCCAGTCATGGACTACTGCTTAACTTGCTGCGTCTGCCTCGCTGACATCTTGTCCGTGCTCACCTTCAAAGGGAGCTAGCCAGGGGAGAGAGGGCCCCGAAGATGTATTTCGTTTTTGTCTTCGTGTGAGAAAGAGTTGTGTTTCTTTCAGGAAGTTAGTTTTATTTTTTTTTGTTTTTATCTAATAGACTGTGCAGTATCCAACTTACCATGTTGTCCTCTTTAGAGAGGTTGCTAGAAAGCTTAGAAGTAAGTGCTTTATCTATAATAAGTGCAGCGGGCTTTGTGGTACAGTTTTTCCATTTGCCTCATTCCTTTCTCCATTTTACGTCTATACCATTATTTTGCTTTTTCTCTAAGACCTATTTCCAAGTGATTTGATCGTATTTCTGGGACTAGGCAGGATTTAATAAACAAGATTATCCCTTTTCCACTATACGGGACAAATCAACCATTTACTAACACTGTGTGGTCACTTTTATTTACCTGGTAAACATTTTCTGGGCGGTCTTCAAAGCACTATAAATAAAGAGCTTGCCGCCTGGTGTGCAGCTGGTGCACGTAACAGTCATCCCAGCGAACGGTGTGAAGCGTTTCTCGGAGCCGATCCATACCGCACCCTTGATATAAGTCCATGGCGTCCTTTCACGGCTCTGTTCAGTAAAAGGAGTTCTGCCAGGGAGCGATGTAAGAGTCCATATGTGACCTACAGACGTAGGTTTTGAAACATCTAGAGGAAAATGAACTTCAAAAAGCCTGCTGCCGTGAGTTTGTTTCAGCGGGTTAGGTTGTTCCGTTGATTAGGTATCGGGAGTCCCTGAACCGGCGACCACATGCCGAGGCGGGCAGCGGGGGGTCAGCCTGTCTGCGAGGCAGAGAGCGCGGGCACGTGGCACGCGGGGAGACACGGTGCGTAGCACAGCGCCTGGCCAGGGGGGTGCTTCAAATAGTAGCTGCTGGGTGACTTAAAATTCACTAAATGAAGTAAAGGTGAGGAGCTTCACAAGAAAGCTGTGCGCAGGCCAGCCAAGCACCCCTAAGAAGACTAGAGTTTTCCTCAGGATATGGCGTGCAGTTTATTCTAATACCCAGACGGTTAGGTAATTGAAACCCCAAATTCTTCTGTTCCACATAACTGAACCCCAGTAGCTTTAGTCTGGACAGTTTTCAAGGCAGCCTTCACCAGGAGGGGAACAAAATGACCTCCTCAGAGCATGGAGCTTTGAACAAGCCTTCCCTTTAAGATTTGCGTAACTTGCAGGAAAATCAGCCAACTGGGAGGAGATTTGATTTGTGGAATTATGTGTCTATATTCTAGGAAAAAACATTGTATATCAACAAATAAGTTGTTTTAGAACAGCTCATTCGGGGCTCTTCTTTCTGGCAACAGCTGACGTGGCCAGGTGACCATTAACCCTGCCTCCCGTGGCGCCACGAAGCAGCGCAGGCCGTGGGGAGCATCAGTAGCTGACGTGAACCTCAGTCAGCTTAGCCCACAGTTAAGTACTACACATGGAGTCAGATGCCGGAGAAAGGCCCAAAGCCGTCGTCTAATAATGCAGGCCACATCTCTCTAGAAGTAATATCGTCATACCCAAAGTCCATTTCTTTCTCATGTTCAGTTTGTCAAGTAAGACACTGACATGCCTTTGACCAGAATGTCCAGTAACCTGAGAAACTATGTCTGGATTTAGTGAGAGAGAGTCATGTTGACCAAGCAGTCAAGGGTCAAGGAAGTTTTGGTGGCTGGGGTCAGAAAGCTTCCTCAGGTGTTTTAATCGGCTTGAAAATTTTGATCAGCGAGGCAGTGAAGAATCAGCATAAAGCCTCAGTCAGGAAATGGAATTTATAACGCTCAACGGTAAACTATTAAGTTACAATCTCAGAGCTTTCAACATCAGCTCTGTGGATAATTTCCAAATACATGATCTCCAGCTCAGACCTTTCCCCTGAGTTCCAGAATCACCTCTCCAGCTGCCTGCCTGACCTCCCTTGGATGTAGAACCGGGGTTTCAAACATAACATCGAAAACTGAGCTTTTCACCCTCAAATCTTGTTCTCTCAAAAATCTTTCATTCCAGGGGCGCCTGGGCGGCTCAGTTCGTTGAGCATCTGACTTCGACTCAGACCATGATCTCACGGTCCATGGCTTCGAGCTCCGCATTAGGCTCTGTGCTGACAGCTCGGAGCCTGGAGCCTGCTTCAGATTCTCTGTCTCCCTCTCTCTCTGCCCCTCCCCATTTGCACTCGGTCTCTCTCTCTCAAAAGTAAACATTAAAAAAATTTCTTTTATTAAAATAAAATCTTTCATTTCAGTAAATGCCAACTCTGTTCTTCTAATTTCTCAGTCTGCAACCTTGGAGACCACCTCAACTGCTCCGTCTCTCTCACCTGCCACCCCCCAGCCCCTTAACAAATCACGTTGCCTCTCTCGTGAGAGTGAATTCAGAATCCAGCTACTTGTCACCAACCGCACTGCTTACACCCCGGCCCAGGTCACCAGCATTACCTCAGTGGCCCGATTTGTCTCCCTGCTTCTGCCCCCATGCCCTCTTCCCCGGTCTGTTTTCAACACAGTGGCCGAAGTGATCCTGTTAAAACACAAGCTGTCCCTTCTCTTCTCAAACCTTTCTTGGTTTCCCACGTGACATTAGCCTTCAAGGCCCGGATAATCTGTGCCCCAGCCCGGCCTCCTCCCTGACCTCGTCTGGCCTCCCCTCTCCGCACCCCTCACCCCAGCCGCGCGGGCCTCTTCATTTCTTAAACACAGCGGCCCCTCCCACCTCAGGGCCTTCGGTCCGCGCCTGCCCTGCCCGCGCCTGCCCTGCCTGCGCCTGCCCTGCCCGGTGTCTGCTCTGCTCTTCGTCCTCCGATGCCCCCTTGGCCGCGAGGCCTTCTGTGACCCGTGTACCTGTGATTGTAAAGTCCACCCCAGGCCTGCCATCCCCCTCCCTACTTCTTTTAGCACACAGCACCGTGGGTCTCCTTTCCGTCTTTGTCCACACCCCTGCTCGCACCGCTGGACTGCGTGCTCCCTGAGGGTAGAGGCATTTGTCTGGTCCCTGTAGAACCCGCTGCGTTGGTGGTGTAGTGGTGCGCGTGGCTGCCTTCCCTGTGGAATCTGAAGCGCCTCGGCCGTGCCTGCACTGTAGCCACGCCACGCACAGCTGCCTCCCGGCCGAATACAGGCATCTTATTTGACATGGGAGCTTCTTGGGTGTCAGCCAGCACGTGGGCCTCTACCGCCTCACTGGTGTCTCGGGTGACAGTGCCGAAGAGTCTGGTGTGAACACTGGGATCTGTTGGCCAGCCCCAGGGTTTACCCCAGCTCATTTCCTCTTTATGGTTGTGATTAATTTAGGATAAGGTTTAAATTGTATCACATTCTATCAATTTGCTACTTCTGATTTTTTCTTGTTTTTTAGTGCCTCATTAAACACTAATGTGATTTTTAATTTACAGAAAGCATAGTGAATAAATATACTAATGTGGCATATAGCTTAGCATAAATAAGTCTTAGTTTAAGATGATGATTTAAGTGGTCAAAGGGGACATCTTTAAAACTACCTTTATGGGGCACGGGATGGCTCAATAGGTTAAGTGTCCGACTTCGCCTCAGGTCGTGATCTCACGGTTCATGGATTCAAGCCCCGGGCTAGGCCCTGTGCTGACAGCTCGGAGCCTGGAGCTGCTTCCGATTCCTGTGTCTCCCTCTCTCGGTACCTCCCCTCCTTACGCTCTGTCTCTCTCTGTCTCCAAAAATAGATAAACGTTTTAAAAAAGTTTAAAACTCCCTTTGTAACTAAAAGTCAGTTTTAAAACAAAACATAAATTGGTAATTTAAAAGTAAAATCAAAGCAGTACAGTCTAGAGTTCCTGGCTTCTGTAGCCAGGCTCTCCATTTTCTCTGCCTTGAAGCACACGTTAAGCATTCTGTGCTGTGTGCCTAACTCCGAGAGTTTATTATACTTTTAGTTTGTTTACTAAAATATGTTCTGACACCTTTGTTGATATTGATATTAAAAATCTCGTACATTTGAAGGTCAAATGTATTCTATTTCTAAAATATCTCTGCAGTGCATTTTTAGGTCCCAAAGACCTTTTTCCATATAAGGAATACAAAGACAAGTTTGGGAAGTCAAACAAACGGAAAGGATTTAATGAAGGATTGTGGGAAATAGAGAACAACCCAGGAGTGAAGTTCACTGGATACCAGGTAATGGTTTGCTTCCTTGTTAGATCTCATTTCTTTGGGGCCTTTGTTATATGTCCTTTTATACTAGTAGTTACCCTCCTTTCATCTATCTGAAATCAGAGTTTAGCTCCAGTAATATTTTAGATTAAATATAATTCTGTTACCCAAGGGGGTTCAAGTCAAGTGGTCACTGGAAAATTGAAGTTGACAGTCCTTTATTTTGGAATCTGAAGAGTAAGCTGAACTCTTTCAGATTAAAATAGAATGACTCTTCTCACAGTCTCTGTTCTCTGCTAATTGTTCAAAACTGTAATTAGCCAGTATCTTGTTTCGTAGGCAATCCAGCAACAGAGCTCCTCAGAAACCGAGGGCGAAGGGGGAAATACCGCGGACGCGAGCAGCGAGGAGGAAGGGGACCGAGTGGAGGAGGACGGAAAGGGCAAGCGGAAGAATGAGAAAGCGGGCTCCAAACGGAAAAAGTCCTACACTTCAAAGGTGACCGAGCGCCGTTTCCGTTGTTACCCGTGTTATGCGCACATTCATTAGATGGCCTTTGACTCCGTCCGTGGGCACCTAGGAACAGCTCTGTGGAGCCTCTGCCTCGGGGACACTGACAGAGCCGAGGGGGTAGGACAGGTGACCTTGCACGTGAGGGCAGCTGGCGGTGGACTCTTCAGGGCTGATCTGGCTCTGAAAACACTGCTGCTCAGTTGGAGAAGGACTGCTCTTCAGCCCCGGGGCCAAGGGCAGGTGTGCCGCCTACGGTCACCTCCAGACGAGTCCGGAAGGCGTCGGGGGTACAGGAGACCAGGACGCTTCCGGACTGGTCTAGGCAGCTAGAAAGATAGACTCTTAACCTGTCTTTCTGCTTTAAAGAATGTATAAGTAATACATATAAATGAAGAGAGGACTGAAGGAAACAAGTGGGAGGAGAATGTACCTTAGAGAGCGGGGCCAGGCCCTGCTGAAGAGAAGAGGCAGAGTTCACACCGAGGCCTGAAGAAAGCAGGGCAGGCACGTTTGCAGCAGAGCAGCCCAGACCGAGGCAGGAAGAGGCTGGCCCGACCTGGATTGAAGAAGACAGGCGTGGTTGGGGGTCATGACCAAGAGGGAGAGGCAGGCAAATGCTCAGTCATGGAGACTCGTGTGCCACGTTAAGGAATTTGGATTTATTCCCAATGTGACGATAATCAATCGAAGGCTTTAAACAGAGGAGTGATGTGATCCTAGATTTACAAATTAAAAGTCTAGGTTTTTCATACAGTAATCCAGACATACAGTTGAACAGACTATGAGATTGTGGAAATTTTAGAAACTGGAAGCAAGATAAATTGATCTCTGAAAACCAGAGATTGGTACAAGTTTCATTATAATTGGTCTGTCACACGATTGAATACTTGGATAAATTACTTCCATTTAGATTCTGGTATTCAGTAGCTGGACACCAGACCTAGGAAACTCCTCAAGAACCAAGTCACAAGAGTTTAAGAGATGATCAGCATTTTATTTTACAATCTATAAAATCTACCCCACAGGCATACAGGTGAAAGTGTATGAATACATATTACTTTGTACATAATGAAACACGGGGTATTTGCCTTGGGTGGAGATACAGTTTGCAAATCACAACAAAATAATTAGAATTTTCCTTGTTAGATTGTATCTCCCATTGCATTTTTTAAGCTGAATTTTTTTTTTAGCATTTTGAATTTCACTTAACCACACAGTTGAATTGATTTTTTTAAATTTATGACTGCCTGCTGAGCTGTGCAATGTATTGTACCACCTAAGCTACCTAAGGTAGTGGAGGCATTTAACAGTGTGGATATGTGGCTTTTAAGTGCCATTATTCCATTGCTTGCTGTGATGTCCAGAAGTAAGGGGACTCATGCCTAGTGCGGATAGATGATTTAAAGCAGTGAAGGGGTGAAGACATACTTTACTTACTAAGGTTTCTCTATGTTCAATTAAGGGATCGTCTTTTTTTGCTTTTCCTTCCAGATCACACCTTTCATGATCACTTAAGAACCGTGACTTTCTTTTTACTCTTTACTGTTTTATTTATTGTCAGAAGAAATTATGCACAAACACACAGACTTTGGAAGAACCTAAATGGTTTTTAATTTTCATTATTAACTGAGAAACCTAGCACGGTGGTTCTCGAACTTCCACATACATCAGAATCACCTGGAGGACTTGTTAAAACACACATTGCTAAGCCTCACCCCCTGAATTTCGATTTCAGTAGGTCTTGGGTGTGGGTCTGAGAATTAAATTTTCAGGCAAGGCTGATGGCTGCTGATCTGGGAACCATGTTTAGAGGAGCGCTTACCTGACATAACCTCCTTGTCCTTGGCTTCCCAAATGTTTCCTTTTTGTTGAAAACAGTGCTCTTTTCTTAACACCTGTTCCTGAAAGTTGAATAATCTACCTTTGCCACTGAAAACCAATGGTTCGCAAACTTTTGACTACATCCCAGTCAAAAAGCAGATTTGAAGGAGTTCTGTCTATCTCTTTGGCAGTAAGTATATGGGTGATTCATATATGGCCATAACAGAATCTGGAAAATTATAGGTCAAAGCATTTTGCACGCACATTACTTCCTGCATAAAGTAGGGCAAATTAGAGCCTCACAGCAGAGCAAACCAGTGATGGTGCTGAACCACTGAGGTGTAAAACAGACGTGGCAGCAGTAGGACACACAACCGATTCGAGACCGCAGTGATGAAACAGATGAAGGGCTCCTCCCCACAGTTACAGGAATTACCCTGATCTGAATTTGCAGCACAAGCAAAGCTTAGCAGGGTCACCAGATACAGCCTGGGGGCCAGGTCTCTCAGAATACGACTATGGCTCTACAGTGAAACTTCAGGAAAGCCCTGATTCTAGTCTGTGTAGTGCCGAGTTAGAAGGCCTGTAAATTCACTCATGGGGTTACTCAGAAGTATCCTTGTAAGCATTAGAAATCTTAGGGATTTGTGTATTATTACCTCTAAGAATTGTAGGTCAGAGATTATTATTTGAGAATTACTACATAAAGCAGTCACTACGTTTCAATAGTTATACTGTATTTACTAAGAAAACAAAAAGTATTCTGCTTTTTGTATTGTCCTCCTTGATTTTAGCTTAAATGATAGACCCTCCATGTTTGGATTATTAAATCTCTGTTTTTCTTTCATGTAAAAAGTAAAGATGTCCTCATTTTAAGCTGACATTTTGGGCTTGGTTGGTAGTTTCAGTTAAGTAAAATAGAAGCGATGTAATTATATGGTCTATCACAGAGCTAGAAGATACGTTCTGGGAAGTTGTGTTTAAAATACTGTCTGAGGAGTCTCCCAGCTTGCTAGTTCACTTCTGGAAGACCAAAAGTGACTTGGCTAAACCAGTTTTGCCTCAGCTCTTATTTCCCAGTTGCTTAAAGCTCTTAAGAGTCCTCAAAAAGGACATGTTAGTGAAATGCTACATTTTACTTTCTTAAAGGTGCACAGTGGGACCAGCTTTTGATCCTTTTAATGCTATTCTGCAAGCAGCTTTGGCTGTAAACTATAATTGTATTTTCATTTTCCTTAAGTTCATCTTGATTTCAAAAGCAAGGTGAAAAGAAAAAAAGGGCTAGTTCCCTCAGGTTCTTAAATACTATCTACGATTTAAAAGATTACACTAGTTTATATCACACGGTGATATAAATGTTGAGATTACATGGATCCTGTCAACCACTCGGCTTCAACAGCTTTCACATGAATATTCCTATATTATCTAAGATCACTCACCTCACGCTGTGGACCTGAGTTTCTACTGTAAAACGAGGAGGAAGGACAGGACGGCCTGACGGCGCCTTCTCGCTCTGCAGCCTCCTGACGGGGTGTCCATCCGGCTACCATTTATTCATGAACAGTGTTCTGGGCACACGAATCTACATTAGTGCATTGAACATCGCCCTGCTGGAAGGAACTAGCAGGTCACGTAGTTCGCCTCTACTTCCTTCCCCAGCTCGCTGCCCTGAGGCCCAGTGAGGTGAAACGAGGCGCCCGGGCCACCCCGCCCAGCCTGCCTGGCGGCACTGGTTATCTGGTGGCCGGGCCACAGAGACGGGCCGTGGGGCAGCCACTTCTCCGGTTCTTACTTGCCCTCGTGCGTCTGGGTCTGTACTTTTGACTCTAATTTTTAACTTGTCCAAACATTTAGAAATCCTCTAAACAGTCCCGGAAGTCCCCCGGAGATGAGGACGACAAGGACTGCAAAGAAGAGGAAAACAAAAGCAGCTCCGAGGGTGGAGATGCCGGCAACGACACCAGAAACACAGCGTCAGACTTGCAGAAAGCCAGCGAAGGGGTAAGGCCGCCGTGCGTTCCCTCCCGCCTTCTAACCTAGAAGATGCTAGACGTGGGCAGTGTTCACGGTCAGCAGCAGGAAACCCTGCCCTAGCAGAAGGAGGCGGATTCGCAGGCTGAGCCGAGGATGTGCGCACAGCTCCCGGGTGAAGGGTTAGCTGCTTAGGGTCTGAGGACAAAAGAGAGCCGGTTGGGAAGCACACCTGCCTATCCGTTTGGAACTGTGAGCAGTTCGTTCTTTTTTAAACTAACTTCAGCAACTTGAGTCTTTGATTTTCTTCTTAATGTTTATTTACTTATTTTGAAAGAGAGGGTGAGCACATGTTCACAAGCGGGGGCGGGGGGGGCGGGCAGAGAGAGAGGGGAGAGAACCCTAAGCAGGCTCTGCACTGTCAGCACAGAGCCCGACCTGGGGCTTGAGCTCACGAACTGTGAGATCATGACCTGAGCGGAAATCAGGAGCCAGACGCTTAACTGACTGAGCCACCCAGGTGCCCCAACTTGGGAGTCTTTTAAAAAGTAAGATGTGAAATACTGAAATTATGAAATGCCATCTCAGATTTTACAGTTCTATTTAGATGAATGGCATGTTCAAAATACGAGATTTCATACCCTCTTTATTTCCTAGAAGCTGTTTGTTTGTACTTGTATGTACCCGAAGGACCCGAATACCCGAAGTATTCGAACAACATGTGAACATTGGTATTTAAAGTACTAACAGGGAAGACTTGTCCACTTTGAATTTTCTTAACTCTTTTTTAAAGGATAGTTGACATACAATATTGTAGTAGTTCCAGGCGCGCAACAGTGCGTGCACATGTTTAGACCTTGCTGAGTGTTCACTGTGCTAAGTGTGGTTGCAGTCTGTCCTCATACCAAGTTACTGCCGTACTCTTGACTCTGTTCCCTGTGCTGCACTTTACATCCCTGGGATTTACTTGTTTTCTAACGGGAAGTTTGTACCTCTTCATCCCCTTCACCCATTTCACCCATTTCACCCACTCCTCACCCTCCTCCTGGTGGTAGACAAAGTGTGCCTCCTATATCTGGGACTGTTTTGTTTTGTTTGTTCGTTTGTTTTGGTTTTTAGATTCCACGTATGAATCTAAAATTCATAATTTTATGAATTCATTTATTCAATTATGAATAAAATGAAATCATAATTGCACTTGTCTTTCCAGCATATTTCACTTATATACTCTAGGTCCATCCGTGATGTCACAAATGGCAAGCTTTCATTCTTTTTTATGCTTGAGCAATATTCCTGTGTGTGTGTGTGTGTGTGTGTGTGTGTGTGTGTGTGTGTGTGTGTGTGTGTGTACACACACCATATCTTTGTCCATCCATCTGTAAGTAGACACTTGGATTATTTCTATATCTTGGCTATTGTAAAAATGCTTCAGTTAACATAAAGTTGCATGTTTCTCTTTAAATTGGTGCTTTCATTTTCCTTAGTTAAATACCCAGAAGTGGAATTACTGGTATTTCTAACTTTCTGAGGCACCTCCACGCTGTTTTTCCGAGTGGCTGCACCGGTTTATGTTCCCGCTGACAGTGCACGAGGGTTCCCTTTTTTCCCATCTTGCCAACACTTGTTACTTCTTACCTTTCTGAATCTAGCCATTTCTGACAGGTGTGGAGGGATAGCTCCCCTCAAACATGCCTCCCTTCCCCCACACATCCTATTCTTTTTACTTTGCTCTTCATCTCTGAACTTCCTAAAGGACTTCTTCTCCCAGCACCCACTTCCTCAGCCGCACACACACGCCTTACTCGGTGACGCTCCAGTGCGCCTCCGCCGTCCCGCGGGAGCGCCTCGCACCAGCCCCGCCGATGCTCTCCCTGCCGGGCCCAGGGTCCTTTCCGTCTTTACTTTCCCTCTGCGGCGCTCCGTGCCGTGACCCCCCCCCAACTTTGCCTGCAGGCCCTGCCGCTTCCCCACGCGGCCCTGTGCGGTCCCTGTGCGGTCCCGGCAGAGCTCCCGCCTCGCCCGCCACTCGCCTGCAAGCCTCCCCACGTCCGGCTTCTCCCTCTTGTGGTTTCAACTGTTTATTATAGATTACGGATGACGTCCCCCTGTGTCTCCTGCATTGTGGATCCGTCTTTCTAACCATTAAGGAAACATTTCTACTTGAAGATCTTGAATGCACTTCAGGAAACAGTAGCTTTTAGCAGTAGCACAGCCGCCGAGTGAACGGCTCAGTTACTCTGTGCCTTAGACTGTGCCAAGTGCTCAGTGCGTTGTCTCATTTAATCCCCACACAAATCCCAGGACATAGACGGAGGCATTACCCATTTTGTACCTGGGGAAAATGAGGCTGGGAAGATTGGCCCGGGATCGCATAGCTGGTAGGAGCCTGAAATCCATTCATTTTTCCATTCGTTCCTTTAAATTGAAGTATAGCCGACATACAGTGTTAGTTTCAGGTGCACAGCGGAGTGACTTGACAAGTCTGTGTGTCATGCTGTGCTTACCACACAACACTGTTACAGCGTCGCTCACTGTTCCCTATCCTGACCTTGTCCCGTGACTTATTCCTTAACTGAAAGCCTGTATCCCCCTCTCTCCCCTTCACTCGTTTTGTCTCTCCCCTGACCCTCCTCCCTGACAGCCATCAGTTTGTTCTCTGTATTTATGGGTCTGGTTCTGTTTTTTAGATGTCACACATAGAAGTGAAATAATGATTATTTGTCTTTCTCTGACTTATTTCACTTAGCATAATTCATCCTAGTTCCTTCCATGTTGTCGCAAATGGCAAAATCTCATTCATTTATGGCTGCTTAATATTCGATTGTATGCGTACACCACCTCTTCTCTACCCATTCACCTATCGATGGACACTTAGTTTCCTTCCATAACTTGGCTACTATAAATAATGCTGCAGTATAAACAAGGGTGCATATATCTTTTTGAATTAGTGTTTTCATTTTCTTTGGTCGTAGAATTACTGCATCATATGGTATTTCTACTTTTAATTTTTTGAGGAACCTCCACACTGTTTTCCACAGTGGCTGCACCAGTTTACATTCCCACCAACAGTGCACGAGGCTTCATTTTTCTCCACATCCTCACCAACACTTCCTGTTCTTGTCCTTTTGATAGTTATTCTGACAGGTGTCACGGGATCTCATTTTGGTTTTGATTTGCATTTCTCTGATGACTAGTGATATTGAACCTTTTTTCATGTGTCTGTTATCCATCTGGCTGGATGTCTTCTTTAGAAAAATGTCTATTTGTGTCCTCTGTCCATTTTTGAATAGGAGTTTTTTTGGTTTTGAGTTGTATGAGATTGATAGATTGATAGATCGATCAATCAGATAGATAGATAGATAGATAGATGATAGATATTGATATGAGATATATAGACATAGGATATTAGCCCCTTACCAGATATATCATTTGCAGATATCTTCTCCCATTCCATAGGTTGCCTTTTCATTTTGTCAATCAAAAGCTTTTTATTTTGGTCTAGTCTCAATAGTTTATTTTTCCTTTTGTTTCCTTTGCCTGAAGAGACACATCTAGAAAAATGCTGCTAAATCTAATGTCCAAGAGATGACTGCCTGTGTTTTCCCTTAGGAGGTTTATGGCTTCCTGTCTCACATTTAGGTCTTTAATCCCTTTTGAGTTTATTTTTGTGTATGCTATAAGAAAATGGTCCAGTTTCATTCTTTTGAATGTAGCTGTTCAGTTTTCCCAGCAACCTTTATTGAGACTGTCTTTTCTGCATTGCATATTCTTGCCTCCTTTGTCAAGATTAATTGGCCATATAACTAAGGGTTTATTTCTGGGCTGTCCATTCTGTTCCATTGATATACGTATCTGTTTCTGTGCCAGCACCATACGCTTTGATTAATGCAGCCGTGTAGTATCTCTTGAAGTCTGAGAGCGCGATGCCTCTAGCTTTGTCCTTCTTTCTTACAATTGCTTTGGCTCTTTGGGATCTTTTGTGGTTCCATACATTTTTAGTATTTATTTGTTCTAGTTCTGTAAAAAATTCTTTGGTATTTGAATAGAGATTGCATAGGAACAGTCTATGGACTGTTCTATGTGGTTGGGACATTTTGACAGTATTTCTGTCCGTGAGCATGGAGTATCTTCCCATTTGTGTATGTCTTCTTCAGTTTTTTCATTAGTGTTTTATTATTTTCAGAATATAGGTCTATCACCTCTGTGGTTAAGTTTATTCCTAGGTCTTAACTCTTTTGGGTGCAACTATAAATGGAATTATTTTCTTAATTTCTCCTTCTGCTACTTTGCTATTAGTATGTAGAAACGACAGATTTCTCTATATGAGATTCGTATCTTACAACTTCACTGAATTCATTTATTCTAATATAGTTTCTTGGTGGAGCCTTTAGGGTTTTCTGTTCTATCATGTCATCTGCTTATAATGACAGATTCACTTCAGTTTGGATGTGTTTTCTTTCTTATCTGATTGCTATGGCTAGGATGTTAAATAAAAATGGCAAGAATGTACCTCCTTGACTTATTCCTGATCTTAGGAGGAAAGCTCTCCATTTTTCACCATTGAGTATGATGTTAACTGTGGGTTTTTCATAGATGGCCTTTATTATCTTGAGGTATATTCCCTTTATATCCACTCTGTTAAAAGTCAGATCCGTTTATTTTTAACCCTCTTTTTAATAATATATTAACATATATTATTATATTTTAATAAGTAATAAAACAAATAAATACATTAAAATGTTATTAAAATGCATATTTATATTATATTTATAGTATATTTATAGTATACAATATACTTATATAATATATAAATAGGTTTAATGTATTAAAACATATATGTAATACATAATTATATATAATTAGAATACTATGTTTATTACTTTACATTCCTATTACATATGCATTCTTTTGTATATAACAAAAGATTTTTATATAAATGTGTATATGTATGTATATATAATACATATGTATTATATACATGCTTGTAATACATATGTATTATATATATTTATACAAAAATCTTTTGTTATATACAAAAGAATACACCTGCAATAGGAATGTAAAGTAATAAACATAGCATTCCGTTGACTACCAGTGACCCTCCCACTCAACCCCAAAACTAAAACAGAATAACTTGTATCTAATTACATACTCTTCCCTTGTCCCATCTAGAGAGATAACCACTAGTGTCATATTTATGATCTCCTTTCATTTTCAGAATTGTAACTCTTATCTAACATATAAATATATATTTAAATAATATATTCCTTAATTTTGCTCATTTTTGAGATTTTTTTTCCTTCAAGACAGGTGCTTTTATTATCACTATTTTATAGATGTAGAAATCAGGCACAGAGAAATTAAGCAGTTTTCCAGTCATGCGGCTGGCTGATGGCGGCGCTAGCATTCAGAGCCACATGGACCGAGTAAGGGTCCATGCTTTTAATCCCTGTGCCATACTGCCAATCATTTTTGAGATTTTTAAGAAAAATGATGACATTTATTTACTGCTGTGGTTCCAGGCGTCCTTCACGTGGTTCTGTATAGAATGGTTTATTAATTTCTCACGGTAGCGTCATACCCAGTTTTACGATGATACTGCGTTGCTATGCTTAGTCTCCTGCTTGCCTCCTAGTGCACAGAGGTGGGAGGTCCCAGAGGG
The DNA here is from genome assembly GCA_017311185.1 of Proteles cristata cristata. Lineage (NCBI taxonomy): Eukaryota > Metazoa > Chordata > Mammalia > Carnivora > Hyaenidae > Proteles > Proteles cristata. The sequence continues at coordinate 893,616 of JAESUZ010004070.1, read as the reverse complement.
TTTGTAAACACAAACTGGACCCAGCAACTCATGAGTGTGTGGTTTAACTTTATAAGATAATGCCAAGTTATATTCCTAAGTGTTTGGACCAGTTTACACACCCACCTTCAATGTACAAGTTTCTTGTGACAAGCATGTCACTGTCAAACTTTACATTTTTGCTTGTGTAGTGAGTATAAATGATAGTCTCTGTAGTTCTTTGATTAGTAGTGAGGTTGAGCTTCTTTTCACATTTATCGACCACCCGAGTTTCCTCTGCTGTTGTATGTGCTGGATTTTGCATTTTTGCCCATTTTCCTATGGGACTGTTCTGTGTTACTGATCTGCAGGACTCACTCATGTACATATTCTGGACTCTAACAGGGGTGGTCATGTGCATTGTAGGCGCCTTCTCCACATTTGTGGCTTCTCTGATGTTTTTATATACCTTTTGGTGAACAGACTTTCTCTGTTGTAGTCAAATGTCTCAAACTTTTCTTTTTATGGTTAGCATTTTTCTGTCTTGTTTAAGAAACCTATCCCTTTCCCAAGATCAGAAAGATATTCTCCTATATTTCCTTTTTAAAATCATAAAGTTCAGTTTTTAACATGCTAGTATTTAGTCCATCTGGAATTGATTTGGGTACAGTATGAGGTAGGGACCTGTAGCCTTTTACCCACAGCGGCACCATTTGAACCAGCACCATTTATGAAATTGTCCCTCCTTTCCTCTCTGATCTCAGTGTCCGCTGTCATATAGGCACGACTCTCTTTGGGTTCTCTGTTCGGTTCTTTTGATCAGTACCATACTTTTCTTAGTTATGGTAGCTTTATAATGAGTTCTGATGTCTTGAGGGGCTTAGCAGACAGATCTTAAACTTCTTTCCAAATACTATGTCATGATCCAAGATAGAAATTCAAAAAGGGCTTTTTTTCTCCATGAGAGAATTTACAGCACATGTTCTGGGAAGAACGAATCAAATGAGAAATGATCACACAGTGATCACATAGAAGAGAGCTTCCCAGGCGGTGCTCCTCAGGAGACAAAGCCGAGGGCCTCGCCCACGGCTGGCGGGGCCGCTGTGGTTCACCCGCCCTGCAGCGGGGGGAGGCAGGTGAGAGGGCACCAGGGTGAGAGCTTGGACTGCTTCCGTCTCAGGAGGCAGGGGCAGCATTTGAGAGTGGTAACGGGAACAAGTGTTGGAATCCCTGGCGCGGGAAATGGGACAGAGCAGTCACTTAGGAGGGCTGGAGGCACAGGTGGTGACAGGAGGGCGAGCTGTTTGATCAGGTGGCGGTAGAGCTGTGGTGGTCGCCAACAAGGCGGGTGGCGCTGGTGTTTGCATGGACAGTGCACCGTGGGAGTACCGTGCACCCCGCACTTCCCCGACTCCTGCCTGTAAAAGGCTACAGAATCCCCAGGATCTTATGACAACCTAAAGTGCTTCCGTGATTTGGCCCCCAAAACGGCGACTTCAGACGGTACCTGGAGGTACAGCGCCCCCCCTTATCCGCAGGGGATACGTTCCAGGACCCCCGTGGGCAGCACGAAGCCGGTGTGCACGTACCTGTGATGCAGCTTAACGTGTCAGGCACAGTAAGAGGTTAATAACTCGGAATAAAGTGGAACAGTGGTGACAATGTGCCATAATAAAAGTTCAGTGAAAGTGATCTCCCTCAAAATAGCTGCCTGTGCGGCACCACCCTGACTGCTTGATGAGGGTGAGGTAACCGAAGGCCGCTGCTGACCCGCTAGAGGAGAGCAGGGTGGGGGAAGCGCACCTGCTTCCCGGCCCCACTGGACCGGAGGAGGGGAGAGCGCGCGTTGGCGGGGGCCTGTGCTCTCCCGGTGGTGGAGAACCGCTTGCCTGAGAAATAGCCATGGGGGTGAGTGAGGTAGGGCGGACGACGAGCTCTCTGGAGGGGAGAGGCAAGGAACTGAGGGGTCAGGGCTTTGGAAAGACAATCTACGTGGAGAGACATCCTGGGATTATAATATCAAGTGACAGTGAGCCAGGGCCGAAATCTGTAGGGAGTGACCCTGGGTGACGGGCAACTTTGTGACACTGCAATGACACCTGCCTCTGGTCCTCATAGCCTTGTGTGACCACCTCCCCTGGAGTGGGGGCTGCACCCGTGACCTCCAGAGGTGACTGCAGGCGGGAGAGGGGGTGGTTCACAGTATCGACATTCAAGGCACATTCAAGGCGAGGAGGACTGGGTGGACCCCTCCCCCGCCCCCGGGTCAGCAGCTCCCAAGTGAAGGGGCACAGGAGGAGCAGCAGCACAGTCCCCCATCCCCAGGGAGAACCAGGTTTCCAGTAGAACAAGTTGGGGGGCAGAATATCTGAGGAACGCTCGTGGGGAATCGAGATCTGCCGGTGGCTCACTGCGCTGTCCAAGGGGCCTAGTGGAAGAGACCGAGGAACCTGGGTGGGGGCAGGAGAGCGTGAGAGCTGAAGTCAGTAGGGGCACCTGGGTGCTCAGTGTCTGACTTCAGCTCAGGTCACGATCTCATGGCTTGTGAGTTCGAGCCCCACGTCGGGGTCACTGCTGTCAGCACACACCCTGCTTCAGATGCTCTGTCCCTCCCTCTGTGCCCCTCCCTTGCTCTCTCTGTCTCTCAAAAATTAAGAACATTAGAGATGAGGTTATAAACTAACACGTACAAACCTGACACAGGATGAGAGTCTAGGAAGTGATGTGCTCAGGAGCCCAGCTGTGGTCACTGAACTAAGGATAAAAGGCCTCACAGGCTCAAGGTGTGGGGGTGTGGAGGTCATGCGTATGGTAGGGGAAGGAGAGAGACGGTTCTTGCACGGAGCCCACAGAGTCCGGGAGCCCCTGTACTTGACTCCATCCTCGCGCCTGCCAGTGGCAGCACGAGGCGGAAAAGGGCAGGCGCCGCCACACGGGGAGGGGGAGGGGCGGCCTCGCGGGTTCATGGGGCACGAAGTAGAGGTTGCTGATCTTCCTGACCTGCACACCATGCTGTTTTTATCTCCATGTAAAAATTACCTCAAGACATAGGCCTTCAAACAACCTTGGTCGTCTGGCATTTTCCCCTGGGCCAGGACTCCAGGCACGTGTAGCTTATTGGGTCCCCATCTCTGCATCCCTCCAAGGCTGCGGTTAAGGTATTAGCAGATTAAGGTATTAGCAGCGGCTCAAATCCTTTTGCGGCTCAGCTGGGGGTTGGGCCCCTTCCAAGTTCAGTCAAGGAATTGTTGGCAGGACTGAGGACCTCACTGACTTTGGCCAGACGCCCCCCAGCCTCCCTGACACGGTAGCCTCTCCACAGGGCAGCTCCCGCGGGACAGCCAGCTTCATCAGCGAGAGAGTGCGAGCTCACAAGACAAAAGCAGGTCACGGGTGCAGCCCCCACTCCAGGGGAGGGGGTCACACAAGGCTGTGAGGACCAGAGGCAGGTCTCATTGCAGTGTCACAAAGTTGCCCGACCCCGAACCAACCGCTTGGACCAGTCAGGCTCTATCCCCGCCCCGCCCCACCCAGAGCTAGAGTCGGGTCCCCAAATCACAAGGCCACACAGAGTAGCAGGAGGGGCAACGGACAGAGTCAGTACTGGGACAACAGCTACTGCAGTCACTGAAGCCACCAGGCAGAGTCCATGCTTTCATTCTTCTGACGCGGACCTGCCTTCTCTAGTATGTTAGCAAAGGGCCAGCTCTGTGTCCCCGTTGCCCTCGAGATCAAGTCCAGACTCCTTACTGCAGCACACAGGGGTCTGGCCCCAGTTCATCTTTCCAGCCTCATCTCTCACCGTTTACTCTCATTTCTTCAAAGCCAGTGGTTCATCACACTTTTTGGTCTCAGGACCCCCTTAATACTCTTACAAGTAGTTGAGGGTCCCAAAGAGCTTTTGTTACAACCATGGATATTTATTTTATTAGGAATAAAAACAAGTTTTAAAATATTAATTTCAAAAATTATTAATTCGTTATAAAAGAATACTCAATACTTAACACATTTTTATGAAAAAGAACTACGTGTTTCAGAAAATGTTTTGTTTGAGAAAAATGATATTGTTTTACATTTTCTTTTTTTTACATTTTTATTTAATTTTTTAGTAATCTCTACACCCATGGGGCTCAAACTCATGACGCTTAGATCAAGAGTTGCGCACTCTACCGACAGTAGCTAGGCACCCGACGCTGTTTTAGATTTTTAAAAATGTCTTTGTTTGGCTTAATAGAAGACATCAGGGCCTTTACATGTGCCTCAGTACTCAGTCTCTTGCAATGTGTTGTTTTGGTTGAGGTGTAAGGAGATGTGGCCTTACACACACATGTAGTTGAAAGTGGAGATGGCGGGTGAGTATCTTAATAGTTTCCTCGGATCATTGCGAACATTCTTTGGTATTAGACCAGTAGTGGTCATTTCTTAAAGGTTAATTGCAATGCGGAATCTGAACTTTCGGTATTCTGTTAGTTTAAAATCTGGCACTTTGAATAGTTTTTACCCATTTGGAAAATACTGGTTTCCTGAGTTATTTGGGTCTCCCAAATATTTCATTATAAAGTCTTTTTAATCACTTTTTTAAAATATTTATTTTGAGAGAGAGAGAGCACGAGTGCGCACACAAGCTGGGGAGCGCAGAGAGAGCAGGAGAGAGAGAACCCCAAGCAGGCTCCACACTGTCATCGCAGAGCCCGACTCGGGGCTCAGACTCACAAACCATGAGGTCATGACCTGAGCCAAAATTGAGAGTTGGATGCTCAACTGACTAAGCCACCCAGGCATCCCCTTTTTAAATATCAAGCGTATCTTGTCAGAAAAATCTTTATTGGGAATTTTTGATCATGGAGGGTATAAGTTTTCCAGAATTCTAAGTTTCACTTAACAGCCTGAATGTTATCATTGGCAACAATTACTGCCAATTGTCTTCCTTGAGGTAATAGACTCATTTCATTATTGCTGAGAAAGTGTCTGAGTAACCGTAGTTGATCTGCTATCATTTTTTCAAGTGGAAATGGTGTCGCATGGACAGGTCCTGTGACTTCCGCTGTGTTCAGGGTGTCCTCCAGCTTTGCCTCCACCCTGCAGCTGCTTAATGTGCCTCGAATTCAGATGCCTCGAGAGAATCTGATTGGACCAGTCAGCCATTCTGTGAGGGTGGAATGGCACAGAGCGTGGCGGCCAGTGCGCAAGGAACCCCTTCTTCATTCCTTGGAGGAGGCCTCCCGTCTAGGGAACACCCGGAGCTCCTTGCCCAGAATGTACACCCTTATGAGTTATTAGCAGGATTTTTTTTTTTAAAGAGAGAAAGCGTGCACAGATGGGGAGGGGTGGTTGAGAGGGAGAGAGAGAGAATCTTGAGCAGGTTCCATGCTCAGTACAGAGCCAGACACGGGCTCAATCTTACGACCCTGTGATCGTGAACTGAGCAGAAGTCAAGATTTGGACACTTAAACCAACCGAGCCTCCCAAGCGAGGGATTTTTTGATGCACAGATGTGAATAGAATGACTATGGTATGGGAAGTTTAAAAAAATGGATTTATAATTGCTCTTAAGCACTTATTTGACAGCACTGTTTAAAGACCAAAAACATTCCCATGTCCTTAAAGTTGTGGTCATATTCTGGTACCACTGCTACTTTGTTTGGGGCGTTAATTATATCCTGAGGCTGCTATGGGACCATCTGTTCCAAAAATGTTCTCCAGTGTGGATTGAGTAGTTGTTTCTCTGAATTTTCTACCAGTGTAAACATAGATTTTACTGCTTTTCACATTGATACTAATAAAAAGACACTGTTAAATAAATTCCTTTGTTAACAATTTTTCATTGCTTAAAATGGGTGTCTTCCTCCTTCACAAAGGAGGAAAATTCTCCAAAGGCTATGAGTATAATCATATCTGGTATTTTTATTTGTTAATAAATAATTAGGAGTCACTAGTCCCGGCATTTTGCAAGTTCACGGGTTTTAAAGATGATTTTTATTACTCTTTTAAAGTTGGCTTTCTCATGCTGATAGGAACAGAGCGGGCTAAGAGAAATATTTTCTGCCAATATTGAGGTTTAGTGCCTTTTCCTATTTATTGATACATGGTATAACAAACACTGTCGACTTTGGCCATGTACTTAAGAACATACCCATGAGTGAGTACTCATATGCTTCAAGCAAGTTCATTCACTTAGTGAAGGAAAACAATGGAAGCAAGGTGGTTTAGGAAAAAATATGGGGGCCTGAGTTCCCTCTTTCATTGATCCCTTGAGAGCATTAGTAGGGGGATTAGTGTGTTTGGGTTAATGATGAAGAAAACAAAAATAGCCTCCCTATGAGGAAATGTAACCTGACACAATTTAAAGTAGGACCCAGACTGAAACATCATTCTTTTAGGAAGTGGAAATATCCTGTCACACAGATGTGCCATCTAAATTTTAAAAGAAATCTAGACATCTTTTCTCTGTACATCTTGATCTCGTTAATAACTCTTGTATTTCTTCTAGCTGTATGTCCCAAGTAATTAAGTTATAAATATGATACATAATAATTTGTATACATTCCAAATCCTTTCTAAATTTTAAGCAGCTTACCTTTCTGACACCACAGTCCTCATAAAGATGGATTATCTCAATTTCTCCACTGACTTTACCCCAGCAGTACACACTGTCCTGAGCTGTACCAATTGCACACTACTGTACTCTGCCCTGCAGACAGCACACAAAGTTTATTGTTTCGTTGCCTTTTATTTTTTTAGAAGAACACTAAACATGCCCTAGCGCTTCCTCTAGTTTATTGAACTGATAAGTATCAAGCAAAGCCTCACAGGCTAGTCCTGCTAAGTAGTATTACTGCTGCAGTACAGATTAAAATCTCAGAAAATCCCACTTATCTACTTTATAGGTATGGATCGCTTTTATTGTTAATATCCTAAGTCATCTAAAGGCTTGTTCTCTTTCTTTGTTGTTGTTTTTTTTTTCCACAGACCTAACTACCATAATGAATGCTGCATATTAAGAGAAACCACAAGAAGGTTATACATTTGGTTGTCTCATAATCTTGGATTTGATATGAACCAACACATATTCCTTGTTGTCATCGACAGAACCCCAGTTTGTATGTACATTATTCACACTCCTCTCTGTTGTGTTTGGGGGAAGAAAAAGACATTTTAGCCTTTTTTAAGGTTATTGATTTAATTTCATGTTATTTGGTTGCATGAAGTTGCCCTTAACCACTAAGGATTATCAAGATTTTTGCACAAACTGATACATGTCTAGGGGCCCTCTTATCAAGGCGGCTGTGCTCCTCTCTCCTGCCTTGACTCCACTATCACCAGATCCTCAGTTAAAGATAAATTAGCATTTTTTTAAAATGACCACTCAGCATAATGCTTAAGGGATCTCCTTTCTGTGACAGAACCCAGGAAGCCGTTCCTAAACACACAATGTTGGCATACTGAAGACAAAATTGAAATTGCCCTTCAGTTTTGAGGCCATGTGTAAAGTTTAACCATATTGTAAAATATCTATTCCGTATTAGAAATAGCTAGTCAGCAGCTTATACTTCTCAAAACTCATGGTTATGTACACAAACTCAGTTTTTATATGTGAAGTTAGTGAGTCTTTTTGTGTTATTCTAAAATAAAGGCAATGATTTATTTTTTCCCAATGCCAATACAATTTGAGCTAATCACTCAAGGTGGATACTTCACAGTTGAAAGCCGGAATCAGCAGTAGCCCTATGGGAAACCAGACATTTTAAATGAACCACTGTTTTCTTTTGAGCTAGAATTAGAATAGTTGATATTCATCCACCAACCATTATCATGTGTACATTATTGTTGCTACTGTGATAATAGAGACTGTATTTATTTTTATGCCACAGCTTCTGCTGCGCGCGCGCCTCCAGTCAGTTTGGGTTTTATCAGTCCTGTTATGCTTGTCCTTGGGCCATCTTTCACGTATTCGAGGTTTGTAGTTGAAAAGTTTACTGTAAAAAAAAAATCAAAAACAAAAAAATGTATTGTTTTTACAGAATAAATTTATTGGAATGTGTACTGGGCGTAAGATTTGAGGTTGTAAACAACTAAGTTAGTGTAATTTGGCTTCATATATGTAATGTGAGGTATTAATGTAATTCGTATATTAAAGCAAAAATTGTTAACGGCAAGTTGACAATAGAATCAAGTGCAGGTGAGGGTTTTCTTTTTCTTTTTCTTTTTTTGAACACTCTGGGTTTTAGGGTTTTTTTTTAAATAAACATGGGGGAGGGAGAGGAATGGCTCCACGATCGCTTGCACCTCTCAGATAATATTACCCAGTTCAGTGGACCCCGAATGAGCGCACTTGCCATTATCCATGCATTTTCTTATTTTGGACCCTGTCGTCTTATTTTGGTGAAGGGCTAATAAATAACATGAAGAGAAAATGTGGGAAGTTCTAAGAGCGCAGGGCCCCTGGCGATGGGGGGGATGGGGGGGGTGACGAGTCTGGCGGCCAGGGGCTATGGAGGCACCAGTCTGCTTACCCCTCTAAGGCACTGAGAAGGTGGCTGTGTTTCTGGTGTGTTTCTGTCATTTAGCAAATTGTAATTTTTTTCTGTACTCAAATTCCAGATATGAAAAGTTCACTAAAAGCTAATAGGAATGCCAATCCAGTTCTTTTCCCTCGAAAAGTACTTTTCAATTTTGAATACTTTAATTTTAAATTAGTGAAATGTAATCAGTTCATCAAAAGTCCTCTTCATTCCTCACACTAAAACAGAAGGAGAATGTAGATGACATTTTGAATTGGAACATGTAACTGACAGATTTTTAGAATAAAAATCCTAAAGACTACAAAACTGTTTCTGGGGGAAAAAAAGTACAAAATTTTTCAAATTTATTAAGATTTGTTTTCATAAAAGGCCAAAAATAATTTATTAAAAATATACACAGAAATACAGTAGAAATATTTCCAGTCACCAATAAAACAAGTATTCATTAAGGATAATGATAAAGTTACCGATCCCTCCTTAGCTATTTAGACTCACCAAAAAAAAAATTTTTTTTATTAAAAGCAGTGTTAAAAACAGCAGTAAATAATATCCCTTCCTTGGGAAAACATTTTTCAAATAACATCTTAAAATACTGTGATAATTTGCTTTTTATACTGAGGTTGATAATGACACATACAGGTCGTATATGCAAGAAGTATTTCTCCAGTATGTATTTGCTGTTCTGAATTCCTGAATATGCATAGGCTTATTCACTTTTGAATAGTTTCATTTTCCCGCTCACACTGTAGGAGCTAAACTGTATATATTTACAGTTATATTTAATATGTGCAAACAGAATATTGAAATAGATGGCCACGTTACTCACAAATAATTCGTGAACAGATTTCTTTAAACTCTTTCTCAACTTCATTTATCCTTCAAAAAGAGAAAATTTCCCCACACAGTTAGACCCTGTGAGAGCTCACACGTACCGTGCGGGGCCAGAATGTCTGGATTCTTAAGTATCCCTGTGTGGGAAGGGAGTGAAATGGGACCGAAGGTCAGTACCAGGAATAAAAGTCCGTAATCTAGAGAGGAAGAAATAATAGTTTTATTCAACTTTTTCATCTGCCTTCGTTTTTATAAAGAACTCTGGTTTGTAGATACAACGATAGGCCAGGAGCTGAGGAAGAACTCCGTAGGCTATGTTTAATGCTAGAAAAAGGCTTTTTGCTTCTTCAGGGACTCGGTAGACATAAGCAGTTCTAGCGTGAAGAGAAGCACCGATGTGAGAAAACTGAGCCTGTTGCATTTAAAAAAAAAAAAGGGAGGGGGGAGGTCAGCATGAGTTCTGCGTTCGGCTAGATTCACAATGTGTTCTGGATGAGTCATTCAGACCGTGTTTCCTGTGCCCTCAAAACCAGGACTTACAAACAATTCACAGTCTTGAGATTTCGCTGGATTTAGGGCCAGTTTTAACACAACGATTCGATTCAAATAAAGTACACCTTCCTTAGCTCGGCTGGATCACACCATGCAGTGTCCCTTACCAAACAGCAGTGCTCAATTTAAAAGAAAAATTGAGCAAAACCTCTCTGTTTTTTGGGTGGTTTTTTTTCCTGATTTGCATTCTGAGATCCTAACACTCATACTCTGTTGTGGCTCAATAAGCGTGTTCGGTAAAAGTGAAGGAAGTACAGAGTTTAGGAAGCATAAGTGTTTTCTATGGCTGTTTCAAGTGAAGCACTGAGGACCTCAGCTTCCTTAGTCAGCCTTTCACCTCCTCCTGGGAACGAGAGCCCAAAGCCCTTCGTTATGTGTTTTTTTGTTTCTTTCTTCACATATTTGTTGTTTATGCAACTTAAAAACTACTGAGGGTCGTTTCATAAGTACGGTTGTTACCAACTTGGTGGGGGTGGGCGAGTAGGATTATGGCGGCTCTGTATAAAATGGCAAATGTCCAGGCAGGCTACCTCAAATCAAATTCTCATTTATTTAGTACAGCTTGTCACCACAGCCTGAGCCCAGAGTCTCCCACGTGCACTTAAGCGCTTGTCCGTAACGTACACTCGGAATCTGTCCTGTCTGGTACGCCTCCTGGGCACAGGGGGAGACTATTAGGAAAGGCTCCTGGGTGAGGATTTCCTGTGTCCCCAGGTCCTGATAGGACGCAGCCCCGCAGTGCGTGTTTCAGATCTCCCTGAAACCCACGCTGCACGTGAAGAAAGGACTGGAAATCTAAATCTAAGCCGTGACGAATTACTAGTTCATCAGGATCAAAGTGGAAAGAAGTCACAGAATAACAAGAATGAAAAACTAACTCGCTGTAAATACAGACAAAGCTATCTAACATTTCCTTCCCTATGAAATCAGTTTATTCTGCGACGTGGTGAAGACGAAACTCGCCTTTTCCACGACACATACGGGACGAGCTCTCGTGAGCCACACTCGTATGCATTTGTAGCCATTGCGGGTGTTTTCACAGGCGACGTTTGTACAGACTGCTGCCGCGCTGGGCACCTCTGGGGCAGGTTTGCTACTCTCGGGAGGTAAGAAATCAGTGTGGCGTGTTGCCAAGACCCAGCACGTACCCGGTCTGTGCGGCCCAGCAGGGCTCCGCCCCCTCACGCGCCCCCCGGGGCAGGTGCCCGAGCAGAGCCCGGCAGGTGTGAGGCACCCCAGCTCCGGGCTCTGAACACCAGGTCCTGGAGAGTCCAGGGCTGCTCCTGCCCCATCCCAGGAGCACGGAGCCAGAGCGAGGCCCCGTCCTTAATCCTAGTTCTCCCTAGAGCCTCTTTTCAACAACAGTGATTTTCTGAATTAATATAACCAAACTTTTGGACTAGACGCCAGACTTGAACCTTGATTTTCAAGAATCGTGGGTTTGATGTCTCTACAGACACATACACATCACGAAAGTCCCCAAGGTGGGGGAAACGCCAACCATCCTTTGAGAGAGGAAGTAGTGTGAGCAGTCACGCCTACTTGCACAGCGGAACCTGCACCAAAAGTCAGTGAGTCCGTCCGTCCGTCCGTCCGCTCCCTTCCTGCGCTGACCAGTGCAGCTAATACCTCATTTTCCAAAACAGCAAAAATCACGGCAACATGACAAAATGGTCCTGTCCTAGAGTAGACTGTAAGCCCACCGGGCAGGCACTGTGTGTAATGCTTTATGTGGCGCCTCTCGCACTGTTAGAGCTCAATAAACGTTCATCACTAGTGGTCTTGTGACTGTCACAATGCAAAGAGCTTCTGCAAAGCATTTCTCTATTTTTATACCTGTTTCGGTAGGCCTTCCTCCTCCAGCACCATTTCACCAGGGGACGGGTCCACATCTCTAAAGCATGGAGCTGTGTGCACCCAAGAGAAGCTTCAGGCCAGTGTCGTGGGCTTTCAGGCACTGCCTGCACTTGTAATGGGTGTGGCGCTGGCGGTCACGCCTCCCCCCAATGTGCACCCAACCACAGCTTCCTCTCCACCGAGCGGTGGCCAGTGCCCCGGGTTCTGAAGTTTCAGAAAAACCTCTGCTCCCCTGAGGAGTTTCCTTCCCACGCAAGGGGCTGCTAAGAGCCTGCACAGGGTCTCGTGGGTGATGTTCCTGCCAGCACCCAAGGCCTCCAGACGCCAGGGCTCCAAGCTCAGCCGGGCACCTGGTGCTGGGTCAGTGGCTCAGTGCTGCTGAACTGTCACCCAGGATGACAGGTACAACTTGTAGGGCCCAGAAATTTTTGTAGAGTCCAGTGATGTGAGGTTGAGCCCCTCATCATTTTTCTTATTCTAAATCTGTTTTCACCTCAAACGAAGTTAAAAGATACACTTTGATTGTTTTTTAAAGACATGGATGACTGGAATAGAAAATGAGGCAATAAAGGCAAAGAACGGTTACATGTTAATAGCTCTCTTTTCTTATATTTATAGAGACAACCTGGAAAGGATGCCTAAAAATCACAATCTCGGTTCCAGAGGAAGAGCTGAAAGAGTATTATGTGTCCACATAAGTATCACAGGCCAAAACTAATGTGAACATTGGGACAGTGGCCAGGCTACTGGGCCAGTACAGACCGATACGGCTAATCCAGAACTCTGTTATTTTTTAGGGTGTTCTGAGCAGCACAGTCCCGTGGTTAAGGACACTGAATCTGGAACCATACTGAGTGTCCAGCCCCAGCTCTACCACAACCCAGCAGCATGACCTTGGGTTAGGTACGTAACCTCTCTGGCTTCCTCATCTGTAACAGCAGGATGATGGCAGCACATTGCTGGGCTGGGGCAATGAGGTACCTTTGTGAGGTGCTCAGGACCGTGCGTAGCAAGTAAATTACCTGTCCCTGACCTGGCATTCTCCTTCACTGCGAGCTCAGGTGGGCTCTTCGTTTTCAGACCCCCTTGCTGGCCTTCTGACCATTTCAGGACTGTCTCTACCAAAAGATAATCATGTGAAGATTTTAAACCCAAAGTCTGACCTCTAGTGAATTACACTAGAAGCAAATTATTAAAATAGGATTTGCATTAGTATCCCAGCTCTCCACCTTCTCCCTAGATCTCTCAGATGTATCCTAAAGGTTTCCATAAAGAAAAACATACCATAAAATTCACCTCCAGCAGTCAGCTCTACAACCAAACTGTCCACAGATAAGCTTCTGGACCCTCGTGCGAGGAAGTCCACGGCACCCGCAGGGCCCGGGAGTCTGCGTGGCGAGCAGGAAGGGCCCGGCTGACCGAAGCAGGGCCGTTCTGTTTCCATGGGTGTGGCTGGGTGCGTGCCAGGCCCACCGTGAGTCTGTCCCAGAGCTTTCCCCCAACTTCTCTGATGCTTAGGTAATTATGTCTGCGTTTTACCGTTTAGGCACTAACACCCACATGTAGCCACAGGATAATGAATGAGCCTCTGAGCAGCACAAGGCATTTCTAGACCCCCCCTTGGGAATCTTCTCCCAGTAGCAAGAAAGGAGCAGCAGAGACCCATGGCTCATTCCGTGCCGGGCACTGTCCCCCTCTTACACAGATTACCTCACATGGTCCTCAGCGGCTCTGTGAGAAATGATCCTAACTTTACAGAAGAGGAAACCGAGGTAGCCAAGGTCAGGAGCCCATCGGTGACAGGCTGAGAGACGAACCAGTCCGTCTCCAGAACTCAGACTCTTAACCATGTTGACTATATTGACTCTGATTGTTTTCTTTTAATCCCCAGTCATGTTTCAGCAGAGAACAATTCTTCAGTTGCTAGGAAGTGCTAGTAGTAAGTGGGTCCAGGCAGCCTGGTGCAAGCTAGATTTGCAACTTTAATCCCATGATAAGAATTTTGTGTGATGAGACACTGGCATTAGGAAAAGTCCTCACTGGAACTCTTTGCCGTAAAACGTGCCTTGGTTTTATTTTACTTTTTGATTGATGTTTTGATTTTTTTTTTAACATTTATTTTTGAGAACTAGAGAGACAGAATGTGAGCAGGGAGGGGCAGAGAGAGAGGGAGACACAGAATCCGAAGCAGGCTCCTTGCTGTCACCCCAGAGCCTGATGAGGGGCTCAAACTCAAACTGCGAGATCATGACCTGAGCCGAAGTTGGCCGCTTAACCAACTGAGCCACCCAGGAGCCTCTGGTGTTTTGATTTCTGAAGGCAGAAGATTTGGCAGATTGCTCTGTGATCTGAAACCAGGGACTCGCTAACTAACATGTTTTCCAGACTCCACTGACCTAGACATTTTTCAAGGATTTGTTCTTCTTATTAAATCACATAGACCTCTGGGATTCACTAGGCCTTTCAAGAAATGCAGGTTTTGATCAAGGTAGTGGGATTGTGAATGCACAAAACTTCCTCTTATTTATTTTATTTATTTACTTACTCTGTGTGTGGAGGAGAGCGCCAGCGGGGGAGGGGCGGAAAGGGGAGCGCAGAGGATCCGAGGCAGGCTCTACCCTGACAGGCTGACAGCAGTGAGCCCGATGCGGGGCTCGAACTCCCGGACCGTGAGATCACGACCTGAGCTGAAGTCGAGCGCTCAACCGACTGGGCCACCCAGGCGCCCCCGAGTGCACAAAACTTCTAAGTGAGGAATGGCCGTGTTAGCAAAGCCAGGGGCGCCAGTCGGGGCTGAGGAGGGTGTTCTCCGGTGCGCGCGTGAGCGGCCCGCCCCAGGTGAGGACTCCCGCCACGCGCGCGTGCTGGCCGGTGCAAGACGGATCGGTGGCGGGAACCAAGGAGGGAAGCACTGGAGCCAAGCGCCGCGGGGGTGTCAGACCGACGCGTCTCCGATCGCCCCGTTCTGCTGGGTCGGGAGAAGCCGCCTTCTGACAGCGACGGATCTAGTCTTAGCCTCCAGCCACCTCGTCAAGCTGGGCCGGGACGGAGGAGCCCAAGGCCACGGCCGAAGTGCCGACGGCTGCCAGGCGCCCTGCCGTCCACACGGCCCTTCCGGAACCGCCTGCCGGAGCCGCGGGTGCGCGTCCGCAAGCCCAGCCCTCACCTGCCGGTACCACCCGGGGCTGGCGCCGCTGCCCCAGGTTCAAGCACCCACTGGCCGCCAGGGGGTGACCTGCCAAGCCTCGTGACTGCTGGCTGTCCACGTGACTGGCCTCGACCTAGGCTTCCGGCCGCCTCCTCGTCATGCCGCCCGGGACCTGACTGCGCCCCACACCTGGCCTCCCTCCTAGACGACACCCCGCGTTCCTGCCGCGGGGGGACCAGGGCACACGGCACGCAGAGGAAACCCCGTCACGTCAAACCCCGAGCCAGCTGATCGTGAGAAAGGGGGCCGGTGAGAGCGGGCTGGGCGGCAGATGGGGACCGCGGCCGAGGGAGCCAGGGCCAGGGCTCGCTGTGCCCCGGGGCCCTGTTTGCGGGAGAAGTGGGGTGACGGTAGAGGAGAAGACGGGCTCTGGGGTCAGACGGGATTCCGCGCCCCGATTCTGCCCGCCAGGTAGTAGCTGTGACCGGGCGAGGACCAAGCTGCGCTGAGCCTCCGCTCGCTCTGCTTTTAAGGGAGGCCGCGTGCTCCCTGCGCTGCTCCGGGGCGCACGGACGCCCACCTCTGCTTCCCTTGCAGCCCGGGTGGTCCCAGACCTGGCTCTGGAGACGCTCCCACACGGCCATCTTGGCCCAAGCGAGAAACAGAACTGTAGCGGGTTGGCCCCTGAGCGTTCGCTGCGCCGGCAGAGCGCACGGCCCGCCCTCCCCGCCCCTCGGGCAGCTGGCGCGCGCGGCCCGCACCCCACCCCCACCCCGCGCACGGCCCGCGCCCCCACCCGCACGGCCCGCACCCCACCCCGCACCCGCACCCCCACCCCGCACGGCCCGCGCCCCCACCCCGCGCACGGCCCGCACCCCCACCCGCACGGCCCGCACCCCCACCCCGCACGGCCGCACCCCACCCCGCGCACGGCCCGCACCCCCACCCCGCGCACGGCCCGCACCCCACCCGCGCACGGCCCGCACCCCCACCCCGCACGGCCACGCGCACTTGCACGGCCCGCGCCCCCACCCCGCGCACGGCCCGCTGTGCCTCCCACAAGGCGAGGGGAGCTCAGACCCGCGCAGGGCCCCGGTGAGCGCTGGGGTTGAGGGTTGCTCTGGAGACAGGACTAAGGGGCCCTAGTGGTGGGCGGATGGCAGGGCTGAGGGGGAATTCGGCGCAGGAGTCTGGGACGGCCGGGGCTGAAGACAGAAAATCCGAGGTCAGCTTGTAGCTGGCACTGAAAGATGCGGAAATGAAGGCCTCTTCAGGGGTCGGCTAAGGGGGGTTCTCCTCCCCCTTCCCTCCTTCAGGGAAAGAGCGGGAACCCTTACTTCTGGATGCTGCACCAACTGTTTTGATACTAATATTCTAATTCTGTAATTAAGAATTACCTCAGGGGCACGTGGGGGGCTCAGTTAAGTGTCTGACTTCAGCTCAGCTTGTGATCTCACAGTTGGTTCGTGGGTTCGAGCCCCACCTCGGGCTCTGTGCTGACAGCTCAGAGCCTGGAGCCTGCTTTGGTCTCTGCATCTCCCTCTGTCTCTACCCCTCCCCTGCTCACACTGTCTCTCTGTCTCTCAAATATAAATTTTAAAAAAAAAATTTTTTTTTAAAGACCTCAGATGGAAGGATTTAGCCCAAAGAATTAACCCACAAATACTGTAACTTGTTTTTCCACCCTATAAATTCTAGAGTGTACTTTTGCCAGGAGCATAATTAACCGTATATGCTGACCATTTCCAGATGAACCTCATTCTTAGGTCAGCTTGAAAAGAGCAAGATGCAGAGAATGATTTTAAAAGATGAATTCATTTGTTGTTTTTATTTATAGTAAGGGGGAAAAAAGATGAAATTAATAATTTTCTTCCTCCTTCCTAAGATCAGTTTGTTTTGCTAGTTGTTATCTTGTAAAAATGTACTTTGTATAATCATACAATTCCCTAGATGATTTTATTCCAGTTCAGTGAAATAAGCACTCACTGAATACCTTCGTACGCTCGGGCGCAGACTTGGCTAAAGAGCAAGAGGAAGGAACGGAATGATGGACCCTGCTTCCCCAGAAGGAGAACTTTCTCAAACCCCGTTACACTGGTTCAAGATTGTGTTGTGGAACAGAATTCTGAAATCTCAAATTTAGGTAGACGTCTTCAACAAAACAGCTCTCCAGTCTTTTTGTTCAGAGACTGGGAAAGGGTTCTGGGAGGCGGTGGTGGGGCCTGGGCATGTGACCTTGGACAAATCATCTAACTTCACTGAGCCTCAGCTTCCTCGTCTATATAACTGGATGGCACACCTACCGTCACACACATGGTTATGAGATTTAAATAAAATGCATATGCAGAAATGTCTTCCAAAGAACCATAAAACGAAAGGGGACATGCCTAGTAACTATTTCCTGCCCCTCAACACCAAGCAGAGATGTTTCTTAGATACACAACAATGACAGCCAAATCCCCAGCGAACTTTCTTAATAGAGCGTATTTTTAGTACCTGGGCTACGCCTCCAGCATGTATCAGTGTTATGTCGACCATCCAGGAACATCCAGGAACCACTAAGCCATAAAGCGCAATCACAAAGTAAGGGACAGAATAGAACAGATACGCCAGCATCTGCATTGAAGAGAGAAAGAACATCTTCAGCAAATTAACAGTTAACCACGCATGACGAAAAGCACAAAATATTTCACATTTCTTTTTTTTTTTTTTTTTTTATGTTTTATTTATTTCTAGGAGAGAGAGAGAGACAGTGTGAGCAGGGGAGGGTCAGAGAGAGAGGAGTGACAGACTGAAACAGGCTCCAGGCTCTGAGCTGGCAGTCAGCACAGAGCCCGACGCGGGGCTCAAACCCACAAACCGCGAGATCATGACCTAAGGGAAAGTCGGACGCTTAACCGACTAAGCCACCCAGGCGCCCCAAAAGACTTCACATTTCTAACTCCCGTCTCCTACATGGGTCCACATGTTCCCATTTTTTTTTTAATATGTTTATTCATTTTTGAGAGAAGGAGACACAGAATCTGAAGCAGGCTCCAGGCTTCTGAGCTGTCAGCACAGAGCCTGACGTGGGGCCCAAACCCATGAACCAACTGCGAGATCATGACCTGAGCCGAAGGCGGATATTTAACGGACTGAGCCACCCAGGCGTCCCCCACATGTCCCCATTCTTCAAGAGAGAAAATCAACATTAGAAAAATCTGAGGCTTCATAACTACTTGACCTGGATTTTAGGGTAAGCAGCAGGATCCTTTAGGTAGGGCTCTTGAAATTGCGTGTAAAATCGGCAGAGCTCAGCCGGGCAATCCAAAGCAATCTAGGAAAAAATGAATTCACGATAAAGTTACAATCGCATCTGATTCTCAGGGTTTGCTGAGAAGGCTAAACGTTCCAGGTTCAGCCACAAGCTGTTCTGCTGTGTAACAAAAAACTGTATTCCAGAAGGTCATCAGTAAAAGGGAAAGAAAGAAACGGTCTACTTAGATCTACTCTAAGGACAGGAAGGACAAGTTAGTAGTGGAGCCGGAAATAGCTGCTGCTCTGTCCTTGCGTACCTTCCAAGGACGCAGCTTAAGTATCTAGATTTCAGCAGGCAAAGCGCAGCACACGCTGGATTACCGGTTTCACTTCCTGGAAATGACTAGCCCACTCCTCCCTGCAGGAAGAGAAGCCGTTCCTCTTCACAGCGAATCCATCTAACTGTGCTTTGCAGTATTTACGAAACCGCACCCTCCTCTCTCCAGCGAGTGCCTCACGGCGTATGTGGCCTTTGGGGGCAGTAAAGGATAAGGATTTGCAAGCCGGGTCCTGCGTGAAGCCACGTTGCCATGTCCACTTTGAAAGAGAGCACAGACAGTGTCTCTGGCACGTTACTGGGTCCCCTCGGAGTCACCGCCCTCATGCATCACCCCTCCTGTCCTCGGCCATAAACGTCATCCCACGTAGGCCACATCCATGGACACAAACCAGGGGCAGAGTTGGTAAAAATGGGCCCAAACTTAACAGCCCATCCACCAAAGCCCCACCCACCACGTGTCAAAAACTCACAGACACGCGTCCTTCTCGTGTGCAAGAATAGAGCTGGGGCTCGTTTTTGCTGTCCCTGCAGTTCTTTGAACTTTGGGGATTACAGCAAACTAACCTAAGGACACTTAGGGGCGCCTGGCTGGCTCAGTCAGTAGAGCGTGTGACTGCTGACCTCAGGGTCACGAGCTCAGGCCCCACGTTGGGCATGGATGTTACTGGAGAAAAAACCAAAACCGGTGTGTTGCTCTGTGGTCTGAGTAAAGCCTCCAGCCCCGCCTCCTTTACATCCCCTCCTGTGACTTACTCCCGGAAATTTCTGACGATCTGCTGATCGATCTCGCCCTGATCCCAGCCAGCTACACAGGGTATATATAGCTCGAGGGCCCCAAGACTGTGAATCAGCTACAGCAGCCCACACTTGCCACTTGGCTCCCTGACTTGGGCAGTGCCAGCAGCAGCCATAGAACAGTAACTGTCCCTGAAGCTGAATGCATTACCCGTGTAATTCCAGCCACGAAAATTTCTTTCAAGAATAAATCATGAAACTGCGGCATCGCAAAGGGTCCTCCATCGATAAAAAACAGTAACACCAATCATTTACTGAACACTTACCAGGTGTAAGGCCCTCTGTAAGTGTTTTGCTGTTTATTATCTTATTTAATCTTCAAACCAATACCATAAGGTGGGTACCGTTCTTTTATAGCGAAAAGAAACAGGTCAAAGAGCCTAAGTCAGTTTCCCAAGACCACACTGCAGGTGAAGAGCCAAGATTCTAACTCCTTCCTCTAGTCGCCTTCCTCAATCCCTTCTCCCTCCTCCTGAGAACACAGCCTTAGCGGAGTCTTCAGGGATCACCCATCCCAAAGACATTTACATCAGAATCAGAAACATTCAAAGAAACCAAAAGAATGAGACTCTAATGGCTAATTTTTCAGGCCTCCTAAAATAGGGGAAGGAAGAGACCCCTGGGTGGGGCTTAATCCAGGGACCTGGAGGAGGTGGCATGGAGGGACACGGGAGGGGCCACACCCCAGGGCGGGGTGGGGGGGGAGGGACTTCATGCAGGCAGGAGTGGCAGCAAGCAGGGCCAGGCCTCCAGGCTCTAGAAGGTCTGATTAAATATGTATTTCTCTTCCTTTTTTAATGTCACTTTGATCTGTACACTTACCAACCCTCTAAACAGACAAAATCCAGTTGCCAGGAGGAGACATACAACCAGCATTAAATCAAATGGTCTTCTCAGCAGGTCCTTTGCTTGGACTTCTTGAACGACCTAAAACAGAGTTTGTAACCCGTGAGCAGTCCCAGAGCATCCAGGAAGAGTCTGAGATCTACTGAAGCAGGAGGCTGAGATGCGGGACGGTGAGGGGTCCTGAAGGCTCAGGACTTGTACCCTAAACCACTAAGCACTTAAGTCAGGAAAATCGTGTCCCTCCTCTCAGCGTCCAGATTGCTCATCTGTGAGACGAGGAGATTGGGCCAGGTCACCTCGAAGGTTCCTTCAAGCCATTAAATTTTTCTTGAGATAGCAGTTTTGTGATTATAAATGTAAGATACGCTCACTTTAAAAATAAGGTAAATCTGGGGTGCCCGGAGGGCTCAGTCAGTTAAGCATCCGACTTCAGCTCAGGTCATGATCTCACAGTTTGTGGGTTTGAGCCCCGTGACAGGCTCTGGGCTGCCAGCTCAGAGCCTGGAGCCTGTTTCAGAGTCTGTGTCTCCCTCTCTCTCTGACCCTCCCCTGCTCTCTCTCTCTCTCACAGAAATAAATAAAATATTAAAGAAAAAAAAGGTAAGTCATAAACCCATCACACCAAGAGCCACTGTATTTTTCTGGAGATCTATATATAAACTGCATTTATATTTTACTACATTATGACTTTATGTATCAATAACTTGACATAATTTGAGTGTTCTTTGGACACTCAGCATCTACCTATATTATAAGCACTTGGCCACATTATTAAAACTCTCCTAAAACTTAAAGTCCTGTGGAAACACCCTATTTTAGCCGTGCTCTCATGGGTAGACATTTATGCAGTTTCACTATAAAGTGACGGTGATCGATTCTGTACAGAAATCTCGGCATCTCTCTGCAGATTTTCTGAGGGTGGGGCCTCAGATGAGGAGTTTAAGGGGCTAAATTTGTCAAGGGCGATCACACTGCCCACCTGCTCTGCAGGGCAATTCTGAGTGTGTGCCCCTGTCCCCAGTGTGTGACAATGTCCATTTCTCTCCGGTCGTCACTGTGCTTTAGTATTTAAGAAATGGTAACAGACAGCTGTGTGTGTCTTTGGACACGAGCACTCCATTGAGACGCTGACAGCGAGACTTTAAAAGCGGAGCCCAGGGCTGTGTTACTGTCTGCTTGTCCTTTTTGACAACCCCCAACCTCACCCCCCCTTCTGTAAGGGACAGAAGCCATCACTGCCCCAACCCGAGCTCACTCAGCAGGCATCTAACTGTTTACGAATGAAGGGTTTGTACATTACAACGCATGTTCACAAGTTCTGTCGTAAATCTCACAGTAAAATGAGTAATCGCGTTCTGATTATCTCTAGTAATTCATTTTCATGGATCATTTTGCTTAAAGAATCTTGTCTGAGGACCTCATGCCTATAAAAAGGAAGAGAAACTTGGGAAGATGTTACTAGCTTAGAAATGAAGACCTGAACAGAGTACCGGCCCAGCCCACGCTGTTTCACTCTGGCCACCTCGGCTGTGAACGGGAGGCAGGGTCTCAGAACACGTCCGTCCTGTAGCCAGGCCTCCAGGGGCCTGGACCTCTGGGCAAGTCACACCCTGCGGCTGTGTGTGCTGCCTCAAGCAGCAGCATCTCTCCAGCCTCCCCTTGGGACCCTCCGTGCCCCGGTACCTTGAAAGAGGGGCCCAGATGCTCCAATGCCAGGCCATAAACAGCCTCGGCCACACCACACGCTCCACGCACTGGGAACAGCCAGGAGGACCCAGTGCATGGCCTGGCCAACTGAAGCAGGTGTGTTCAGACAGAAACGCCCTCTCTGCCGCCATCACTAAGGCGGGGCCAGTGCACAGAATGGACACAAACGGACCGCCCCGGCTGCTCGCGTCCGCGGACCGCGGTCCAGCGCAGTCGCCAGGAGACGTGAGTGAGCCTGTGTGCTTGGGAACAGGTTACAGTTAACGAAACAAAATCACCTTTGAGGGATAATTATAATTTTCTGGTGGCTGATTATAGATTCTGAAACCAGCCCAGATGGGAAGACAGGTATACGGTATGCTTAAGAAAAAAGCAGGGCAAATGCGTGTTCCATACTTCCCTATTTAAAAAGAAAGAAAGAGAAAGTCAAAAGTTTGCCACAAGCATGTGTAAACACAAGCAACATGTAGGATATGCCCCACCTCAAGTCTAAAACTGCTATGGACCAGATGATATTCTTAATGAGATCAAAAAAAAAATCAATTTAAAGGGGCGCCTGGGTGGCTTAGTTGGTTAAGCGTCCCAACTTTTGCTTAGGCCATGATCTCGCGGTTCGTGGGTTCGAGCCCCGCATCGGGCTCTGTGCTGACTAGCCAGCTCAGAGCCTGGAGCCTGTTTCAGTCTGTGACTCCCTCTCTCTCTGACCCTCCTCTGCTCACGCTGTCTCTCTCTCTCTCTCCTAGAAATAAAAAATAAAATCAATTTAAAACTATGAGGTGCTTTTTAACAGGCACGTTGTAGCCACTGTACTATTAAAGTATATTTAATACCATACCCTGGCTTCTTACATAAATAACCTTTTACATTAGCTTTCGAGAGACTTCACTTTCAAATGTATTTATCAAGTGTGTCGAGTTACATATAATACAAAAAGCTGTAGGAAGTATTTGCACACCACCTGTAGCCACAAACACAGTACTTACCCCGCTAGATCCTACATGTCAGGAAGCCCTGATACAAGATTGTCTAACTGTTCAGCGTCCACTTCCGAAAACTGCTATAAAGCCATTTCTTAAAAGGTAAGATTAAGGAGGGGAAAAGGAAGAATTCCACCAAACAGCTTTATGGTAAGCTTGAATTTCTTGGTTCTGTTAAAACCAACATAGCTTCTCTATTTAAGAATGCTCCCCACCGTTTCAGAAAAAGAAAAGTGAATTTGAAGATAAATGTTTCTTACCCACAATGTTTCCTGGCACAAAAACAACAATGCTCATGATGATAGATCCAACCCAGTAGAGGCCGATGGTCCTGTAACTTTCCCTGTGGTGAAAATATCTTGGCTCAGTGCACTTGCCTTAGAATTCCATTAGCAGAAGACGATCCATTATTATCCTGTCGGTATCCTAACTAGTGAAGTCTGTGAACCGAAACTTCCTGAATCAATAGTGAAAAATCAACCCTATGGGACCCTAGTGATCAAACTTCATTACCACCTGTGACAGACCATAGCACCTGCTGTGTCACCTTTTGAAGAGGAATTTCGCTTGCGATGCCGCTCATCTGTTCATCTACAGCACCGTCGATCCCTGTCAAAGGAAGTGCCGCATTCGACGGCCTCATGTGAAACTCCCAGCAGGAAAGGAAATAGAAGGTTCAAAAAAAAAGAAGGGAAATTGGACTCATATTTTAAATCACTGGAAATATGAGTAATAGGATGTTAAGTGGGCTTTCCGTGGTGTCAGGATTTTGGCTGGAGCCCTAGAGACAAAGATAATACGTGACCCCTCCCCTGTGTTCGAAAGGAGCCGCTGAACACAGACCCCTGATCTTACCAGGCAGTGTGGACAAAAAGCTCTTTCAGCCAATAACCCTGACAGCCCACCTCCATGAGGGGCTATGAAGAATCAAAAGGAGATTCTCTGAAGGGAAACAGGACAACACTGTGCTTTCTGCCTGCGTCCCCACCTCCCAGATTCCCCAGAGGCCAATGCACAAAGGCTGGGATCGTGTGCAGGAGAATCTTCTTCCCCGGCAGGAAGCCGGCTGAGCTGCAGACACTCTGGCCCACTCCCGGCAGCCCCCGAGCAGAGCCCAGGCATTCTCTGAAATACGTGCCGTGGTCCCTGGAACTTGGGTGCATCTCATGAAGAGATCGGCCGGTGCCTAGAGACGTCCAAACCTTCGCTGGAGCTGTCCTTGAGCTCATGCACGAGGAGGCAGGGGTGGAGGGCGAGAATGAGCACTGTCTCTAACCTGGAGCTGAGGGGAGGCCCGGGAACACAGCTGGACTTGAAAAGATCCTGCCCCAAAGTGTATGCAATCTGGGTTAGAGGGACCCCCACAGAAGGAAGCTGTGGGTGCACCACCATGGCCAGAGGAGTCCCACACATTCGGCCAGAGAGAGCTCTGCTCACTTGCATTTGCAACGCCACGGTCGCTGGGGTCGGGTCTCCCGAGAGCCCACACATGTGCTCCCCATGACGGACCTAGCAGATCGTAACAGAGGGCACCAATCCCCCCAAAAATCTGCCCTCTTTCTTTAACTCCAAGTATGTACACATGCACGTTCCCAGAGGAGCCAGCAGCACAGCGACTTGAGAAAGAGCAAAAAGAGAGGCCATAGGCCCCAGCCTCAGTGCAAACCCACCCCTACGCCGCAGGGCTACACCAGACCCGG
The DNA here is from genome assembly GCA_017311185.1 of Proteles cristata cristata. Taxonomy (NCBI): domain Eukaryota; kingdom Metazoa; phylum Chordata; class Mammalia; order Carnivora; family Hyaenidae; genus Proteles; species Proteles cristata. The sequence goes on along the minus strand of JAESUZ010004070.1, from coordinate 869,146 downwards.
GCGGAGGTGGGCGGAGACAGCTTTGACCCAAAATGAGATGGAAGTTTTGAATCAGAACACACTGGGCTTTAACGCCTGCAAATGAGACTGTCCTTACAAGAGAATACAATCCGTATTGTATTCTGCCCAAGCTTGAGGGGTCTGCCCAAGCTTGTCACCACAGCCGGGGACAATCCACAGGGACACGTTCAAAAGGCAGTGATGCCGAGAAAGCAAAGCCACATCTAACCTGTGTCCAAGGAGCATAGATTCGTGTCCGTGTGTGCCTGTCTCTATATTTGCCCCCACACGTGCGTTTTCCTTACCCGCATACCAGGTGCTAAGCCAACGGCACACACAGCAGACAGACGGGCAGACTTACTCCCAGGCTATGGCTGCCACCATCACCAGATACATCAGATAATGAGCAGAGCCGTCCCAATAGCAGATCATGTGCCCATATGCCGTGTTCAGATACGGTTCACCCTAAGGAGAGATTAAAAAACGAATCTACTTTAAATCTGACTCAAACATCTCAACACGGAACTCCTGTATATTTCATGTGTATTCCAAGTCACATGAAACAGCAGAACCTGAGTGTGTTTGTCTACTATGCAGAATTCTGTACAATTCCAAATTGGTAGGAACATGAAAACAGAACTTTACCCTGTGACCCCCCAAAACTGGAGCCTGCCATGGGACGGCCGTAGAGAACACCCACCATCCTCTGACACGCTGAGTCAAACGCCCGTGGACGGCAGTACAAGGCAGACAGCCTTAAGGACAGTCCTGACTGCATGGCTAACTGAGGCCGAGTCAAAAATGAGACTCAAGGAGTTTGGCTCTGGCCGGAGGTGGGTGGCCAGAGATGGCCCAGTTCACTGGAGCCGCCGGCTGGCCTGATTCACCTACGTGGGCATGCGCAGGCTTGCTGGGGTGAGGGTGGGGAAGGCACGTCTGCCCCACACACACGCACACAGACAGACAGACGGGCACCCGACCGCCCTACAGGACAGACACGACTCCATTTTACGGATGAGGAGACAGAGCTCCAAGGGGTTGGGAGACCAGCCTAAGGTCACACAGCTGACCTCTAGCACAGAGCATACTATCGAGAAAAGCCATACTTCTGAGGATTTTTTCATTTTACGACCATGAGATTACACGACGGGCTACATGTCCCTCTTCTGGGAGGCTAGCACAGAATCACTGTCAAGTTTGCACGGGTTTTTCGTTTCCTTCTGACTCTGCTCGCATTCCTCTCTCCCCCATCCGTGCTCTCCCGCCGTGTTTCCGAAGACGCCCTCAGTCCTTTCTGCGGCCACAACAGTCAGATCAGCCGGCCAGGAGGGCCCGCTGACGCCTGGCGTGTCCTCCCTCCCCGCACGTCACGCGCAGCGAGATCTAGTGAGGAGGCAGAAGTCACACAGCAGCCGGGCTTCTGTACCCACGCCTGACGTGCTCCCACCGAACAGTCCAATCCGATTTCGTGACTGTGACTGTTCACACCTACACAGCGGGCGCTCGGAGCCGGCGCTTGTTTCTCTCGGTGGCACGGTGGGCGTTTTTTTTGTTTTTTTTTTTTTAATTTAAAAAAATTTTTTAAGGTTTATTCATTTTTCAGAGACAGAGACGAAGTGTGATGGGGAGGGGCAGAGAGCAAGGGAGACGCAGAATCCAATGCGGGGCTCGAACTCATGGACCATGAGATCATGACCTGAGCTGAAGTCGGACACTCAACCAACTGAGCCCCCCAGGCGTTTCCTCGGACATTTTTAACTGGATGCCCCAACAGGCCCTTCAGAACTCCTGAGTTTTCACACATCAGCTTCTGCCCTCAGTTGAACCCCAGCTGGCTTCTCTCTTCTTTTTTTTTTTAATTTTCTTTATTTGTTTTGAGAGACACTGAAAGCGAGCAAGCAGGGGTTTGGGGTAGGGAGAGTTGGGTGAGGGGGAGAGAATCCCCAGCAGGCTCCTCACTGTCTGCACAGAGCCTGACACGGGGCTCGATCTCACAAACCCAGAGATATGACCTGAGTGGAGATCAAGAGGCTGCTGGTCAACTGACTGAGCTCCCGAGGCGCCCCCAAGGCCTCTCTGTCTGAACCATGACACCACCCTGCCTGCCCAGCTCAAAGCCACAGGGTCCGTTTCCACCCCTCTCCTATGCAGTGTGTGGGCACATCCTTTCATTTCTGCCTATGAGGTCACCGCGGGCCACCCTCCAGCCAGTTCAAACCCTCCCTGCCCCTCACCTTGCAAAACGGTCCCTCAAGCTACCTGCCCTCCTTCTGATCCACCTGCTAAATGAAGAGTCATTAGCTCTCAACACGTGGCTCCTGTGTCCCAGAGCATCCCAGGGTGCTGCATCTGCGGGACCAGCCCCTCTTCTATCGGGCAGCTGGGCGCCCAGAACCTGGCCCCAAGGACCCACCCACAGTGACACCTCAGTGTCCTCACCACAGTGACCCACAGCCCGCCTCTTCGCAACCCATCTACCTCGCCCCCCACCACCCTCGGCAGCTCAACCTCCAGGCCATCTCAGCAGCCACCTTCTCCCCAAGACCTGCCCCCTTGGGACCCTGTGGTCACAGGCTCTCCAGGCTCCCTTCAGCCTTGGGGCCTGTCCCTTCTCAGTCAGCTTCAGGGGGCCCTTCTGACCACGGCCCCCCACCTTCCACCCTCTGCCCACTTCTCCTGAGCAAGCTCCTCTCTTCCAGACCTCAGGTGCTCCCAAATCTCTCTGCCAGGAACAGTCCTCGGCACTCAAGCCCTACCCACCAGAGCATCTCCCGGGGTGCCCCTCAACCACCCGGAACCCCACACGTCCCCTGAGGAACTCAGCACTGTCCCTGCACACCTGCACCCCCGGCTGACCATGGGGAGATACCTGCTGTTTCTCACCTCCAAGCTTTTGCTCAAGCTGTCTCTTCCCCTTGGAATGCCCTCCATGTTCCCCCCACCCTTGTTCACCTGGAAAATGTTTATCATCACCTGTCATTGCCATTTAAGAAAATTTAGGGGCGCCTGGGTGGCTCAGTCAGTTAAGTGTCTGACTTCAGCTCAGGTCATGATTTCACGGTTTGTGAGTTCAAGCCCCACATCGGGCTCTGTGCTGACAGCTCAGAGCCTGGAGCTGCTTCGGATTCTGTGTCTCCCTCTCTCTGCTCTTCCTGCTGCACATGCTTTGTCTCTCTCAAAAAAAAATAAACATTAAAAAATTTTTTTAAATGCTGGAGCAGTGTCACAGATTCGAAGAGGACCCCCTGACTGCTCCGGACCCCGTTCTTGCTGTGTGCACAGGCAGGCCATGAGTTAGTGCCTTTCACTTTCCTGTGCACTGCAGACGTTGGGGTTTTTTTTTTTTCTTTTATGAATTAAAGCTCTGTGGGAACAGCCTGCAGCAAGCGAGGCTACTGGAGCCGTTTCTCCAGCAGCATTTTGTGTCTGTGTCACATTTTAGTAACTCTGGCAATGTCTCAAACTTTTTCATTCCTGTGATAGTTGCGACGGGCATCTGTGACCAGTGACATCTGGTGTGACTGTTGTGACTGTCTTGGGGCCCCGTGAACCACGCCCATACAAGACGGCGAACTTACACGATACTTGTTGGGTGTGTTTGGCTGCTGCGCCTCCCTGCGCGCCTCCACCTCCCTCCCTGTCCCCGGCAAACTTCGCTGTCGTCTTGTTCTAGGAAACTGCTCAGCCCCCACCTTCAGTGACCACCGCCCTGCGCAGTCAGCAGCCGTCGACAGGGAGGCAAGACCCTCCAGCAGAAGATGGTGACTCGCTGAAAGCTCTGACAATGGTGGCAGTTTTTGCAATAAAGTTAATATTAAGGTAAGCGCGCTCTTTGGACCTAATGCTATTGCACTTAATAGACTACAGTATAGTGTAAACATAACTTTTTTTTAATGTTTATTTGTTTTTGAGAGCAAGCGGGGCAAGGGCAGAGAGAGGGAAACCGTCTGAAGCAGCTCCAGGCTCTGAGCTGTCAGCACAGAGCCCTAGGCAGACTTGAACTCAGGAACCGGGAGATCATGACCTGAACCAAGGTCAGACGCCTAACCGACCGAGCCCCCAGGTGCCCCATAAACATAACTTTATACGCACCGGGAAACCAAAACATCCCTGTGACTTGCTCTATTGGGATATCTGCCCTAACGCAGCGGTCTGGGACTGAACCCACATCATCTGCAAGGTGTGCCTGTATGGTGCACGCAGTGTGTGTCCCCGTCGCTGCTCCTAGGGTCATCTCCCTGCCACGTCAGACAGCTCCTGGGGTAGAAAGAGGCCCCGTGATCCCTCCCCACCCCCCAAGTCTATTCTGGCTACTGTCTGCGGGACTGAATTCCTCCCGTCTGGTTTAATAACACCTGCGCACTCCCGAAGGCAGGAAGCGGGATGGCTTACTCTCCCTGCACCCCCAACCCATCCCTGGGTCCCCGCTCGCTCACTCCAGGTCCCCCTCCCTGCCTCCTGAGCCTGGCCCCGCCCCGGCCAGCCTCCCGCCCTTGCCAGTCCCAAAAGCCTCTCCCCTTCAAGCCCGTCCTTCCTAGAGCTGACTGCATCACTCCCTGACGCAAAATCTTCCCTCCAACGTGAGATACAGTCCAAACTCCCTCAGCTTGCATACAAAGCTCTCTGTTATTTGAAACACAGAAGAAGATGAAACAGCTCTGCTCCTTATTTCCTGTGTGACTTGAGAAAGTAACTTAACCTCTCTGGGTCAGATTCATCACCTGGTAACACAGGGAAGAGGACTAGGTCTCCCAAGTGCCAGGTAGCACTAGCAGATGACGACAGGGAGGGAAGGATCGTCATTCGAGCGGCTTCCTTAAGTGCCTTGGTGTTCGATACTCTCCCCCACGTGTAAGACTTACTTGGGCTTTCGGATATAGTAATGGTCTCACAGTAACAGACCAAACGCTGAATTCACTTAGAGGATCTCATTCCCGGAGAAAGGGGGTGAGGGAACAGGTGTAAGATGGATGCTGAAGAGAAGCGCCTCCTACTTTGCACGTGAATAAACCACCTCTGTCCGTGGCACTGGATACCATGTGAGGTACCTGCTTCCACTGAACGGAGGGTTTCACCTCTGAGCCGCGTGGCTTGGGCTGCTGACCGTTGGCGTAAGGCTTACGGTCACTAAGCAACACCTTACCTCTCTCAAGTAGTGCGTCATGAACCCGTCAATGATTCCATCCTGTTCGAGTGCTATGATGAGGTTCACCACGCTGGTAAAGCCGAATACTGCGTACACTAGAGCGGAGAAAGCGAGAGTGTATTTTTTTAATTAAAAGAAAAATTTTTAAGTAACACAGCCCCAACATGGGGCTCGAACCCACAACCCTGCTATCAACAGTCGCATGCTCCACTGACCGAACCAGCCATCTGCCCCCAAGAAAGCAGTAGTTTAAAAAGTAGTAGGTCAGGGGGCACCTGGGTGGCTTAGTCGGTTAAGCGTCCAACTTTCGCTTAGGTCATGAACTCGCGGTTCGTGGGTTCAAGGCCTGCGTCGGGCTCTGTGCTGACTGCCAGCTCAGAGCCTGGAGCCTGTTTCAGTCTGTGACTCCCTCTCTCTCTGACCCTCCCCTGCTCACGCTGTCTCTCTCTCTCTCCTAGAAATAAATAAAAATATATATATATTAAAAAAAAAGTAGTAGGTCAGGAGGGGCGCCTGGGTGGCTTGGCCAGTTAAGCATCTTGATTTTGGCTCAGGTCGTGATTTCGCTGTTTGTGAGTTCAATCCCCACATCCAGGCTCTGTGCTAATAGTGCAGAGCCTGCTTGGGATTCTCTCTCTTCTTCACTCTCTGCCCCCCACCTCTAAAAAATAAATAAACATTGGGGCGCCTGGGTGGCTCAGTCGGTTAAGAATCGACTTCGGCTCAGGTCATGATGTTATGGTCCATGGGTTCAAGCCCCGCGTCAGGCTTTGTGCTGACAGCTACCTCAGAGCCTAGAGCCTGTTTCGGATTCTGCGTCTCCCTCTCTGCCTCTCCCCTGCTCATGTTCTGTCTGTCTCTCTCTCTCAAAAATAAATAAACATTAAAAAATTTTTAATAAATAAACAATTAAAAAACAAAAAGCAGTAGGTCAGGAGACAATGACTAAGAGCTTGGCATTCACCAATAACAGTGACTTGTTTTTAATGTGTTCCAGAAGACACTGTGGACACTCAGCATGAACTAACAGAAGGTCCCTCCTGCACACACATCGGGACCTTTGCCGGGCAGTGTCACTGCCCAAGAGCTCTCTCCAGGGGGACACCCACCAGGGGGACAGAATGACAAAGTCGCCCACTACCTGTCCCACAGGATTCTACCAGGCCTGCCCATCCATCCTCCACTCCCCACAGGGGGCTGCTCGGGCCCCACCTGCACAGAGGGAACAAAACCAGTAGCCAGGGGCCAAGCACACAGGTGACCATGAGGTAGGTATATTTAAAATAATGACTCAGGGGCGCCTGGGGGGTTCCGTCCGTTAAGCGTCCGACTTCAGCTCAGGTCACGATCTCACGGTTTGTAGGTTTGAGCCCTCTGTTGGGGTCTGCACTGGTGGTGCAGAACCTGCTTGGGATCCTGTCTCCCTCCCTCCCTCTCCCTTTCTCTCTCTCTCTTTTCTCTCTCTCTCTCTCTCTCTGTATCTCCCCCTCTCTCTCTCTCTTTCTCTCTCTCTCTCAAAATAAACAAGTAAACTAGAAAAAAATTTTTTAATAAAGTAAGATAATGACTCAGAAGAGATCATTCATACATCTCCATGAATTCTAAGCAGCCCAACCCACGGGGCATTCACTGTTCTCCCTGTTCCACACCGAAGACCCTCAAGGCAGACGATGGCTGATGCAGGGGTGTTTACAATGGATGTGAGATGGCACCGCTGAATATTAAAGCAGGAAAACCACAGCATCTCCGAGCATCTTACTGGGGTCACGAGGATCTGCTAAATGGGCTGAAAACCACCCGCAACCAAATAGCTAAGGAACGATATGTTTTAAACAGAAAGTGATCGCACTTCGTGTGTGTCATTTACCAGTAAGGCTGGATTTTCAAACGGTCACAAACCAGAAACCACGTGACGGGCATGGACGGCAGAGGAACCCATAGGTGGACATGAGAGAAGACATGAGAGAAGCCAAGAAAGGGACGCCTGGTGGCTGAGGGCATGATCTCACGGCTGGTGAGTTCAACTCTGTGCTGACAGCCTTGAGTCTGGAGCTGCTTCGGGTTCTGTGTCTCCTCTCTCTGCCCCTCCCCTGCTCACACTCGGTCTCTCTCTCTCTGTCTCTCGTCTCTGAATCTGTCTCTCTCAAAAATAAATAGACGTTAAAAAATAAAAAATAAAGGAGAAGCCATGGAAAATTAAGGGAGGAGACTTCCCAGACTGTTAATTCACAGAAATGGGAAGCTGGCCTTGCAGAGCCTGCAACTGGGGCCACGGCATTCACATTCTCCCGCTGGGGCGGGAGGCCCACCCCTGCCCTGCCCCGTGCACCCTGCCTCCCTGTGCCTCCCAGGCCCATGCGCCAGGCCTTGTCGTCTGGAACTGGCCGTCAGGTGATCAGCCGCCGTATGTCTCCCAGGAAAGGAAGCATTCAGCACCTGACCCCTGGACAGCTCCGCAAACCCTGGCTGAGGCTGCCAGGGGCGGCCCAGGCTGGTGGTCAGCCCAGGCGGGAGCCCCAGTGTGCTCCAGGCTATGACAGAGACAAGGACAAAGGGCTGAGGCTGCCAGGGGCGGCCCAGGCTGGTGGTCAGCCCAGGCGGGAGCCCCAGTGTGCTCCAGGCTATGACAGAGACAAGGACAGAGGGCTGAGGGTTCAGGAGCAAGGGTGCTCAACCCTGGGAGTCATAAGAGACGCAAGTCAGCTAAGGGTGGGCACCATGGAGCTGGGGGGCAAGATGGTGGCAGGAGACCAGTCTAGAAAGGTGGGCCGGGGCCAGAGCAAAGGCAGGCGGTGTGGGGCAGGAGAAAGGGTGTGGACCTTGAACTTGGACAGGTCCGGCTTATCTGCTGACTGCCTGCCCAACGTTAGGCAAGTTACATCATTTACCTAAACTTCAGGGTTTTTTAAAAAAAACTTTAAAGTTTATTTTTGAGAGAGAGAAAACAAAGTGTGAGCAGGGGAGGGGCAGAGAGGGAGGGAGACACAGAATCCAAAACAGGCTCCAGGCTCTGAGCTGTCAGCACAGAGCCCAATGTGGGGCTCGAACTCACAGACCGTGAGATCATGACCTGAGCTGAAGTTTGATGCTTAACCGACAGAGCCACCCAGGCGCCCCTAAACTTCAGGGGGTTTTTTATGTGCAAACTGGGAGAAATCAGTTACTCATAATTCTTTCCCTCCCCACCTTTGCCAGGACCCACTGCAGGCAGACAATATTCCCCACACCGCTGATGACGTACTCAGCCACGTGACTTGCTATGGCCACTGGCGTGTGTGTGGAATTGACGATGGCCAACTCCATGTCTCCTGTGCGGGGAGGAGGGCACACCTTGCGGAACTGCTGGTCCAAGAGCCACAAGACACAGCCCTGAATCTGACCCACAGTCCGAAGCAGAGCCTTCCTCGCCACCCGCACACCTGTGAGCAAGAAAACTAGATGTTTGTGGCCAAGACACAGAAATACCCTACGTGTCCATCAATGGATGGATGGATAAAGACACACATAGACATGACGGAATATTACTCAGCCATAAAAGAAGGAAATCCTGCCGTTTGCGACAACATAAATGGATCTCGAGGGCATTGTCCTAAGTGAAATAAGTTATTATCTGGAGAAAGACAAATGCCGTATGATATCATTTATATGCAGAATCTAAAAATCTGCCGTCACAGAAACAGAGCTTGGAGCAGTGGTGGCCGGAGCCGGTGAGTGGGGGACGTGGGGAGATGCTGGGCCAGCAAACTTCCAGGTATAAGATGAGTTTTGGTGTCTATTTACAGCGTGGTGACTATAGTTAACAACACTACACTGTACACTTGATGTTCTCCCTGCACAGCAAGGAAAGGGAGTGATGTGAGGTGAAGGGCCTTCATCAAGGCAAACAACCTCGTTATGGTCACCATCTCCCAGCGTTTGCACGGGTCACTTCGTCACAGTGCACACCTTACACGCCCACAATATTACCTGTCAATTATACATTAGTGAAGCGGGGGTGGGGTGGGGGGTAGAAAAACATCTGCTTCTATAGGACACTGGGACCTGGGCGGGGGAGGGGAGTGTGATTCGCAGCCTGACTAAAGCAGAAGCTGAGTGAGTAAATGCCCAGCACGGTTCCCGGCAGGGGAAGCGCTTGAAGGCGGTAACGGCTTTGCTGGAGGCAGCGTGCCACAAAGATCATGGTCTTTGGGGTCAATGCCGTTCTCACTGTGTGAACTTGACCTCGTTTTCCAGCTTCTCCATCTGTAACTGGAGGGTATTTCATGTGAGGGTCAAATAAAATACTCCCGCTGCAGTGCTCAGGGCCACACCGGGCACATCTTAAGTGCTTCATCAGTGGTGTTTTTATTTATTTAATACACGCGTGTATTTTTCAGGCACCGCCCCAAGTATTTTACAAAGATTATTTAATAATTGCACCAACCCTCCGTGGTGAGTACCGTCATTTTCCTCATTATACAAATGCGCAGACCGAGCCACTGTACTTGTACAGCTAAGTTCCACACCCGGTGAGGCCGCAAGCCAAAGGCCAGAGGTACAGGAAGGAGAGGGGAGGTCAGAGGCCAGAGCGTGGCGGGGGCGGGGGCGAGGCGCAGAGGGGCGTCCTGGCTGGCTGGCCCTGGCGGCGAACTTCTACCATGATCTCAGCAGGGAAAGGGTGGGGTCCACGGCCCAGGGGAGGCGTTAATTTGTGGCCCTGAAACGCTCCTACGCTTCCTGCCACGCTCCCGGCGGGCGCGGGACCCCGGAGGCAGACCTCTCGTTCGCGGAGGAAACACAGCGCAGGCGAAGTCAAGTGTCCTGGCGTGAGTGGACATGGCAGTCGCCTCCCAGGGGCCCGCGGGCACGTACCGTAGAACAGCGGGTCCCGGGGCGGTTTTCTTTTGACGAGGACCCGAGCCAGCAGCGCCACCAGGAGCAGGGTGAGGGCAGCAACCCCGACGACGGTCCAGGAACTGCAACGACCGGATCAGGGAGGCGGTCACTTATCGAAATACACACGGCGGCGCATGGAATTTCCTGGCTGTTGGCTGCGCTCGCTCCCACCTCTGCCGCGGGGGCTTCCTGACCGGCATCTGCAGCGTCGGTCGGCCCCTCCCCGGCCACCCCACCCCCACCACCCCCCGCCCCCAGCCACCCGTGTGACTTTCAGGGACTGAGGCCACCAGGGCCTCACTCTCCCCGCCCCGCCCACCTGCACCCTCCCGCCCCCCCACCCCACCCCGAAGATGGCCTGCGCCTGCAGCTGCCCCAGGCCTTGCCCCCAGGGACGACGGGCCTCACCACCGAATCTGCCCCCCGCGCTGGGCCAGCCCGAAACCCTCAGACTGAGCTCCGGGGAACACACGGGAGTCACAAGTGCACGGGCCTTTCAGGAGGACCAGGAAGGAGGGCCACGTGGAAGAGGCTGGGCAGGACCTGCCGCCAGAATGAAGCCAGCTCCCCACCCCCAAGGCCAGCAGGCCGGTGTCCACCCCGCACCTGGTGGTAAGGTGACGCCCGGCTGGGCGCAGGGAGAGGGCGTGGCACCCAGGACGTGGCGGGGGGGGGGCCAAGGTGCCTCCCCATGGGGCACCCCGAGGCAGCAGTCAAGAGCCCTGCATTCTGGCCCCTACTCCGCCCCCGCCCAGCTGTGCGGCTTTGCCAAAGCCTGCCGTTTCATCACCTGTTTATGAACTAATTTTAAAACCTATTATAGGGGCGCCTGGGTGGCTTAGTCGGTTAAGCGTCCGACTTTCACTTAGGTCATGATCTCGCAGTTCGTGGGTTCGAGCCCCGCGTCGGGCTCTGTGCTGACTGCCAGCTCAGAGCCTGGAGCCTGTTTCGGTCTGTGACTCCCTCTCTCTCTGACCCTCCCCTGCTCACGCTGTCTCTCTCTCTCTCCTAGAAATAAATAAAAACATTAAAAAAAAAAATTTAAAACGTATTATATGATAAAATGTATCATGCACCCCTGTGTACCAGGCACTGTGCGTGCATGGAGGAGGTCCCTGGCTACACGGAGGGTCCCATCTCAACGGACTTTAAGCTCTCTCACCCATGAGGTCGCCTCTAGTCCTAAAGAGAGACGGTCTCTCTCACCTCCAGCACCAACCAGGCTTGCAGCTATAGACAAGTCGCCGGGCCCTTTCCGGTAGCCTGCTACACCAGCACCCCCTCAACAGCCCTTGGGAGCTCCCACAGGCACGACTCCCCAGCGGAAATCCGTCCACACCACCACAGCCCGACAGGAGAACTGCTCAGTAACCTTCGCCGTTTGCCCCTGGGCCTTCTGGAAAGTACCTTTCTCAGTCACATGCTCCACAACCCAACAAGCCCTACTGAGAGCTGAGGGACCAGCTCATGGTGAAGTTCACTCCACACACCTGCAGCTGGAACAGGCACTGTGCCCCCAGGTAAGAGAGGTCAGTAGGGAAGTGAGAAGGGATCCATCCAACCTGCAGGTAGACGGGCCCCAAGGAGACTGGTCGCAGGCGCAGGAAAGCTGTATCCCCGGCACCTGGCCCCAGGCCCCACACAGAGTCAGGGAATGAATGGACTCTGGGCATCAGCGGCACCCAGATTTCTAAATGCCAACCTTCACCTACAGAATCAGAGTACTTTGGGGTAGGGCATGGGAATATGACACAGAAAGTCTGCCTGGGGACTTCTGCTGGGGTATACACAAATTGATAGACAGATGAGAGAAGGAACGAGGGGGAGAGTAAACCAGGAAGGAGAAATGGATGGTGGATAGTGAATGAATGGACAGGATGGATGGTAGATGGATGGATAGATGGATGACTTATGGTGGATGGATGGATGAATGGATACATGAATGGATGATGGACAGTGGGTGGTGGATGAATGGATGAACGAATGGCAGATGACAGATGATGGATGGCTGGATACATGAATAGATGACAGATGATGGAAAGGGGATGGTGAATGAATGAATGATGGATGGGTGGACAGTGCGTGGTGAATGAATGGGTGGTGGATGGTAAATGAATGGATGAAGGAATGGATGATGATGGATGGTGGATGAACAGATGCATGAATGACAGATGGTGGATGTTGGATGGATGGATCCATGAACAGATGGTGGATGATAGATAGTGGATAGTGAATGAGTGGCTGATGGACGGATGGATGGATGGTGAATGGATGGATGGTGAATGGATGGATGGATGATAAATGGTAGATAAATGGATGGATGGTGGGTGGTGAATGAATGGTTGGATGGATGGTTAGATGGATGGATCACAGATGGTAGATGGGTGCATGGATGGCACAATTCTATGATAAGAATGAGGAAGACTGTGTCAATGTGCAGACAACACACTGAAATAGGAAGTTCCTAGTGGTGCACATGAGTGGCTGCTCCAGGCTCCCCCTGTAGGGTCAGGAGCAAGATACTGAGCTGAAGCATCCCACGAAGAGGGAAGAGGTTAGATGTGTCCTATAAGGTGACAGGCATTTTAATCACAGCCTGAGTCAGGTGGTGGCCAGGAAATAACCCCCATTCCTGCTCCTTCCAAGGACCTGTGCTTACAGCCGGCGCGCTCACGCGGCTGGCGCTCTCCTAGAGCACGCGAGGGCAGTGAGAACCGGTCCACGTGTCCCCTCACACTCGCCACCCGGGGGAGGAGAAAGCATGAAGAGAAACTGGGGCACAGATCCTGTGTGCATCTCGGTCACAACCCAGGGCAGAGCCCAGCAGGGACCTGAAGGGAGAGGGAGAAGGGGTAGGTACTGAGACTCACCCCAGGGTGAAAAGTCACTACTCTTGGGTCTTGGAATGGGGGGCATTACCAGGTGTCACGAAGGGACACCTACTCAAAGGGGACACGTACGGGTGAGTATGAGCAGAGAGAGAAAGTGTGCATGCACGTGTATCTGTATGAGAGAGAGAGAGAGAGATGCCAACTCTTCCCTGACTGTCACCTTAACCTGACTTACTTTTTCTGTTTTTCAGGCTTTCGTCAAAGGCTTGGTGGGAAGGAAGCTTCAACTAATCCAACTAATTCACACCTAACTGAACGGCTGCTGTGCACGGGCCCCGTGCTGGGCGACACGGTACTCAGGTGAGCTATGTCTGGTCTGGGAAGGGGGAGCTCTGGCCACAAGAAAGTAACTGTCGTGGGAAAAGTGCGATCCAAGGGGGCCTGGTGGAGGGAAAGATCACATCTACTGGGAGGGAGGATCTGGAAAAGGAAGAGGAGGCAGTTGGCATTTTACCCCAGGCCATGGAGTCCTGGTGCAGCTTGAAAAGTCAGGTGAGGGAGGAAGGCCTCCAGTCAGAGGGAACGGCGAGCAAGGGCCGGGAGGCAGGAAGTTAAGGAGCGTCCAGAGGCTGGGGCCGGGGAGCTGCAGGGAACTGCAAGGAGGAAACAGATGTTAACCCAGCCCTGGGGCCACTGTGGAAGGGGACCGTGGGGGTGGGGGTGGGGGGTGGCGTGGAGAAAGAAGAGGGAGGAGCCAGAGGCCGCTGGAATTTTAACCTGCAGAGGAAAGGGAAGAATGACCAGAACCAATGATTCAAAACTCTGCAGGGCTTTGCAACATGCTCAGTAACACCCAGCAATGCATAACCCGGTGTGCGCTCCGCTCGGTAGATGCCATCGCCACCCTGCCAGTGGCGGAGGCCAAAATCTCAGAGTCATCCTCACTCAGATCCTCTCCAGGACATGCAGTCTTTCAGTAAGCCGCCCTGCCTCCCTCCAGAATCCACACACCCCCCCCCGCCCCATCCAGCCACGGCCCTCCCCTCGCACTGCTCCCTGCTCTCCTTCCTGGAGGGCTCTGTCCCCACATCCTCCGGTGGCCACCTCCTGCACCTCAAGTCTCCTCCTCCAGGAAGCCTTCCCTGACCACCAGCCCCCTTCCCAGGCACTCCTGTTGCCCCTTTTACTTACTGCTGTCTGTCTCAACACTCAGTGCCCCACCTTTCCTGGCTTGTCTATAGCTGTACCCCCAGTTCCTGGAAGAGTGTCCCGCACAGCATATGTACTCAGTGAATGTTTGTGCATAATGCCGTTGCAGGAACGCAGGGTCCCCCGTTCACTGTAGTCACAGACACGTGACATCTGCTGCCCAGGGCTGCTGCTTGCAGCAGCTGCACCCCAAGATTGGGTCAGACCAAGGGCAGTCGCTGCCAGTGCCCGGGGAGCGCTCAGTATGGATGGGCGAGCCTGTCGGCAAGTGGTGGCCCCAGGAGAGAGACAGAGACAGAGAGACAGAAAGGGAGAAGGAAGTCACTGTCCTGTGGGCAGACCCTTACCCGCAGCCTGAAGGTCTGCAGGGGGTTTGCAGCCACGGACTGATGCAATTTCCTCAGCACCAACTGCTGTGGGAAACACACAGGTTAACTTCCCGTCCCCACAGACAGGGGACATCAGCAGGCACAGAGGCCTGGCTCCGGTCCCACCCCTGGCCAGGCCCTCAGCTGCCTGCTGCAGGGCTGCTCAGTCCGGGGCCCCTCCACACCGACCACGGCCGGCTCTGGACCAAACCCAGGTGCGGCCTCAGTCGGCCCCACCCATCTCCTTGGCCTTGAACTGCCCTGCCTCTCTCGCCCCTGTGCTGTCTGTCCTGCAAGCCGCCACTTCCCGAGACAGGTCTCTTTGGATCCCGACAATAGGCCATTTGACAGACCAGAAAACTGAGGCCAGGCCACCCGGGCAGTGCCAACGCCACGCCTAGAACCCAGGTCTTCGCTGGTCCTGGGCTATTTCTGCTAGTCATTCACAACAGTTTCTAAAATTAATAACAAATGAGAAGTGTGTGTGTGCCCATACATGGAAACGCTCGCAGCACCAGCCGGGGAGACACGGCCGCGCTGGAGCCTGTCGGTGTCCGCACCCCCGGGACCCCTGCCCCTCGACTCCCCAAGGGCAGGGGCGTCGCCTCGTTGACCTCTGTCTCCCCGGTGGCCGCACCGCGCGGGCGCCCGGCACTTGGCTCCCGAGCCCCGCGCCGCAGGTCCGGGACACCCGCCCGAGCCGCACCGACACCCCTCCGCCCCGGCCGCGCGCCGCGAGCCCCGGAGGCCGACCCCGGACCCCCTCGGAAAAGTTGCCGCTCGGCCGCGCCTCCCGCCCTCCCCCGGCGCCCACCCCGCCGCGCGCGCGCCCACTCACTCGTGCTGGGCCGCCAGGTGGTTGAAGACGTAGGTGACCGGGATGGCCGAGAGGGTCAGCACGAAGACCCCGGTGGCCGCGGAGGCACTCATCGCCGCCGCCGCGCCGCTCGCCGTTCAGCGCATCCCGCGCGGCGCCCCGCCCCAGCTTCCGGCGGCGCCCGCGCCCCCGGCCGTGCCCTCCGGGGCGTCCCGCGCCGCGCCCTCAGCAGCGCCCCCTCGGCGCCCCGCCCGCAGCCGCCGCCGTGCAGTCCCGGGGTGGGGGCGGGGGGCGCTCGCCCGGGGCGCGGGGCTCAGCCGCCAGCGGCGGGGGGGGCGCGGAGACAGCCCCTGCCCGGGACAGGTGTCCCCGCAGGAGGGGGCGCGCTCGGCGGGAAGGCGGCGGCCTGGGGCGGCGGAGGGGCTGGGCACGGCGGGGGCGCTGGTGGTAGACGGCGCCGGGCGGCTCCGGGCGGGCCGAGGGGCGGGCCGGCGGAGGGGGTGGAGCCAGACCCGGGGGTGTCAGAGGGCGAAGGGCCCACGAGATCGTCCACGTGCGGGGCCCTGGGGCCAGGGGCCGGAGGGACGCGCCGGCTGATCCCGAAAGCTGGCCGACAGCGGGCAGAGTCCGAATATCCGTTTCAAACCCTGGCTGCCCACTCAGCTTGCTGTTGACCTTGGCCAAGTTACTCCACTCTTGTGTCTTTTCCCTCCCCTGGCAAATGGGCATAACCCGGGCGGTGTGGTTGTGGCATCAGCTGGGCCAGCGGGCACCAGGCGCTTTCCCTGCCCTGCTCAGGACACTGCCGGCTCTGCAATCCCCGTTTTGGGGGGTTGAACCCGACACAGGGCCAAGTGCTATGATTTAAGACACCAGGCCGCCGTTCGTTCTGTGGCCGGTAGCCTCCTGGAGGCCAGGTCCCCCCGGACAGCCTGCGCTGGGCCCGCAGGGGGTGCAGGGACTGGAGGGCTGCGACTCTGCCCTCAGGCCGGTCAGGTGCGCCCTGGTTACAGAGAAGAAGGGGGCCAAGCATTGCCCTGGCTGCCTGACCATGTCGGTGACCAGGTCTCAGCCCCCGCGGGTGGGAGCCGGGAGCAGTGTACTGTCCCAGAAAGGGAAGGAAAGTGAGTTTCAGGCAGCAGCCCCAGCACCCCAGGGAGGTGGCGTGTTCTTAGTGCAGGACAGCAGCGCACCGGCGAGCCTGCGATGTCACTGGCTCGCGTTAGAGACCAGGAAGAAGAGCCCCAGAGAGCCTGTGCCCTACCTGCTCTGGGCCACTCAACTTTTCCCAAGCCGGCTCTCCTCATGCCCTGTCCCGGTGCTTCCTGGAGGCTTCTCCAACTCCGAGGACATCATGAGAACACCCTGGCCCAAATTGTGACACGCCCAAAGTTTTCCCGAGAGATGTCCTCACCTGTGACCTGGGTGTCACTCCTCTTAAACTCTGTCTGCCTCCAGGGACACCTGGGTGGCTCAGTCGGTTGAGTGTCTGACTTCGACTCAGGTCACGATCTCACGGTTTGTGAGTTCCAGCCCCGCGTGGGGCTCTGTGCTGACGCTCGGAGCCTGGAGCTGCTTCAGATTCTGTGTCTCCCCCTCTCTCTGTTCCTCCGTCACTTGCTCTCCCTCTCTCTCTCTCTCTCTCAAAAATAAATAAACATTTAGAAACATAAACTGCCTTCCTCTGGACAACAGACGCCTCGTCTCAGCCCCCTTCCGTCCTGCCAGCCACCCCCTGAAGCCAGTCCAGCCCCTCGATCACTGCCCAAACCTGGCTGGGACGGTTCTGCCTTCTCTGTCATATCCTGAACCCCTCTGGCTGCTCTGGGTCCTTCCCCTCATCCAAGGCACATACACAACTATGTCCCAATGTACAAATGTGCTCCCTGGGCCAGGGGCTCCTCTCCTTTGCCACCTTCTCTCTCTCCTTTTTCATCTACCGCTTATGTGGGGTTTTTTTAATGTTATTCATTTTTGAGAGAGAGTGGGGGAGGGGCAGAGAGACCGAGACACAATCTGAAGAAGGCTCCTTGCTGTCAGCACAGAGCCCAACATGGGGCTCGAACTCACAGCTGCAAGATCATGACCTGACCTGAAGTCAGTTGCTTAACGGACTGAGCCACACAGGCGTGCCTCCGTCCTTGGTTTTAATGCCTTTGTCTGTGCTGAGAGATCCCGGATTACCATCCCTGGCACTGACTTCTCCCCTCAGTGCTGCCACAGAGGCCTCCCACCGGCACCTCCCACTCAACACGGCCAGAATGGAGTTCCTCATCTGCCACAAATCCACGCCAGCTGTCTCTCATCTGGGGGCGGCACCACTCACCTGGTCATCCAAGCCGGACACCTGGGAGCCCACCTGAGCTCTGGCCAATCCCAGAGTCCTCTGCTTACAGCAAATACCTGTCAAGTCTACCTGCTCCTCCCTATCTGCACCCCTACTGTCTGTTCTGGTCTGTTCCGTCTCCCATGCCCCCCACCCCCTCGTCTGTCTGCCTCTGACCCCACCAGCTCGAGAAGACCTCACCTGACCACCCTCCTGCTCTCCCTTACCCACTCGGTCAAGCTTTGCTTTCTTCACAGCACTCGTACTATCCAGAATTATCCTGCTTACGTGTCCTCTCTCTATTCTGTGTCCCTCTCTCCCTTACGATGCGAGCTCCTTACACATAAATCAGGAAATTATCCGTTCTGCTTATAATTCTATTCCCATCACTCAGATTGACAGAGGAGGTACTCAAGAAATCTTTGCTCAGGGAATGAACGGTCTGATCATCGGTGTCTGATAGAAATGTAATGTGAACCACGTGTGTCATCTGAGTTTTTTTAGGTGAACTTTACTAAGCACGGGGCTCGGGTTTATGGCTCCAAGATTAAGAGTGGCTTCCTCTACCAGCTGACCCAGCCTGGGGCCCCTGTAATCTTAAATTGTCTAGTAGTCACATTACACACGTAAAAAGAGGGGCACCTGGTGGCTCAGTTGGTTGAGCATCTAACTCTTGATTTGGCTCAGGTCATGATCTTGCGGTTTGTGGGTTCAAGCCCCGCGTCTGGCTCTGTGCTGACAGCTAGCTCAGAGCCTGGAGCCTGTTTCAGATTCTATATCTCCCTCTCTCTCTGACCCTCCCCTGCTCGTGCTGTGTCTGTCTGTCTGTCTCTCTCTCTCCTAGAAATAAATAAAAAAATATTAAAAAAAAAAGTAAAAAGACATAGGTGAAATTCATTTTAATGACATATTTTATCTAAGTTAATGTGCCCAAAGATTATTGTTTCGACAAGTCATCGATGTCACAGATATTGAGATAGTTGACTTTGTTTTTATACTTTGAAATGTTATGTATGTTTCACTTACATTGTGCTCCATTTCAGACGAGTCACCTTGCAAGCCCTCAACAGCCGCGGGTGGCAAGTGGCATCTGTATTGGACATACCCTCCTGTCGTACCGACCTGGGCTCTCTGCTAGCTACTGTTAAGAATGGATGTGGTGGTCACATCACTAATAAGCTTGTTCAAATGTCCTGAGAGACTCTACCACAGTTCTAGCATTGTTCTAAGAAGTGGCCACACAAAGATGAATTACGAATCCATCTTGCCCGAGAAGACCAGAGCCTGGTGTGAGAGACAGGTAAACAGTTACCATGTGAGACGTAAGAGCTCTATGTCCAGATCGCTGCGGGAAGCAGCATTTCTGTCTTAGGAGTCAAGAAAAGCTTCGGGGAGGAGGTGAGGCGTTAGACCGACTTGAAGAACAAGGAGAAGCTGGCCAAGCAGACAGGGCAGAGGTAGGGCTTCCCAGGCCATGAGGACCGTGCAGTGCAAGGCAGAGATGTGGGCGAGCATCTTGGTGAACTGCAAGTCGTTTGCTCTGGTTGAAAATGCTGAGATATCATGCACGAGGCGGGGAGTGAAGACAGACAAGTGACCAGGGCCTTGATCTCAGAAGACCTCAAGTGCAGGGAGCATTTAGGATTTATGAGTGGGAGGATTAATGAGTCCATTAAGCATCCGACTTCAGCTCAGGTCATGACTCATGGGTTCGGGCCCCACATCAGGCTCTGTGCTGACAGCTCAGAGCCTGGAGCCTGTTTCAGGTTCTGTGTCTCCCTCTCTCTCTGCCCCTCCCCGGCTTGCACTCTGTCTCTGTCTCTCTCAAAAATAAACATTAAAAATTTTTTAAAAAGATTTATGAGTGGGAAAAAATAGTATCTTTTTTTAAATAATGCTTTTATTTATTTTTGAGGGAGAGAGAGACAGAGCACAAGCCAGAAAGGGCAGGGAGAGAGGGAGACACAGAATCCGAAGCAGGCTCCAGGCTCTGAGCTGTCAGCACAGAGCCTGACACGGGGCTCGAGCTCACAAACTGAAATCATGACCTTAGCTGAAATCAGATGCTTAACCGACTGAACCACTCTTGGGGCAGGCGCCCCACGAGTAGCATCTTTAAAGCCCCCCCCTTTAAAGTTGGTGTGGACTGTGTTGGTGTGGACCATGGTTTAGAAGGAGGCGAGACAGGAGGCAGGAAGGCTAATTAGGAAGGTATGACAATTGTCCCAGCAAGAGATGGCAAGGACCAGAGCCAAAGCAATGCGAGGGAAGAAAGGGGGCAGGTGAGAAAGATCTGGATGGGAATTTTAAGGGGAGAACGTTGGGAGGCAGGGGCTGAGCACGGGTTTGGTTTGCACACGGTGGGTTGCCAGTCCCGGTGGGGTTCCCAGGAGGAGCTGTCCCATGGGCAACTGGGGATACTGGTCTACGGCAGCAGGAGAGGCAGAAGTGCAGATACAGATTTGGGAGACAAGAGCCTACAGGTGTGGCTGAACAGCAAGGAAATGAATCCGCCGTCCCACGAGGAGGGTAGAGTGGAAGAGAGCAGTAACAGACCAAGGAGGGTAGAGTGGAAGAGAGCAGTAACAGACCAAGGAGGGTAGAGTGGAAGAGAGCAGTAACAGACGCCAGGGGTTGGGGAGCACTGCCACCAGGTGGGCAGCCCGAGGGCATTGGGACACAATGGAGGAAGCATTCAGCATCCCAACCCTGAGAGCTCTTCCCTCAGAGTCTGTAAAAGACCCACAGGCCACAGCAAGGCTTTGGGTCCTGTGATACCATATCGGAGATGAGGATTTTGTTGACAACTACTTCTCTAGTGTTCTGTTTGAACAGGTTTCCCCAGAAATACGATCTCATTCCACACTACAGGACTCTGTAGACTCCAGAGTGCCGTTGACCCTTGAACAAGGCAGGGGTTAGGAGTGCCGACCCCCCCTCACCCCCCACTTCCCCTCATCCCCCGTCCCCGTGCAGTCAAAAATCTGCATGTAGAGGCGCCTGGGTGGTTCAATTGGTTAAGCATCTGACTCTTGGTTTCAGCTCAGGCCATGACTGTGCTATCTCTGTCTCTCAAAAATAAATAAACTTTAAAAAAACCTGCATGTAACTTTTTAGTCTCTAGAAACAATACTAATAGCCTACTGTTGACTAGAAGACTTACCAATATAAAAATGGTTGATTAACGCATATTTTGTATGTTATATATATTATACGATAAAGCTTACAATAAACTAAGAGAAATGAAAACATTAAGAAAATCATAGGGAAGAGAAAATACAATTCCAAACTGGACTGTGTTTATCAAAAAAGGAATCCACGTGTAAGATGAAAACCCATGTCATTCAAGACTCAAGTGCCTTTGCATGGACATTATCTGTCTTCACAGCAGCTCTCTGAGGAACATAGAGCCCTTTATGGATGGGGAAACTGAGGCTCAAATTGGCAAGGTGACTGGCCCAAAGTCTAAAGAGAGGGTGAACCTGAATTCAGATTTTCTGACTTGCAGTCACTATCCCCGTGATGCCACAGCTGACCAAGCACCACGCTGGGCACCTTAGAAATGGCGGATG
Source organism: Proteles cristata cristata (assembly GCA_017311185.1). Classification (NCBI taxonomy): domain Eukaryota; kingdom Metazoa; phylum Chordata; class Mammalia; order Carnivora; family Hyaenidae; genus Proteles; species Proteles cristata. The sequence goes on along the minus strand of JAESUZ010004070.1, from coordinate 848,002 downwards.
GGCATGCTCCCAGCCGCTGAGTCCGGAGTTCTACTCCGTGCCGATCTGTAAGTATTGAATTCCCATCTTGAAAGAGGGTTGGACATGACTTAAAAGGTATTCATCCAGTAAAGTTGTTTGGTTTTTTATTTTGCTGGTGGTGGTGGTGGCGGTGGTGGTGGTGGCGGTGGTGGTGATGGTGGTAGTGGTGAGTGTGTGTGTGTGTGTGTGTGTGTGTGTGTGTGTGTATTTTAGGAGCATCCATCTTGGAAGCCATGAAGACTAAACTGCAGCTGTGAAATTGGACCCCAAGCTTCCAGCCACCAAAAATAGACCCATGGAGGTAAGCCCACTGACCGTTCTCTGATGAGAAAGACACAGGTTTTTGTCACATCGATTCAAAACCATTAACTAAAGAGGAATTAAATTGAAGCCCCCTCACCTTGCCTGTGGCTGCCATGGAGGGGAAGTGAAAGCGGAAGCCGAGGAACTTGGGCTCGCAGGAACTGAGAAAGCCTGGGCGGGCAGGGGTGGGGGCGCCCAGAGTGACACTCTGCTACAAGAGTAGCATAGAACTCAGCCCGCAGGGCACTCTGGCCCCCGCCTCAGCCTTTCTCCCTGTTCACCTGCTTCCGCTTTCCCCCTTCTAAATCCTTCTGATCAAAGTTGTGTTTGTGTTGTTATGCAAGGCTGCACACTCGAGATGAATGTGCAAGGGGTAATCAAACAGACTGATCTGTGGGGTGAATAGGGACAGGACAAACGGCCAGACAGTGACCAAGGTAAGGCTGGTGTGCCTCGGTAGGTAGATCACTAGGATCCTGTCCAGAGAAGGAACCAGAGAACAATGAGTCCACTCAGACAAACACTAAATTACTCTAAACACTAAGTTACATTAAACACTACACTTCTCTTTGGCAACCATGAATGCCCTGACAAGGGCTGCATTTAGTAACACCAGTATTTTGGGGTGACGATTGCTGTCTGTCCAGCGCCTAACACAGTGCCAGGCATGGAGAAGATGCCCAATAAACGTTAACTGAAGATAAAAAAGGGGAGAGGAAGAAGGGAAGTGGGGCTTAAAGAAAAAAAAGAAGATGAAGAGACAAAGGGACAGGGTAGGGTGGAAATCTGTAGGAAAATGATAAGAAAATAAAATGAGAGAGATAAAGTTAGGCTATCAGATGTCAGTCAAAAAGCCTAGTGCAGTTGCCAGCGGAGATCTGTACCGTTGCCCTGGGTTCCCTAGCAACCAAAGCGAGGAAGGAAACATAACACCACAACATTCACAGCATCCATAGGATAAAAACAGATCGGTTGTTCAAAAGAACGGCCCGGTGGCTCCTCTTAAAGGGACCGCTGTGTCACACAATATGCCCTTAGCGACATTCCTACAATAAATATAGACTCAGATTCCGCACAGTTGTCTCTCAGCTCACGCTCAGTGCAGGTGATCGGTGTGCCGCCAGGCCAGCTCAGCACGCTCGAGGAGCCAGAAGGATTTCACACAGATAAGCAACTGTCTGAGGCCTTGGCTTGGCTCAGTGATAAATTCTACAATACTGGGGGGCAGGCGGGGAAAGCACCTTCCTGACAGGCACACCATGACCCCCAGGCCAAGCCCAGGGCAGGGGGCAGAGGTGATCAGGACGCCCTCCTCCAGAGAGAAGGAGCATCGCTTCACAGCCGGTCCCCACGGGGCACGCCAGGAGGGGTCTTGTCACCCCACCCCATCCCCCACCACCTCCCCCCCCCCAGATCCGTCTGCCAGCCCTGACCCGAGGGTGTCGGGCATAGCCTTCAGGCAATGCTCTGTGAGTAGTAGTTCGCATAATAATATTTCAATCCGATGAGGCAATACGGAGTTTGAAATTATAGGGGCTGGAAAGAAAGAAGAAATATTCTCTGTTGATAAGTAAGGACAGAACGTGATGGTTTGCTGGGCACACAAATGGAGGTCAGCTTGACATTCTTGCACGAAAGGGCCAAGCCCTGGGACGGGGACTCAGCCAAACCCAAGGCTGCACAGGATTCACACGGCTCCTGAGGGACACCAGACAGACCTCACCCTTGCGTCAACGGACGCAAGGACTTTGAGGGGTTTCCGTAAGAGTGACTTTCCGACTTTTCCCTCTAGATACCTTTTCTTCTTCAATGGGTTTCTTTTTTTAAATGTTTATTATTTATTTTTGAGATAGAGAGACAGAGCACAGCCGAGGAGAGGCAGAGAGAGGGAGACACAGAGTCTGATGCAGCTCGAGGCTCCGAGCTGTCAGCACAGAGCCCGATGCGGGGCCCATGAACTGTGAGATCATGACCTGAGCTGAAGTCGGAAGCTTAACCGACTGAGCCACCCAGGTAATGGGCCGAATAATACTTTGGACACAGCTGAAGGCCAAGCAGTCAGTCTAGAATCATAGAATCTTAAAGAATGTAGACCAAGGCGGGGCGGGGGGGGGGGAAAGAGGCAGAAAATATAACATTGTGGAGAAGGACCCAAGAGGTCCGGCATCTGTCTAATTAGGCAACACTAGAGCGAGTGGAGAGAGAAAATAACCAGAGAAGTAACAACAGTATTTTCTTAAGTCAAGAAACGCATGACTATTCCAGGCCCGTTGAACAAAATTAAAGAAAATAAGCTAAGCTCTCCCAACCTCCCTTACCCTCATCTACTTGCTCCCTTTTCCCAGAGTACTTTCCACCTGCTACCATACTATGCAATACCTATTCATTACACATATTATTTTTAAGTTTATTGATTTATTTTGAGAGAGAACAAGAGGGAGCAAGGGAGAAAGAGAGAGAGAGTGCATGTGTGCACAGGGAAGGCGTAGGCAGAGGGAGAGAGGGAATCCCAAGCAGGCTCCACGCCGTCGGTGCAGAGCCCAACATGGGGCTCAAAGTCATGAACTACAAGATCAGGACCTGAACTCAAGAGTCGGACCCTCAACCAACTGAGCCACCCAGGCAGCCCCCATTATGCATATAGGACCTACCTCTCCCTGCTAATTTTTTTTCATTTTTTTAAATGTTTTATTTATTTTTGAGAGAGAGACAGCGTGAGCAGGGGAAGGTCAGAGAGAAAGGGAAACACAGAAACCGAAGCAGGCTCCCGGCTCCAGGCTCAGGACTCAAACTCCTGAACCATGAGATCATGACCTGAGCTGAAGTCAGACGCTTAACCGACTGAGCCACCCAGGTACCCCTGAATTAAATGTTTTTAATGTTTATTCATTTTGTGAAACACACACACACACACACACACACACACAGAGTTGAGGAGAGGCAGAGAGGGAGACACAGAATCTGAAGCCGGTTCCAGGCTCTGAGCTGTCAGCAGAGAGCCTGATTCAGCCTCATATTCACAAACCGTGAGATCATGACCTGAGCTGAAGTCGGACGCTCAACTGATTGAGCCACCCTTGGGCCCCTAAGCTTCACATTTTAGAACCAGCCCCGAGCACTGGAGAGCTAGCTGAATGCCTATCCAATCAAATTTAAAACTCATCCATTCCAGGGGCCCCTGGGTGGCTCAACTGGTTAAGCGTCGGACTTCAACTCAGGTCAGGATCTCACATTTTTGTTACTTCGAGCCCCACCTCAGTCTCTCTGCTGGCTCCCTCTCTCTCTGCCCCTCTCCCACTCATGCTCTCTCTCTCTCTCTCAAAAATAAGCATTAAAGGGGCGCCTGGGTAGCTTAGTCGGTTGGGCGTCCGACTTTCTCTTAGGTCATGATCTCGCGGTTCGTGGGTTCGAGCCCCGCGTCGGGCTCTGTGCTGACTGCCAGCTCAGAGCCTGGAGCCTGTTTCAGAGTCTGTGACTCCCTCTCTCTCTGACCCTCCCCTGCTCACGCTGTCTCTCTCTCTCTCTCCTAGAAATAAATAAAAATATTTTTTAAAAAATAAGCATTAAAAAAACCCTCATCCATTCGATACACACTTATTGACTGAATACAGTGTGCTACACTGTGGTTATAAACTGAAAAGTGAGTAAGTTACCAACCCATTCAGCACCTACAGGCAACTCAGCCATCTAAGCACATCATCCCAAAGTTGTACCTGAGAAGGACAGAAATAATACACGTCAAGGTGCCCAGGGGAGGGAGTGATTAATTTAGCCCAGGAGGCAGGCAAGTCAGAGGAAGTGCTCCCTGAAGGACCAGGGCAGAGGGGGCGTCTCAGAAAGAGGTTCCCTAGAACATTCGGGATGGAACAGAGATGAAAACACCATTGCACAAGGTAGGGGCTACCAGCCACCGCTGGGGGCAGAGGAGCTAGCGAGGATTTCAAGCTGGAGAGGGACATGCTCAGTTTGGCTGTTGTAGAAGCTTACCCTGATAGGTGTGCAGAGATGGGGGTGTAGGGATGAGACCGGGGGCAGGGGGAGGAGAGGAGCGATAATCGAAGCCGAAAAATAAAGGCGTCTTGAACCAAGGCAGAGTCGGTGACGAGTAGAAGCAGCTAATTAGGAATCAAATCCCCAGGGCTTGTGGCTACCTGGCTGTGAGGGGCACGGACCAGAGAAGAATTTAGGAACAGCAACTGGGGGCACCCGGGTTGCTCAGTTGGGTAAACATCCGACTCGGTTTCAGTTCATGATTTCATGGTTCATGGAATTGAGCCCCACATCAGGCTGTGTGCTGACAGTACGGAGCCTGCTTGGGATTCCCTTTCTCTTACTCTCTCTCCGACTCTCACTCTCTCTCTCTGCCCCTCCTCTGCTTGTTCACATGTAAATAAATAAGTAAATAAATAAGCTTAGAAAAAAAAAGGAATGGCAGCTTGCTGAGAAGAAGGAAATGAAGAGGGAGCCAGGAGACTGAGATATATTGAAACCTATTGTGGTTTTTTTCTAAGGCTAAGTCGGTCCTCCTCCCTCGTGCTGATTGTTGCCCAAATAAAATCAAGTTTTATAAACTAGGAAAGAAAGAAGAAGAAAATGTGGTCGGGTTATAGTTGTAAGAAATATTAGATCTATTTTTTTTTAACACTTTTACTTATGTTTGAGAGATAGAGACAGAGTGCAAGTGGGGGAGGGGAAGAGAGAGAGGGAGACACAGAATCTGAAGCAGCTCCAGGCTCCGAGCTGTCAGCACAGAGCCTGAGTCGGGGCTTGGAACTCATGAACCAGGAGATTATGACGTGAGCCGAAGCCAAGAGTCAGACGCTTAACCGATTGAGCCACCCAGGCGCCCCTTGTTTTCTAATCCACATCCTCAGCACAGTGGCTTTTCAGCCTCAAGCTGGTCAACACACAGCCCTTTCTTGGCTCTTATTTATTTATGTATGTATTTAAGATTTTTCATTTATTTTCAGAGGTGAGGGGCACCACCAGGGGAGGGGCAGAGAGAGAGAGAGATTCCCGAGCAGGCTCTGCACTGTCAGCACTGAGCCCGAAGCGGGGCTTGAACTCATGAACTGCAAGATCAGGTTCTGAAATCAAGAGCTGGACATTCAACGGACTGAGCCACCCAGGCGCCCCCTGGCTTTTAGTGTTCACAGGGCTCCAAAGTCCTCCCCCCGCCCAGCTCCCAGGCTTCCTGCGGCTCATGGGCCAAACCTGCCAAGGCTCCCTTCGGACTGGTCGTTACCAGGGCAACGGCAGGACTTCATCCTCCGCAGCCTGGGGACCAGTCTCCCTCCTTCTTGTCATTCTTCCAAGGAGCTGGTTTAGTCGGCAGCCCTTACAGGTGTTGCTGCCCAAATAAAATCAGCTCTTGCAGACAAGAGAGACGAGATACGAGGTAGGTCCTGGCCTTAAGTCGAGTTTCCTGCCTTCCGGACCCTGGAGGAGGGGGAAGAAAAAGACAAAAAGAAATGACCCAGGTCAGCTCCCTCCTAAATCCCTCTTGCTGGCGTTTACCATGAGACAGGAGGCCTTATCTATGGGAGGCACTTGCCAGGGTCTAACGGGTCTGTTTAAGTTCCTTCTGGAAGACACGCCTAGACTGCAGCGCTCCTCCGGGGCCTAGCCTCCAGGAAAACACGAGCATCAGCTGTGTAATTGCTGAGTATAAAATGAGGCTGTTTCCTGCCCACCCACCCCCCCCCTTGTAGAAGTGGCGCCCTGTGTGCGTGCAGCACTCAGACGCTCTGGCGTTCGTTCTGGGCCAGGGTGCGCCCTCACGTGATGAGGAAGGATCTGGACACCCCAGACTTCAGGCCTCAAGTCTCAAAGCCTCGTGCATCTTTTGAATTACGGGAAGAGGCCGATATTGGATAAGATCTCTGATTTCTTGTGAGTCTGATGGAAGAATCTCGAATTTGGGGTTATCTGAGGTAGGTGCACTGCTATGTTATTATCCTTATTTGACAGACGAAGAAGTGGCAGCTTGGCGCTGCTAAAACGCTGCCCACTCTCAGTTAATTGGTCATGAGCAGACCAGGACAGGGACCAGGGCTCGGGGACTTTCTGCCAGAGCAGGCTGCTGATTGGCTGGTGGGGCCGTTCCCCGAGACAGGAGTGATCCCAAGCTTCCCGCATCTCTGAACACAGTTTTATGACACATGGAACACAATTCTGTTGCATTCTGATATCAACTGATCTATTGAGACCAAAGGCTAAAGTTCAATAGCCAGACATTCTTTCCACTTGATTGCCAGGATTTCAGCTGATTTTTTTTTTTTTTAGCCAGGTAGCAGCAATTTATTTTATAAGGTCTTGAAGGAGTTTCCAGGGAAGATGTCGTCAGTTCACTTCGATGTGCTTGGGGGACTCCAAGGAGGAGATTTCTAGTAGGCGTTTGGATATCTGAAACAGATGTTATGCTAAGAAGAACGATCAGGGGCACCTGGGTGGGTCAGTCAGTTAAGTGTCCAACTTCAGCTTAAGTCATGATCTCATGTTCTTGAGTTCGAGCCCCATGTTGGGCTCTGTGTTGATGGCTCAGAGCCTGGAACCTGCCTCAGATTTGGAGTCTCCCTCTCTCTCCTCCTCCCTGCTTGCACTCTGTCTCTCTGTCTCTCTCTCTCTCAAAAATAAACATTATAAATTATTTTTAAAAAAAGGAATTGGGGCGTCTGGGTGGCTTAGTTGGTTAAGCGTCCGACTTTCGCTTAGGTCATGATCTCGCGGGTTCGTGGGTTCGAGCCCCGCGTCGGGCTCTGGGCTGACTGCCAACTCAGAGCCTGGGGCCTACTTCAGAGCCTGTGTCTCCCTCTCTCTCTGACCCTCCCCTGCTCACGCTGTCTCTCTCTCCTAGAAGTAAATAAAAAATATATAAAAAAAAAAAAAGGAATTATCCGGGATGAAGACAGAGGTGGAGGAATCACTAGCATGGCAATTGCCAGAAATCATGGGAACGGATGAGGCCATGCAGAGGGTGTGTTTGGAGGGGAGAGAAAGAAGGGAGCATCAAGAATGATGCCCTGAGTGGTACCAGTGCTCATGGCTGGGGACACATGAGGAGCTCATCAAGATGTATGAAAAAAAGAATCGCGCAAGTGCATCACAAAACCCAGGCAAACAGGGTGGTCACCTGTCACGTCCAACGAGGCCAAATGAAATGACAGGAAGGACTCACCGGACTTGGCAGTGAGGAGATGGCCAGTCAACGGCCTTAAGGCACTCAGTGGATCACTGGCCAAAGCCACATGATCGTTGCTTAGGGAGTGGTGGGAGATAAAGAAGTGAAGATTCTGATAGGAAGGGGATAAAGAGGGACACTGCCCGGCTGGCCCAGGACTGAGGACATTTGCTTTCCTGTTGGGGGGCCTACCTCTGTATTTGGGGGAACCAGGAAGAAATGGTTCCAGAAATAGAGCCAGTAGAAATGGAGACGTTCAGTCACCAGGAAAAATAGAGAGTAGAGCAAGGTAGTAAGGGAATGAACTGGAGAGCAAAGGGGGAAGTGAGCCTTGGAAAGGAGGGCAGCTTTGGAGGCTGGTGGGAGAAGAGGCAGACCTATTCATAACGGGCTTCCTCTCATCGCTGGGACGGGTGTAGACACGGCAAAGGTAAAGGAAGTGTGTTCACATAATCAGCCTGCTCTATATTTACCTCCTTGAAACCAGAGAGGCAGTGTGTTGTAGCGATGTGGACTCTGAAACCCAGCCTGCTGTTTTGAATTTCATCTCTGGGCCTCACATGCTTTTTTGTGGGAGGTCAGATTTAGATCGCCGTGGCCAACTCGGCAATCGCACGGTCTCCGTGGCTTCTCTCAAAGGCTCAGAACAAGTGGAGCAGATAATTCCAGCTCCTGAATGTCCTGGGAGCCCTAATACTATTTTTATCAACACGACAATGGCTTTGGTAATGGGGTGTCAACTGGACTAATTTTGGCTATGTAGCTTACTCTTGATTGTATCAAAATAGTATGGGAAGCAGCCGATGAGGAGGGTATAAGGACAGTCAAAACAGATTGAAAAGGGAAAGAAGTCACAACTGTGACAAAATTTGAAAGCTGTTTAGCCTCCACGGTAATTACAGGAATGTAAATACAATTTGAAAAAAGAGGTACCTACCATGTATTAAATAATCAAACGCAAAAGTCAAATTGTCAAATTCGTGTCGGGGAGACTTTTGGTAAATAGTAATACAGAAGTTACCAGAGAATATTTCAGTTGGTTCATTTCTTTGAATAATTGCGAACATTTACTGAGCATGGACTCCGCATCAGGCCCTGCTCTAATCTACGCTTAACTCTCTGAGGTAGATTGTGTCCCTGTTGTCATCTCCATTTTCCAAATGAGGAAACTGGGGCACAGAATGGTTAAACACATTGTCCAAGGGCATGCAGCAAGGAAGTGACTGAGCTGTGATTCAAACCAGGCAGATGCATTTCAAAGCCCTTGTTCTTCGTGACTACTCTAGACCAGCAGGATCCCTCTAGGGTCTTAAAGATTATTGAGCCTTTCCTGATAAACACTCAAGAAACACAAATCTAATATACTCAATAATAAAAGACTAAATACACTACCCCTGAGGTCAGGAACAAGACAACGAAGCCTACATTCACCACTGCTAGTCGACAACACTGGACAGAAGTCCTAGCCAGAACAATAATGCAAGAAGGAAAAATAAAGGCAGCCAGATTGGAAAGGAGGAAGTAAAATTATCTTTGTTAATAATAACATCATCTATAGAATATCCCAAAGAAGACACACATACACACAACTGTTAGAGCTAGTTAACAAATTCAGACACAAGATCAACACTCAGAAATCAGTTGTATTTCTATATACTAGTGATGAGCAATATTGAAATAAAATTTTAAAAAATTCCAGTTGTAAAAGCATCAGAAAGAATGAAATACTTAGAAATAAATTTAGCCATGTTGGTATATGACTTGTGCACTGGAAACTACAAAACATTACTGAAAGAAGATAAAGACCTAAATGCATAGAAAGGCATTCTGCGTTCATGGATTATAAGACTTAATACTGTTAAGATGGCAATACTACCCATTGTAACCCACAGATTCGATGCAGTCTCTTGGAAAATCCCAATGATATTTTTTGCAAAAATTGACAAGATGATGGTAAAATTTATAAGGAATTGCAAGGGGCCCTGAATAGCCAAAATAATTGAAAAGGAAAAACAAAGCTAGAGGACTCACATTTCCCAATTTCAAGGCTTACTACAAAGCTACAGGAATCAAGACACTGTGGTACTGGGATAAGGGCAGGTATATTGATCATTGGAATGGTATTAAGAGTCTCGAAACAAGTCCAGAAATCTCTGGTCAATTGATTTTCAACAAAAGTGCCAAGAGCAGTCAATGGAGAAAAGAATCATTTCCTTAACAAATGATGCTGGGACAACTGGATATCCACATGCAAAAGAACAAAGTTAGACTCCACTTCATACAATATACAAAGAAATAACTCTGGAGGGCCTGGGTGGGCTCAGTCGTTTAAGCATCCGACTTCAGCTCAGGTCATGATCTCAAGGTTCATGGGTCCAAGCCCCACGTGGGGCTCTGCGCTGACAACTCAGAGCCTGGAGCCTGCTTCAGATTCTGTGTCTCCCTCTCTGTCTCTGTCTTCCCCTCTGTGCTCTATCTCTCTCAAAAGTAAATAAACATTAAAAAAAAAAAAAACCCACCTCCAAATGGATTATAGACCTAAATGTGAAAGCTAAACCCACAAAACTCTTAGAAGAAAACATAGAGGTAAATCTTCCTAAGTTTGGATTTGGCACGATATAGAAATGGCACCAAAAAACACCAGTGACAGGGGCGCCTGGGTGGCTTAGTCGGTTAAGCGTCCGACTTTCGCTTAGGTCATGATCTCACGGTTTGTGGGTTCGAGCCCCGCATCGGGCTCTGTGCTGACTGCCAGCTCAGAGCCTGGAGCCTGTTTCAAAGTCTGTGGCTCTCTCTCTCTCTGACCCTCCCCTGCTCACACTGTCTCTCTCTCTCTCTCCTAGAAATAAATAAAAAAAATTAAAAACAAAAAAAACCACCAGTGACAAAAGAAAAACCAAACAAATGGACTTAGTCAAAATGAAAACCTTTTGTGCACCAAAAAAACTACCAAGAAAGTAAGAAGACAACCTCCAAAATTGGAGAAAATATTTGAAAATCACATATCTGATAAAGGTCTAGTATCTAAAATCCAGAAAACACTGTCACAACTCTATAAAAGACCATCTAATTCTACAACAAAAAAAGGCAACCCAATTTAAAAATGAGCGAAGGGTTTGAATAGACCTTTCTGCAAAGAAGACGTCCAAATGGCCAGGAAGCACACGATATGATGTTCATCACTAATCACTGGGGAAATGCAAATCAAAACCACAAATGAGATGCCACCTCACACCCAGTAGGATGGCTACAAGAAAAAAGGGGGAGAAAATGCGTGGAGGACATGGAGAAATTGGGCCTTTCTGCATCACTGGTGGGGATGTAAGGTGAGGCAGCTGCTCTGGGAAATAGTTGGTTCCTCAAAAAATTTAACATGGAATTATCATATGATTCAATGATTCCACTTCTGGATATCATACTCCAAGAAACTGAAAACACATTTCTTCACAAATACATGTACACGAATGTTCACACAGCACTATTCACAGTAGCTAGTGGGTGGAAACAACCCAAATATCCCTGGCCCAATGACTGGATAAACAAAGTAACACGCATCCTGTAATGGAGTATACACAGAAGTGAAGTACGGGTACATGGTACCGTGCGGATGAACCTCAAAAACCTTGTGCTCAGTGAAAGAAGAGTCACAGATTGGGTGATTCCCTTGATATGAAACATCCGATATAGGCAGATCCATGGAGACAGAAAGATGAGGCTGGGTTCCCAGAGGCTCAGGGGAGGGAGGAACGGGCAGTGACTGCTGAATGCGGATGGAGTTTCCATTTGCAGTGATGAAAATGTTGAACTGCAAAGGGAGGTGGTCACACAACACAGCGATTGTGCCAAACGCCACGGGATTGTGCACTTCATTGCTTTGTTTTCTAACTAGGCTCCATCCCCAACATGGTGCTTGACCTCAAGACCCTGAGATTAAGAGTTGTGTGTTCTACCAACTGAGCCAATCAGGCCTCCCCAAATTAGGCACTTTAGAATGGTCAACTTTATGTTATGTGAATTTGACCTCGATTTTTGAAATGTATTCACCTTAAAAAGTACCAAAGATAAGGGACATCTGGGTGGCTCAATCAGCTAAACATCCAACTCTTGGTTTTGGCTCAGGCCACGATCTCATGGTTTGTGGGTTCAAGCCCTGCTTTGGGCTCTGTGCTGGCAGTGTGGAGTGTGTTTGGGATTCTCTCTCTCTTCCTGGCCCTGCTCCACTCGTATGTGATCCCTGTCTCTCTCAAACTAAATAAACTTTGAAAAAAAAAAAAAGTACTATGGATGCATACGAGCTTTGGTTTAAGTGGGTGATATCTATCCATTTTGTTGTGTTAGGAATCAAAACAGGGAAATGTAAAATGTCTTTAGTCATTTATTTTAGAAAACAACAAAACCAAACATCTAGAAATAAATATGTAGCATTTTTAAATAACGGCAAAGTATTTTTATGAAAAAATAACTATTTTCCACAGCAGAGATTATTGAAAAGAGAGGTATCGCTTTACATTTGTAAAAGCCTCTTGAATGCCTGGCTTTTGGAAGACAGCTGGATTCTTTGTTCTGCATTTAACCTGTTAAAATACACCCCACTGTCAGGCTGCTTTAGGAGATGGTCAGCCTGTGCTACAGAGACAATGGGTGTGAGGAAGGTGTTATGTCTTTGTGTTACTATGAAAGTAGTTCTGACCTCACAGGACCCCTGGAAAGATCTCCAGGAACCCCAGGGGCCTGATCATATTTTAAAACCTGCTGCTGAATACAGGAAGGGACAACTTCATGGGCGCAGAACCAGTGCAATCACACAGGACCCTGTCCTTGGAAGAGCCCTGAGTTTGGGGTTTGATGCTCTGCAGTCTCCATCTTTAAATTCCTAAGAATTTTATCTTTGAATCTGTGTTTTGTAGATGAAGTTCTATGGGACCCTGGGGCGCCCGCCGAGGCTCAGACCCGGGGTCCGCGCCTGCTGTCCCCGCTTCTGCTGCCTCCGCGTCTCCCAGGGGCCAACTCAAGCCACCCGTTTCTCATCCCCTGGTGCCCTGGGCCTTACATGGGCTCCCCTCCCTGCTCCCGCCCAGCAACCGCTGTCCCCTGGTGGGGGCCTTGGCTTAGAACGGAAAGGATCCGAGTCGGGCACGTACACCCCGTGGGGGCACAGGGGAAAGCCTGGCAGAAGCTGAGCTCACCCAGGAGTCCAGCGGGCAACTCACAGCGCAAATCCCTCACCCACCCCCGATCTAGATGCTGCCACGTCCTGGCACGGACTGCAGTGCCCTTGGGTGCCCATCCCCGTGGCTTGAGGCGGCAGGTGTATGGGAGGGGGGCCTCCTTGGCACCACTCAGGCGGCTGGCTGCAGGCAGGAAGCCAGCAGCTGGCGGGGTCCTTATGTGGCGCCCGGGCACCTGTGAAGTGGGCACCCCGCCTGCCGCTGTTCCTGGGGGAGCCTGACCGCCAATAGCAAATAAAAACCACCAGGACAAGAGGAGGGGGGATTAGGGAGAGACGGTGGGAGAAAATTTAAAGAGCTTTCAAGCTGAGTGGCTTCATGGTACTTCTTTACTGCTTTTTGGACCAGGGCCTGAATTTTCCGTTTACAGGGTCACAAAGTGTGCAGCTGCTCCGGTGAAGAGGACTCGCCTCTGGAGAGACAGTTAAGACATCTGGGAGCCTTTGTCCTCTGTCAAAATAAACCTACAAAAATAAATGACCCCAAGCAAGTGAATTCAAATACAAGTACTTAGATGTATTTTTTATTATAATAAATACATAAATATAAATAAATAAATAAATAAATAATAAATAAATTCTCGAATGATCGAGAATGGAAAACTGAGAAAAGACTCATTTTTCCTTTACCTTCCAAAATCTGTTCGTCTCCTGAGGTTCTTTCTCTCATCTCTGTCCACGGAAGGGAACTACAAATAGTAACCAACCCAGAAGAAGTGAGCTGCTTCCTTTGAGGCCAGATTCTGGTTTCTAAATATATTTCTCACTAAAGGGAACTGAGGATCCTTAGAGAAATGGCTGATTCCGGGTCTGGGGCAGCAGATGTGCATCGTGACATCCTACAAAGTGAGGAAGCTCTCGAAGACCACTGTCATCGTGTCCAACGGTTCAGGAACCCAGGGCTTTGAACGATGGCTGCCCGTGTAAATGCCTGGACACCGAAAGTGCAAACGAGCCCACGTGGCTACGTGGAAAGGTAACCACGGAACGGGGTTCATTGTTTGCACATCTTCTGCACTTAAACTTGATGGCGGGACTGCCCGTCACCTCTTAGCTCAAAACCTGGCAGGGGGTTATTGTTTGGGTGGCTTAGGTAGATAGATCACGAGTCAACTGAAAAAGTAAGAGAAACTCTTAAATCGTTTTATTCATTAATAAAAGGATGATTGTGGGGAGTTGCGATGCCAGGAGATTTCTTCTCACCTTCTATTCAAATACCTAGAAAAAAAATCCTAACATGAGCTATTTCAGCAGCAATGAAGGTTTAACACATTGAAAAGAAACATCAAAGAAAAAGAGAAAAAGGGTGCAAATTTAGTGACGTTACTGTCAGAGGTGCTGAAAAAATATAGCTCCTTTATTTATTTTTAAGTGATCTGGTCCAACCAGATCCCACTGGGCAGGTGACGTGGAAACAAGCACATTCTAGTCTATTCCAGTACAATTAGTTCGAGCCAGGAATATGACTGATCCATCTCTGTCAGGCTGCCTCAGAGACGAAATGACTCAGTCCATCACCCACTCACCTCTGTAGCTTATCTTTACTGGAGCCATTTGGGTACAGGGAAGGGGTCACACATGACCTCGGGATGTTGCTGGCTCGTGTGGGCCCTTCGGTATGTGTGGGCTGGTGACCACGGCTGGGCGGGCGGCCTGGGCCCTGGCTTCTGGTGCCTACAGCTGACCCCTGAGGTCGCTGTGACCTGTAGTCCAGTTCTCTTGCTCTTGGTTGGAGCCTGAACATTGCTCTCCAGCTGGCCCCAGCTCACCTTGGCTTTCCCTGACCTCTGGGCTCCAGTGAATCGCTACCACACTGTCCATCTGGCCCCTGCTGAGGAGGTGCAGGCTGTGGGGTCACCTTTCCCCCTCCCGGTTGATCCATGGCGGGGCTGCTGGCTCTCGACCCTTGCCTTCCTGGGGGCTAAAAGTTCAGGAAGAATCTATACATCTTCTCCCTAGCCACCCTAATTTTATTTTATTTTATTTTTTTATGTATATTGTTGAGTGAGAGAAAGAGAGAGACAGAGCTTGAGCAGGGGAGGGAGACACAGAATCCAAAGCAGCTCCAGGCTCTGAGCTGTCATCACAGAGCCAATGCGAGGCTCGAACCCATGAACCGTGAGATCATGACCTGAGCTGATTTCAGATGCTCAACAGACTAAGCCACCCAGGCACCCCTAACCACCCTAATCTTTAAACCATTCACCTTGAGGGATGGCTGGGTGGCTCAGTCAGTTAAGCATCTGACTTTGGCTCAGGTCATGATCTCACGGTCGTGGGTTCGAGCCCTGTGTCGAGCTCTGTGCTGACAGCCCAGAGCCTGGAGCCTGTTTCAGATTCTGTATCTCCCTCTCTCTCTGACCCTCCACTGCTCACGCTGTCTGTCTCTCTCTCAGAAATAAATAAAACATTTAAAAAAATTTAAAAAAAAAACCATTCACCTTGATAAAGAGGCCAAATATTCACCCTTCCCTGCTCTAGGAAGTTAAGCCTCCAGTGTTAGAAAGAGAAGGATACAAGGGAACATTATGTAAGAGGGAAATAAAACATGACTATTTATTGTATGCAAAACATTGTCACCAGTACTCAGGCAAAGGACAGTAAAAGCTGGAAGAGCCTAAGGAAAACTTCTTGACTAAAGAAATCCCAAAGAAATACAGGATTTGGAGAGGAAAATCTCCAACATGTTTTTTGAAAACTCTAATGAGGTCTAGTCTTCCCCAAAGCCTGCGCAAATCCTAAGTGTAAATAGTTCAGCAAATTTTCTTTTTTAAATTTTTTTAATGTTTTATTTACTTCTGAGAGAGAGAGAGAGAGAGAGAGAGACAGCGTGAGCAGGAGAGAGAAGGAGACACAGAATCTGAAACAGGCTCCAGGCTCTGAGCTGTCAGCACAGAGCCCAACACGGGGCTCAACCCCATGAACCACGAGATCATGACCTGAGCCGGAGTCGAGCACCCAACTGACTGAGCCACCCAGGTGCCCCGAGTTCAGCAAATTTTCAAAAGTGTTACCCTCCTTTAGTAACACCCAGATCTAGAAATGGAACGTCAACAACACCAGAAGCCCACCTCATGCCATTTCTCACACCAAAGATTGTTTTTTGGTTCTGATCTTTACATATGGAGGATTATTCATCACATTCTGTTTGGGGTCTGGCTCCTTTTATTCAGTACTATGTTTGCACAATTCATCTGTACCATTACATGTGTTGATTCATTTGTGTAGATTTTCATTGTGTGAACGTGCCACAATTTATATCTCTGTTCTGAAGATGAACACTTGCATAGCCTATACTTTTGTTTATTACAGATTGTAGTCCTGTGAACATTCTTGGCCATGGCTTTCGGTGAACACGTGGACATATTTCTGTAGGCGTTATTCCTAGGAGTCGAATATCTAGGTCATAGATTATAGGTGATTTCATCTTTGGGAAATAATGTCAAATTGTTTTCCTAAATGATTGCATCTAGGGGCGCCTGGCTGGCTCAGTCGGTTGAGTGTCCGACTTCGGCTCAGGACACGATCTCATGGCTTGTGAGTTCAAGCCCTGCGCCGGGCTCTGTGCTGACAGCTCAGAGCCTGCAGCCTGCAGCCTGCTTTGGATTCTGTGTCTCCCTTTCTCTCTCTGCCCCTCCTCCGGGGCAGACTTTATCTCTCTCTGTCTCTCAAAAATAAGTAAACATTGAAAAAAAATTCAAAATGATTCTGATTATCAACACGTGTTGTTATCAGCCACTTAACTTGTAGCCATTGTGGTCCTGGTGTAGCCGAATTTTATTGTAGTTTTAGTTCACATTTCCCTGATAATGGTGATGTTGAAAACATCATTTCGTGTGCTTTTGACCTTTTGCATCACATCATCAGTGAAGTGCCTGTCCAAATAGTTCGCCTGTTTTCTAAGCAGTTAACTTCCTTTCTCGTATTGATGTACACTTAGGACGCCAGTCCTTTGTCAGATATACGTACTGCAAATATCTCTTCTTAATCCGTGGCTCGCCTTTTCATTCTCTTTCTTGGCATCTTTTGATAAACAGATTCTTTTTTATTTTATTTTATTATTTTTTAATGTGTGTTTATTTTTGAGAGAGAGAGACACAGCGCAAGCAGGAGAGGGGCAGAGAGAGGGAGACACAGAATCCAAAGCAGGCTCCAGGCTCTGAGCTGTCAGCACAGAGCCCGACGCGGGGCTCAAATCCATGAACTGTGAGATCGTGACCTGAGCCGAAGTCAGACGCTTAACCAACTGAGCTATCCAGGTGCTCCCGAGGTTCTTAATTTTAATATAATCCAATTTACTAATTTTTCTTTGGCGAGTGAAATGCTTTTTATTTCCTTTTTGTGACATTTTTGTCTGTTCCAGTATGTTCTTGTATCAGATTTTTGGGGAGGGGGCCTTTCACATTTAGATCTGGAATGGATATTTTGTGTCATGTGAGGTCCACCATAAAAGAGATAAAAGAAGACATCTATCCAAGAGCAATAGGCTGGGGTATAAAAAAAAAGTTATAAAAATTTAGTTCATAATAGATACTTGAAGTCATCATTAGGACTATTGTTACAGCATCTAAAGCAATAGTCATCGGGGCACCTGGGTGGCTCAGTCAGTTAAGCATCCGACTTCGGCTCATGTCCTAATTTCACAGTTCGTGGGTTCGAGCCCCTCGTCGGGCTCTGGGCTGACAGCTCAGAGCCTGGAGCTGCTTCAGATTCTGTCTCCCTCTCTCTCTGCCCCTGCCCCACTTGTAATCTGTCTCTCTCTGTCTCTCAAAGATAAATAAATGTAAAAAAAAAAAATTGAAAGAAAAATGAAAAAATTTCTAAGAAGGGCAACCTTGCCGTGGGACCTTCTGGTGTTTACGCTTCCCTCCTTCCCTGGCGCTCAAGCTCGGGTCACAGGCGCAGTTGCAGCCTGATGAGCTGAGGGTATTATCTCACATGCTTATCAGTCCCTGCTGGACACGTGAGTCTTTTTCTGCCTTTAGCTTTTTGACCTTAGCTTCTATTTATACCTACAATGCTCATCCTTTCAAACAGCGGGTAATCCAATAGCAGCTACATTTTCATGCTCTCCTGGAATATAAAAACCCTAAGGACATAATAATTGCCTTTTATAGTTTTTAAATGTCTTCTCTTCCTTTGGCATTCAATTAATTTCCAAAATAGATCTCTTCCTCCTTCTTTCCCTTGCCTGCCTTTCTAGAGCTTTACTAAACGCTTTTTGCCAATAGGTCTTCTTCTCATAAGTCCTCGCGTTTGTTCTAATTATAGATTTGCACACATGGTGACATATATTACTTTCCTAGGCTGAATTCCAGAAAGCAGTGACAAGCAAAGAAAAAAGAGCTTCATAAGCAAGAAGCTGAATTTAGTCTAGGGCATGGCAAATTGCCTTTGCTGCTGCCTTTTTTTTTTTTTAATCCAAAAAAGAAGTTTTATTTCTAGCTGAGCAAGTCTCAGTGGGTTTACCCCTCCTGCTAAATTATTGCCTTCTTTCTTTCAGGTATATATTTTGGTGTAGAAAATCAAATATAATCTGGGGCACCTGGGTGGCTTAGTCGGTTAAGCGTCCGACTTTCGCTTAGGTCATGATCTCACGGTTCGTGGGTTCGAGCCCCGCGTCGGGCTCTGTGCTGACTGCCAGCTCAGAGCCTGGAGCCTATTTCAGAGTCTGTGTCTCCCTCTCTCTCTGACCCTCCCCTGCTCATGCGTCTCTCTCTCTCTCTCTCTCTCTCTCCTAGAAATAAATTAAAAAATATTAAAAAAAAAAAAAAAGAAAAAAGAAAATCAAATATAATCTAACTCCAACAAAAATATACATGTAATTGGGCTGCTTCTGGACTTCTTAGCCTTCTGTATTGATCTGTTTATTTCTATCTCAGTAGTATGTAACAGATAATACATAGTGAGCACTTACTTCCTTGCCAGGCGGTTCTAAATGCTTTCCATATATTAATTCAGTTAAAGGTCACATCAAGTCTATGCAGAGGCAGACTTAATCCTGAAACTAATGAAGCATAAGCTTCAGGGCCCTTCAACAGCACAAACCTCCTCCAAGATTCTGGCAAGGGCTTTAGCAAGATATTCACAGTGTTATATTTTGTAAAATTTGGAGAATAAGATATTGCAGTTACAATTGGTTAAGACTGTTCTTTCTGACGAATCTCCCATCACAACCTCCTTACGTCACTGGGGGGCTCTGGAGTGGCCTCTGGCATTAAGGAGAAGCTGAGTCAGGGATACACTCAGGGTTAGGAGGATTTCCTCATATGGTTACCAGTCACTTTTGCTCGGTGCCCACTGTAGAAACAGCTCCCAGGAACATTCCCCCTGCCCTACTGTGCCAACCTACCCAGCATCACGACACACAAGAATACAGCATCAGGACTCTTCTTCTTTTTTAAGATTTTATTCTTAAGTAATCTCTACCCCCAGCGTGGGGCTGTTGCAATATAAATGGATCCTCTGGGGCCCATCCCTAGAAGTATATGGACAGTGGAGGAAACCAGATTAAAAATAAATGGCAACAGGGGCATCTTGGTGGCTCACTTGGTTAAGCATCTGACTCTTGATTTCATCTCAGGTCATGATCTCAGTTAGATTGAGCCGCGCATTGGGTTCTGCCCTGATAGCATGCAGCCTGCTTGTGATTTCTGTAAGGTTTTCGAATGAAAAAAGACTCCAAGGCAAAAGGTTCCTCAGAAGGAGTTTTATTGCCTGCACCCTTGGCTAAGGCGAGAGAATTTACGGGGACAGTTTTATTGTCTGCGTCCCCGGGAGGGGTTCCGCGACTCCAGAAAGAGGGGAGTCGGGGAAGTCGCGGCCTGGTTGGGTGGTGGAGGGGTTTTATAGCCTGTTAGTGGGGGTTCAGATAACAGGGGCAGTCTCTTGACTGGGAAGTCCAGGATTGGAAGGTTTAAATTTCTGTTTCCCACCAAGGTAGTAACGGTCACCGATGTAATGGCGGGAAGGTCAGCCATCTTGAGAAGGTCAGCTATCCAAAGACGGTCTGCCATTCTGTGGTGTCTCTGCCCCACCTCTCAGCCGGCCCAACAATTTCCTCTCTCTGTCTCTCTTTCGTTCTCCTCCTCCCCTTGGCCCCCTCTTCCTCCCAAGTCATACTTTCTCTCTCTCTCAAAATAAATAAATAAACATTAAAAAAGAAAAAAAGTATAGAGTCTATGTCCCCTCCTTCTGAACCCAGGCAGGGCTTTGTGACCACATTAATAAATTGTGGAGGTGATATGCTGTGTGACCATCAAGGCTAGGTCATAGAAGGAGATACAGCCTCTTCCTGGCTTGCTCGAGCTCTCTCTCTCTCAGGCCACCATGTCCCCTTGGAGCCGCCATGCTGCGAGGAAGCCCAATCACGTAGAGAGGCTCATGTGGAAAGAAAACAAAGTTCTGGGCCCTGAGCTCCAGTGAGCTCCCAGCCACCAGCCAGCACTGACCTGCCAGCCATGTGAGGGGGCCTTCCTGGAAAGGGACCCTCCAGCCCTCAGTCAGGCCACCCTAGGCGAGTCTGGGTAGATTAGCCACAACTGTCTCCTGCCAAGTCCCGTCCACATTGCAGATTCATGAGAAAAACAAGTAATTGTTTCAAGCCACTGGGTTTGGGGCTGGTTTCTGACACTGCCCATTACTGTGTAACTATCCGTGAACAACACCCATGTAACTATCACCACCTCTAGATAAAGAAAATTTCTGTTACCCCAGGCATTTCCCTCACTCACTCTCCCAGTCAACCACCCCAACCAGCAAAAGGTAATTGCTACTCTGACCTCTACCAACACATATGAGTTTTGCCTCTTGTGAAGTTACATGTAAATGGAATAGTGATGGATTTTTGTGTCTGGCTTCTTTAGCTCAATAGGTTTATGAAATTAATTCATACTGTTTCAGGATTGGGGTTTGTTCTTTTTCATCCCTTAAATGAATATGCCACCATTTATCCATTCCATAATTGATAACCATTTGGCCATTTGTTTTTTTTGTTTTATATATACTGTATATTTTTAAAGTTTTGTATTTACCTATTTTGAGAGAGAGAGAGAGACAGACAGCACAGGAGACGGAGGGGCAAAGAGAGAGGGAGAATCCCATGCAGGCTCTGCTCTGTCAGCACAGAGCCGGACGTGGGGCTCAAACTCACGAACCGTGAGATCATGATCTGAGCTGAAATTAAGAGTCTGATGCTTAACCGACTGAGCCACCAGGTGCCCCCATTCAGCCATTTAGCATGAATAAAGCTGCTCTGCACATTCACATCCTTTCCTTTGGGGGCCACGAGTCTCAGGTCTTGTTGGATGTACACCTAGGATATAGCGTGCTTTTAAAACCCGACTACAAATTCTTCAATAGTCCTGTAGTAAGAGTTAGGGGATAGTCCTCCCTTTGAGTCTGGACAAGCCTTATGACTCATTTATAGCTAATGAAACACAGTGGATATGACCTTGCATGACTTCTAGGTGATGCCCAAAAAAGTTCTTTACTGGTTTTCTTAGGACACTTGCTCTGGGAGATATCCAGCTGGGGTTTACTGTTCCACCTTCTTCTCTGTTCCCCTTCTAGTACTCCATTATACGTCTGTTGAGTCCTTTCTCGTACAATTAACAGACACATATTCTTTTCTGTATGTTCTGTCCTTTTTCCTAACTGTGTTACAGTTTGGACATCTAGTGACTTATGTCCTAGTCCTGCTAATCATCTGCTCTGCTCTGTCTAATTTGCTCTTAAACACAAATTATTTAGGTATTAATTTGTCATAGCATTTTTACAGGTTAAGAACCTCCACTTGACCCCTTTGCATGGATTCCAATTCTCTGGTGAAACTCTCCATCTTTCTTCTATTTTCCTTATCATATGAATCATAGATTTTTTTTAATGTTTTTTATTTATTTCTGAGAGGGAGAGGCAGCGTGAGAAGGGGAGGGACAGAGAGAGAGGGAGACACAGAATCCGAAACAGTCTCCAGGCTCTGAGCTGTCAGCACAGAGCCCGACGCGGGGCTCCAACCCATGAACCATGAGATCATGACCTGAGCCGAAGTCGGCCGCCCAAGTGACGGAGCCACCCAGGTGCCCCGATCATAGATATTTTAAAGTCCTTGTCTGATAAATCCAATATTGGAACCATCCATAGATCTGATTTTATTGTCTATTCTTTGTCCTTCTCGATCTCTTTCTCTCTCTGTTTTAGCATGCCTCATAATTTTTATTTTTTCCTGACAACATTGTAGAAGAAAAAAGCATTGAGTGTCTGGATGATATTTCTTGATTAAGTCTCCTTACTTGACTTAACACTCTCCTTGTATAGAGCACCTTAAATCTCTCAAAGATTGGTTTTAGCCAATTAAATTTTCTCTTACTATTGGCTTGTAACCCTTACTCCTAGGGAATGTCCTTTTGAGATCTCAACCAAAAGTCCCTTGTGTTTACTAGGGCTCCTCCATTTTGGTGCGGCTGCTCAGTCTCCCCAGCATTGTGCAGCTGGCGTGATGTCTCTAGTATCTTCTTAGCCTCCCACTGCTATTGCTTTTCTTTGTACATGTGCCACTTAGAAGCTATTCAAGACAGGTCGCCTCAGTTACTCAGTAGGTTAAGTGTCCGACTTGGGCTCAGGTAATGGTCTCACAGTTCATGAGTTTCAGCCCCGCATCGGGCTCTGTGCTGACAGCTCAGAGCCCTGCTTCAGATCCTCTACGCATCTCTCTTTCTCTCTCTCCCAAAAATAAATAAACTTTTTTTTTTTTAAAGAAGAAGCTGTCCAAGAGCATACAGTTACCTTGTTCTTGTCTTTCCCGTCTTTCCAGGACTTTGCCCAATCTCCTTCGGCAGTTTCATGCTCTGTCACCTGAGTTGTTTCGGATTGAGAAACAAGCAAGGAATCAGAAAATATCCTCAGGGAAAAAGCTGGAGTAAATGTCAGTACTTCCCTTAAGGACCCCAGTCTCTCAAATCTTGCCTGGATTATTTATTCTTTAATGCTGACAGAGACCGCATCCGACCAAACTTTAGTCAGAGATTTCTTCTGAGCCTTTTTTTTTTTTTTTTTCTCAACTGGACCTTGACATTGGCCTCAGGCCTATCTTTGTTTGGTCTGCCTAACTCAGTCTCAACAAGAATCCTGCTAAGTTCGTTTAGTGAGACTACCCTTACCCTTTATCTGGTTATTCTCTGTATCTGATCAGGTTCCTTATTCCGCACCCTTGATATCTGATCATCTTGGCTTGTCTTCAGCAAGAATTCTGAATTCCTTTAGCAAGAATGCCCCTAACTTTGATGTCTCCTCTTGGTAATTTTCCATCCACTGACCCTCCCCCTGCACAATTTTGCTGGTTGGCTGCAACCCCAGCAAAATCCCCAGCTATTATTTCCACCCTGAGCAGAGCCTGATTATTCTCCCCTATTGCGGCAGTCTTGAATAAAGTCTTCCTTACCATTTTAACAAGGATTAAAACAAGTTTTTATTCTGTATTTCTAGAAACATTTCTTCGAGGTGATCCAATTTGGGTGGCACATGATTGCTCATAGTTCTCTCTTATAACCTTTTTTATTTCTGTAACATATGTAGTGGCATTTCGTTTTCATTTCTGATTTTAGTAATTTGAGTCTTCTCTCTCTCTCTCTCCAGTCCATCTAGATAAAGGTTTATCAATTTTGTTGATCTTTCAAAGAGACAGCCTTGGTTTCACTGGTTTTCTTTACGGCTTTCCTGTTCTCTATTTCATTTATCAGTGCTCTAACATTTAGTATTTCCTTCCTTCTGCTAGCTTTAGAGTTTGGTCTTCTAGTTCTTTAAGTTGTAAAGTAGGTTATTGGTTTGAGATCTGTCATGTTTTTTTAATGTAAGCATTTAAAGCCATAAATTTTCCCTTTAGCATTGCTTTCATTGTGTCTCCTAAGTTTTGGTATGTTGTGTTTCAATTATCATTTGTCTGTGAGTGTTTTCTAATTTCCCTGGTGATTTCTTCTTTGACCCATTGGTTGTTTAGAAAAATGTGTTCTTTGAGGCGCCTGGGTGGCTCAGTTGGTTGAGTGTCCAACTTTGGCTCAGGTCATGATCTTGCAGTTCATGAATCCGAGCCCCGCATCGGGCTGTGCTCTGATGGCTCAGAGCCTGGAGCCTGCTTTGGATTCTGTGTCTCCCTCTCTCTCTGCCCCTCCCCTGCTCACCTTCTGTGTGTCTCTCTTTGTCTCTCTCAAAAATAAATAAACATCAAAAAAATGTGTTGTTTAATTTCCACAACATTGTGAATTTTCCAGTTTTCCTTTCCTTTTTTTAAAATTTTTTTAAAAAAATTTTAAGTAGGCTCCATGTCCAGCATGGAGCCCAGTGTGGGCCTTGAACTCATGACCCTGAGATTGAGACCTGAGCTGAGCTCAAGGGTTGGACGCACCCTTCCAGGTCTCCTTTTGTTAATGATTCCTAACTTCATCCCACCATAGCCCAGGAAGATGTTTTATACACCATCTATTTAAATCTACTGGGACTTAATCTGTGTTCTAACACATGGTCTATCCTTGAAAATGTCCCGTGTGCCCTTGGCAAGAATGTGTATGCCGTTGTTGCATAGGGTGTGCTCCCGTGTGTGTAGCAATTAGATGGTTTGTTGCATTCAGCCCTCTAGTTCCTCATTTATCTTCTGTCAGGTTGTTCTATCTATTATTGTGAGTGGGATATTGAGATCTTCAACTGTCATGTATAGAACTATTTCTCCCTTCTCAATCTCATCAGTTTTTGCTTAAGTTTTCAACTACTATTTCTTCAAATATTCTCTCTACCCCTTTCTCTCTCTCCCCCCACTCTCGTCTTCCACACCCCCACAATGTGTAGGCTGACCTATTTTATGATGTCCGATAGCTGCCTTAGGCTCTGTTTGTTTTTGCTCTAAGTTTCTTTTTTCTGTTCTCTGCCTCAACAATTTCTCTTGTCTGATCTTCAAGTCAGCAGATTCTTTCTTCTGTCTGCTCAAGTTTGACTTTGAATCCCTCTAGGCATATTTCACCTTGATTATTATACTTTTTTGCAACTCCAGAATTTTGTTTGTTTCCTTTTAGGTTTTCTATCTTTTTATTTACACTTCCATTTTGTTCACGCATCGTTTTCTTGGTCTCTTCTGCACCTTCCTTAAATTCTCTGAACAAATTTAAGGCGATTGTTTTAAAGTCTGTCTATTATATCTGCCAGTAGGTCTTTTTTAAGGTCTGTTTCTGTTTATTTTTTCCCTTTGAATGGCCCATATTTTCCTATTTCTTTGTATGCCTTGTGACTTTGTTTAACACTTGGACATTTGAATCTCGTAATGTGATAACTCTGGAAATCAGATTCTCTTCTTCCCCAGGGTTTGCTGTTTTTTTTGCTTTGTTTTGTTTTGTGTTTGGATTGCTGTAGGATTATTGTCTCTGTGGCAAGGATCAGCTTGGGGAGTAAACTTAAGTTCTTCCCAGGTATTCTCTCTGCCTTTCCTTGGGTATGGACGGTCATTTTCTAATTTGCCACAGTTTTGTTTGTTTGTTTTTAATTTTACTAGTCTCTAATGTCTGGCTGCCAAAAGGGGAAGGGTAAAAAAAAAATGGAGGGTGAATTGGGTGCTGGCCCTTTAAATACCTGGGAAGTCACTTCAGCTGGAGGGTGGAGATGGTTGCAGCAAAGGTGTAATTGCAACAACAATGCCATCTGTCTCTTTGGACACTGTGATTACCAGCAGGAATCAGCACCTAGGGCCAGATATTTGGCGGACAGGTCCTTTTACCCATGAGGGCTCGCACATGCTCCATGATCATGCGTACAGCTGCCTTCCACGGGCTGCGGATGAGGGATGGTAGCTGCTTCTGTGCAAAGAGCTGACATTGATGGAAATTAACAGCAAGTCTTCCCCCAGAGTTACAGGCCTTCGACAGGCTCCAGAGCTCCAAAAAGCCACATCAGACAGGCCCTGCCAACAGCTGCTGCCTAGGAGGGGCGACAGATTCCCGCTTCCTCCTCTGCCACCTGCCCAGAATCCTCTACTTCTTTAATGGTATCATTTCCAGTTTTGCAAAGGGTGTGGTTTTGGCTATACTTGAGCCTTGAACTCAGCTTTGATTGCGTTCCATTGGTTTTGCTATGCAGTGGCCTCATATTTTCTACGAAATTATGATTCTTGCTCTGTACCAGATAACGTGGCCTCTACTAGTTTTGCTCTGATACATTTGACAGTTTTTTTGATAATCTATTTTTTAGGTTTGTTTCTTTATTTGGGTGGGTAGGGGCAGGGAGAGGGAGAGCGAGAGCGAGTGAGAGAGAGAAAGAGAGAGAGAGAGAGAGAGAGAGAGAGAGAGAGAGAGAGAGAGAGAGAGAGAGAGAGAGAGAGAGAGAATCCCAAGCAGGCTCCACGCTGACGTGAAGTCCTACTTAGGGCTTGATCCTCTATGAACAATGAGATGATGAGCTGACCCAAATCAAGAGTCAGACGCTTAGCCAACTGAGCCACTTAGGCTCCCCTGGAGATTTAAAATATTGTTAATTTTTAGCAATGGATTATAACATATTCCAAAAAAACATCCGTGAGTCCACAGTGACCCTGGAAACAACAGAGCCAGACGACAGGGCGAATGTGGGCTGCTGGACACAGAAGGGGTCCCGGCTCCGCTGCCTCCGGGGTGATGACCAGGACCCTGCTGGGGAAGGGGGGCCCTGGGGAGCCCAGTCGTCCCCTCCAACGCGCTCCCTGCGCGGGTCCTCGGCCTCGCACCCCCGCACTCCAGGAGGGGCAGCCTAGGGACCTGCCCCAGGTACGCGGGGGAGGCGCTGCAGCTGGCGAGGAGGGGTGCGAGAGAAGGGCCGGCCGCGGGCCGGAGGAGGCGCCGCAGCGCGCAGGCGCGGGGCTCGCACCAGGCGCGCAGAGCGCTCACCGGGGAGCCCGTCCGAGCCGCGCGGGGCACGGAGGCGCGCTTCCCGGCTCGGGCGGCCGTGCGCGTCCCCACGTCCCTCCGTGGCGGGCACGCGCCCCGGGCAGCCGCGGGGGGGCGGGGCCGGGGAGGCGCCCGGACGCCGGAAGCGCCTTTCCCGGAAGGCACCCAGGCGGCGCCGGCCTCCGGGGGCGGCCTCGGCGATGGCGGCTGGGCGGCCGGGGCCCTCTGCCTAGCCCGGGGAGCCGCGCCGCTGGAGGATGGCCTCGCTCGGGCCGGCCGCTGCGGGCGAGCAGGTCTCGGGGGCCGAGGCGGAGCCGGGCGCCGCGGGGCCGCCTCCGCCTCCGCCGCCGCCGCCGCTGCCGCCGTCCTCTCTGGGGCCCCTGCTCCCCCTGCAGCGGGAGCCGCTGTACAACTGGCAGGCGACCAAGGCGTCGCTGAAGGAGCGCTTCGCCTTCCTCTTCAACTCGGAGCTGCTGAGCGATGTGCGCTTCGTGCTGGGCAAGGGCCGCGGCGGCGCGGCCGCCGGGGGCCCGCAGCGCATCCCCGCGCACCGCTTCGTGCTGGCGGCCGGCAGCGCCGTCTTCGACGCCATGTTCAACGGCGGCATGGCCACCACGTCGGCCGAGATCGAGCTGCCCGACGTGGAGCCCGCCGCCTTCCTGGCGCTGCTGAGGTGAGCGGCGGGCGCCGGTCGTCGGGGTGGCGGCCCCGCTCTGCGTCCCTTCCCAGTCCGGGATGGTCGCCCCCTCTTCGGGACTAGAGAACGCGTGAGGGGGTAGGGGACCGTGTGGACCGGCTTGTCTTGACGGCCCGTTTGCAGAGTTTTAGGGGTTTTTTGTTTTTGTTTTGTGTTTGTGTTTCGTTAGGAGGAGAGGGGAAGAGTCGCGAGGTCTTGGAGGACCGGCGGCTTTGTTTCGTCGGTTTGTTTATAATCCGGACTCCTTACTTGGTTGTGTGCGTCTTAGTCGTCGGACCCAGGAGAGGAAATAGCAGAACACGTGGGTGTGGCCTTACCTTTTGTCTGCGTTTCTGCGGTCAAGGTCACATTTCCGTAGAAGACCAATCTAGCCGCTGGTGTTAAGAGTTTGCTTTTTTTTTTTTTTTTTTAAATATTTTTATTTATTTCTAGGAGAGAGAGAGACAGCGTGAGCAGGGGAGGGTCAGAGAGAGAGGGAGTCACAGACTGAAACAGGCTCCAGGCTCTGAGCTGGCAGTCAGCACAGAGCCCGACGCGGGGCCCGAACCCACGAACCGCGAGATCATGACCTGAGCAAAAGTCGGACGCTCAACCGACTAAGCCACCCAGGCGCCCCAAGAGTTTGCTTTTTGTTTTATTTCAGGATCATACATCGACTTCTGATTAATTTTAGTGAATGGAAGAGAGTCAGTCCTTTGGCGTTAGTAGCGTTTATTCGCAGAAGTCCACTTAGGGAGGTATTGTCTTCCACACTTCTGCACACGGACTGGGGCCCTGAAGAGTCAGATGACAAGCAGAGGAAGAGCAGACTTCTCTGGAAGACCATGTGTGTCTCATTATATGGGGAGGGTGTTCGCTGCCTGACTACGGTGTGTTCTTTGCAAAATAGCAATCTTGGGTGGTACTGAGCCGAAAAAGAGGCCACTGAACAGATCAGTAGCCCACGAAGGCTCACCGCTCCATCGGGAAGATCAGTACAAATTTAAAACAAGTAGAAAAGAAATACCAGCATCCTATAAATAAATGGCTAAAGGGCATGATAGATAACAGGGAAAGAAAAGGTGCAGCTAATTAACAAAGAGTGTTTAACCTCGGTGATTAACTGAAAATTAAAAGCGAAGCACTTTTCCTCTTTACTAGTACACTCCCAGTATTTTAAAGATAATATTGGGGGCGCCTGGGTGGCTCAGTTGGTTAAGCATCCGACTTCGGCTCAGGTCATGATCTCAATGGTTTCTTTCTTTCTTCTTCTTCTTTTTTTTTAAATTTTTAATGTTTTATTTATTTTTGAGAGAGAGAGACAGCATGAGCAGGGTAGGGTCAGAGAGAGAAGGAGATACAGAATCTGAAGACAGGCTCCAGGCTCTGAGCTGTCAGCACAGAGCCCGACACGGGGCTTGAACCCATAAACTGCGAGGTCGTGACCTGAGCCGAAGTCCGCAGCTTAACCGACTGAGCCACCCAGGCGCCCCAAGGTTCATGTTTTCAAGGCCCAAATCGGGCTCTGTGCTGACAGCTCAGAGCCTGGAGCCTGTCTTCAGATTCTGTATCTCCTTCTCTCTCTGACCCTCCCCTGCTCATTCTGTTTTTTTCTCTCTCTCAAAAATAAATTAAAAAAAAAAGTGTATATATATATATATTGGAGAAGCCCTCTTTGACAAAGACAGTAAAACAGTTTGGCATTACAGATTCCCCCCCCGTATTGAAGTACTAAAAAAAATGTTGTGTAAGAGGATATTTACGGCTGGATTATTTATAGTGTAAGGAAGTAGTCAGCTGGAGGAAATGGTTGGGTGCATTAGGTGGGATTAATGGTACTGCTCAGGTACTGATGGAGACTGGGTAATATGAACACGGGAAACGAGTGTAATAAATAATAGTAAAACAACAAACATACACCCAGAGGCTGGATGGAAGGAAGCCTAACAAAATGCTGACCAGAGTTGTATTGCACCGGTAAAATGATGACGCCTTGTTTTCTTCTTTTTTTCTTTGTTTCCCATGTTTTCTGCAATTTAGTTAAATTACAGTTATAAAGGGAGGAAAGCTAGCTAAAAACCTAGAATCTGGGTCATTTTGGGTTTTGGTTTGAGGTTGACAAGACGATTGGTTTTAGCTCATTTACAAGTATCTCAGAGCGATTTGTTGGTCTGCCTGAGTCGTTTTCTCCTTGAGTACTGGTGAAGTTCTCTTTTTTTTTTTTAATTTTTAATGTTTTTATTTCTGAGAGAGAGAGAGAGAGAGACAGGAGAGCAGGGGAGGGTCAGAGAGAGGGGGAGACACAGAATCTGAAGCAGGCTCCAGGCTCTGAGCTGTCAGCATAGAGTCTGACATGGGGCTCGAACTCGTGAACAATGAGATCATGACCTGAGCTGAAGTCAGACGCATAACCGACTGAGCCACCCAGGCACCCCTAGTACTTGTGAAATTCTTAGATCCCTTCCTCCCTCCCTAAAATATTGTAATGTTTGGAAGTGGGACCTTGAGAGCCCTTTTTTTTTGTTTTTGTTTTTTGTTTTTTGTTTTTGTTTTTTTACAAATAGTTTATTGTCAAGTTGGTTTCCATATAACACCCAGTGCTCATCCCCACAAGTGCCCTACTCCATGCCCATTCCCCTCCCCCCCACATCCACCAGTCCTCAGTTTTTGTCAGCATTCAAGAGTCTCGCATGGTTTGCCTCTCCCCTTTTCACCCACCATTTCCGCCCTTCTTCTCCCCCATGGTCCTCGTCAAGTTCCTCCTAATCCTCCTATAAGTGCACACATATGATATTTGTCCTTCTCTGCCTGACTTACTTCGCTCAGCATAACACCCTCAAGGTCCATCCATGTTGCTACACATGGCCAGATTTCATTGTTTCTCATTGCCATGGACTTACGCTTCTTTGAAAGAGGGCTTCTTAGGAAATCAGTTCCAGTAATCTGGGTCTGCGTGGGTGGGAAGGATATTATCAGGCTCTAGTTGGAGGCTCCTGGTACTCCTGGGGCTGATACTTGGGAAGTGTTTTTGATGGAAATGAAGCTGGTGGAGAATTTGCTGCAGCACTGTGGATTGAGTTGTCTGAGCCTGATGCTGCAGTGGTGTGGACAGATACCTTTCAGAGACCTGTGGTCCTTCAGAGCCTTTTTAATACTCTCCTACATACTAATACCAGCTAAATCTGAGATCCACTGCTCTAAAATATTATCGAGAAGCTTTTTCATTTCAAAAAAAATAGAGATTGGTAAATAAGAATGTAGAGGGAAAAATGGTTGCTTGTATTTTCGCTAATCAGTCAGTCCTTTCCTATCAACAGAAAATAAGTGAATTAATTGTAAAGTCTTTGAAATTATCCTCTTTTCAGTGTGGTCATGGTATTTCTCCTTCAGATTCCAGTCTTGGTTTTTTGTGTTTTTTTTTAAATGTTTATTCATTTTTGAGAGAGAGAGAGGGAGACAGAGCACGAGCCGCCAGGGAGGGGCAGAGAGAGAGAGAGGGAGATACAGAATCCGAAGCAGGCTCCAGGCTCCGAGCTGTCAGCACAGAACCTGACGTGGGGCTCGAACCCACAGATAGTGAGATCATGAGCTGAGCTGAACTCGGACGCTCAACTGACTGAGCTGCCCAGGCGCCCCGATTCCGGTCTTGTTCTGTTGTGAAATGATATCTGGACTGAAAGGTATTGTCTGGCTATGAAAGATAGATGCTGTCCTTACCTATTATTGTGTGACAAACAGCTGTCTCATGGTACTTGCTGAGTTGGGAAAACAGGTTGGCTTGGCCTATTTTTATTATGTTTACAAATTGAATCAGAAACTGCTTGTTTTGATCTGCCTGACCTCTAAGTGACGTTCTTCAGTTCATTTGAGAAACGCCGTGTGCCTCCCCGCACCAGCCACTGCTTTAGATGCTGGGTAGAGCGATGAACAAGCAAACGTCCCTGCCCTCGAGTACTTTGTAATCTAGTAAGGAGAAACAGATGTGATGTCGAGGACTGGGAAGCGTGTTGGGGGAAAATGCTGAAGCCGTGAGGGAAGGAGCGTTGTAGGCAAGCGTGTGTAAGGCCCCGAATTCCCCTTGTTGCGCGGACTCCCCGGGTCAGCCAGTGCGGGCTGAAGAGAGAGAGTAAGGGGGAGAGGCCAGGTTAGGCTGCACAAGGCCGCGCAGGGCTGGATGGCGGGGGGAGGACGTGTGTGTGTGTGGTAGGAAGCATTTGGAGAGTTTTCAGTGGGAAGTGATGTGACCCGATTTACGTTTCTAAAAACTCATTCTGGGGGCGCCTGGGTGGCCTAGTCGGTTAAGCGTCCGACTTTCGCTTGGGTCATGATCTCGCGGTTCGTGGGTTCGAGCCCCGCATCGGGCTCTGTGCTGACTGCCAGCTCAGAGCCTGGAGCCTGTTTCAGAGTCTGTGATTCCCTCTCTCTCTGACCCTCCCCTGCTCACGCTGTCTCTATCTCTCTCCTAGAAATAAATAAAACATTAAAAAAAACAAAAAAACACCTCATTCTGGCAGTTGTTTGGGGATTCGACCGTGGAGGAAATAAAACGGGCAGCCGGGAATTGAACGAAAGGCTTTTGTAGTAGTGCAGGCAGGAGACACGATGGAGGGCTATACTGGGGTGGCGGGGCTAGGCGGGGTACGGGTCAGACCGCGGGTATAGGATTGACCTGAACCACGTGAGTTTGAACTACGTGGGCCCACTTATAGGCAGATTCTTTTTTTTTAACAATACAGTATGGTACTGTAAAAGTATTTAGAAAAATTTTTTAATGTTTATTTTTGAGAGAGAGAGAGAGTACACAACTGGGTGAGGGACAGAGAGAGCAACGGAGAATCCAAAGCAAGCGAGCGAGAGAGAGAGAGAGAGAGAGAGAGAGAAAGAGAGAATCCAAAGCAAGGTCCCGGCTCTGAGCTGTCAGCACAGCCTGTTGTGAGGTTCCCATGAACCATGAGATCATGACTTGAGCCAAAGTAGGACACTCAACCTACTGAGCCACCCAGGCTCCCCTGTAAATGTATTTTCTCTTACTATTTCCTTGATAACATTTTTTTCTAGCTTTCTCAATTTTAAGAATACAGTATATAATACATATACCAAATATGTCTTAATTGTTTATATGTTATCAGTAAGTTTTCTGATCAGCACCAGGCTATTAGCAAAGTGTTTTTGGGGGGTCAAAGTTATATGGAGGTTTTTGACTGCAGGGGGGCGGGTGGATGGAGAGTGGAGGCCACGCCTCTGATTCCTGTGTTGTTCAAGGGTCGGCTGTAGTTTGAAGGCAGAACACGGAAGATTTCTAAGACCTCCAAGGAGGACGAGAGTACAGCCAGAAATATGAGCCTGGAATCTGGGGAAGAGCTTCTTGCTGAACATAAATAAAGCCGAGAGTGAATGAATGGTCTTTAAACCGTGAAGCGGAATGAGATTACCTAGAGAGGGAACGCGGATTGTGAAGAGAAGTCCGAAGATGAGCCCCGGGAGCCTCCAGCGGGGAGAGAGGTCGCCGGGAAGGAGAATGAATGAGGCTGAGGACCGCTGTCAGTGGAATTAGACTAGAAAGTAAGGAGCCGGGGATCTGGAAACTCAAGTTGCGGAAAGCCTTTCGATAAAGACGGAGTTGTCATCTGTGTGAAATGCTGTTGAGAGTTGGGCGAAATGAGGACATTGATTATTGGTTTTGACAAAATGGAGGCTCTTGGGACCCCTGGCAAGGGTGGTTTTAGCAAATGGATTGGAGCTGATGGGGGAGAAAATCGGCCGGCGAGGACCTGGAGATGGCTCCTCTCAGCCGTTCTCCCAAGGAGCTGTGGTGCCTGGAAGGAGGCAGATTGGCTGCTCCTCCGGATGCTGGCTTCAGCTGCCCTCCTCCTTTCTCTGTTAACTCCTGGCGTTACATTAACCCCCCGCTGCATGGGCGGACTTCTGTCGGACTTAGAATCCAGCTTCCAACCGCACGTTCCCAAGTGAATGTCTACTACCTGTGCTGATGAACATGTGAATAATAAGAAGAACGTGATATGTAATGAGCGTTTACTGTGCCTGAGTATCTTATGTGCACTTAAACTTCCAGTCTTTGAGTGGGTACTCTTACTTTGTTTTATTATTTTTTTTTAGGTTTCTAAGTAATCTCTACACCCAAAGTGGGTCTTGAACTGACAGCCCTGAGATCAAGAGTCGCATGCTCTGCCTACCGAGGCAGCCCGGCTCCCCCCGCAGGCACTCTTCTTACCGACCACTGCTTTATCGGTGCGCTGTTGCCACGGTAATGCTATACGGCGCCCCAGTGTGTTGGGGGACGTAAAAAACATCTGTTCTCGCCCATGAATGTTCTCGCTCTGTGGTCGGTTGGGAGCGGACGTCAGTGGGCTTGGCTCCCAAGCTGTAGTTTGGCCCCAGTCTGCTGCTCTTGTCTCCCGTCCTTTTTGGACCATTCCTGAAGGTTCCACTTCCTTCTCTCAATCTTTTTTTTCCTGCATCGCTTCAACCAGACCATGCCTTTAGTCTAAGCTGTCTTCACTTTGTACCTTGTTGGCAGAGTTATCTCTGCAAGGCCCTTCCCGAGCCTTCGACTTGGTGTCTCCAGGATGAAGGAAGTGTCAGCGTCTTCGCTGACGCGCAGGACCTTTGGGATTCGGCGTCTCTGTCTTCCGTGTCCATCTCCTCAGTGCCCCAACTTGAATCACTTCTCATTTCATATTTTAATGCCTGCCTTTTTTTTTTTTTAAATGTTTATTCATTTATTTCTGGGTGGGGGAGAAGCAGGCAGGGGAGAGGGAGAGAGACAGAGACAGAGAGACAGAGAATGAATCCCAATCAAGCTCTGCGCTGTCATCGCCTAGTTCAGCAAATGGCTCCATCTCACCAACCATGAGATAATGACCTGAGCTGAGATACAAGGGTCAGAAACTTAACAGACTAAGCCCCCCCAGGCACCCCTTTAACGCCTGCCTTCTGAGGCCTCCTTGCCTTTGTACGACTCTCCACAGTGACTGTTCAGATAGGTTTTACCTCTTGCATAAAACATGATTCCACCCGAAGGCAGAATTGAGCACTGCTTCATCTAATCTGTCTCGTAGCAAGTGTTGTATCTATTGCTGTAGAGCAAAACCCTCCAACCTTTAGTGACTTAAGCCTGGTTTTAGTACCTTTCCCTTGACTGAGGTCAGCGGTGTGGTTCTGTGCCGTCTCTGGGTCCCCTGCAGCTGTGGTCCCATAGCGGTCAAGCCGGGTCCTCTGGAGGTGTGAGCCGGATCCTGGGCTGACTCTGCCCCCCTCCACCCCCCCACCCCGGCACAGCTTCTCCAGCTCATCTTTCCAGTAGGTACCTGGACTTCTTGGCTAGCAGCTCGGGGCTTCTGAGAACACAGCAGCAGGAGCTGCCAGGCATCCTCGGGGGTGAGGCCCCACACCGGGATGGTGTCACTTCTGCCACATTCTGAGCCAGCCCAGATTTATTATGGGGCAGATCTGTATAAGGCCATGGATAATAGAAGGCATGACTGATTGGGACCGTCTTCATAGATTAGTTATCACACTGTGCCTGATACAGAATTCTGTAATTGTGACACTACTTTTTAATCACTTTATTACCAAACCATCTGCGGGCAGGGCTGTGTCACCCAGGTTTGTATTTTTCAGACCTACCCCAGTGCCTGGTATTCTAGGCCCTCAGTAACTGCTTTTGGGTAAAATGAATGAGTCAGTAGTGATACAGGGTTTCTTATGCACAATCTTATGATGTTTTCCAATTTAAAATCACATTTTCACCATAGCTTTGTAAAATTTTTTACTTAAATATAACCTAACTTTTATCTTTTTGGAAAACCTTTAGTCTTTGGGAGGGCCTTGTCCTTAAAGATAGTAAATAAGGGCGTTAAAGGTAGTAAATGAGGGCTGAAATATTCATTTTAAAAGACAATTGTGGTAATATGATTACTTTTTAATTATATTTTGTAAGCCTGGTCCTATTTTCATATTCTAGCAATTTTAATAGTTAAATAGAATGTAAGAAAACATGTAAGTAAAGTATGAACCAAGATAGTTCCTGGATTTTTAAGTAGCCAGTTTTCTTATTAAAATGCAGACGGTTCCTCTGTTGTGTTACATAGATGCTTGAATGGAATTGTCTAGTCGGCTAATGTGTGTTTATTAAGGTTTAGCTGTGTGCCTGCACCGCGCCTGGTATCGTCGAAAAGATGTTGGGGAAAAATATAAGAAACACAGAGTTCCTTTTCTTGTTGTCTCCAGTACAACAGAAAGAATTTAGAATGTCTTATAAAAAAAACACAAAGACAAGAAATAAAATAAAGCAAGAGAAGCTAACACAAAAACGCATGCTATTGGTAAGCCACAAATCTCACTTTAATTATTTTAGCAGTGGATGCACAACAAGAAAGCTGGTCAGTTAGAATTCAGACCCAGTACTTGCCAGGTTAGAAACCACCCGCCCCCTCAGAGGATGCACAGCTCCTTCTGGTCATCAGAGCAGTGATACAATTCCTGCCGAGGTTTCTCATAAAGAAGGCTTTACTGAAACGAACCGTGTCCTTAATTTGCGTCTTTATTTTTTATTATTATTTTTTTAAATGTTTTATTTATTTCTAGGAGAGAGAGAAAGAGACAGCGTGAGCAGGGGAGGGTCAGAGAAAGAGGGAGTCACAGACTGAAACAGGCTCCAGGCTCTGAGCTGGCAGTCAGCACAGAGCCTGACGCGGGGCTCGAACCCACGAACCGTGAGATCATGACCTAAGCGAAAGTCGGACGCTTAACCGACTAAGCCACCCAGGTGCCCCAATTTGCGTCTTTAGATATAGATGTTTCTTTAAAATATTCCTTGATGTAAGCCAAAGGTATATAATACCAAATTGTGACCTCATAAAAGCAACTTGAACGCGTGTGTGTGTTTGTGTGTGTGTGTCTCAAATAGAATAGTCTTCTTTTTTTTTAATGTTTATTTTTTTGAGAGGGAAAGAGAGAAAGTGTGAGCAGGGGAGGGGCAGAGAGCGAGGGAGACACAGAATCCAAAGCAGGTTTCAGGCTCTGAGCTGTCAGCACAGAGCTCAACATGGGGCTCGAACTCACGAACCATGAGATCTTGACCTGAGCTGAAGTCAGTTGCTCAATCAACTGAGCCACCCGGACTCCCCTAGAATAGTCTAAAAACACAATTCTCTCTTGTTCCTGGTGTGTTCTTCCCACCCTCTGGTCATTTTTTAGATCTTACCTCAAGTAGAAATTTCTCCGGAGGGCGAGGTGGGGGACGGGGCGGCGAGCTTTGCAGATGTCCCTGACAGAGCCGCCCCCACGTGTAGGTGCTTATAGAACCATGTACTTGTGTCCTTAAGTTAGAATCTACTCACATACAAAGGCAAATGGTGATAAAGGCCCCATATTTCTGCTCTTTATTTTATAACTCTAGTAATTTTTGCCTAAAAAAATTAAGGCAGATAGATGTAAAGATTCCTTCCTACCCTGCCCTTAGAATTAAAACTTAATAGGTTTCTAAATCAAGAATGGAAATGTACATGCTGTTAGTCTTCTGTCTCTCCCAGTTCAAGTGACTATAAGGAAATAACAAAAGAGAATAAATCCCTTAGTGGGAAGAGGGAAGGGAAATGGATTGGGAGCCAGCAGTGTGGAAAAGGGACAGAGCCGTGGAAAGTGGCTGATGATGAAAGGGGAGTGGGTGACCTGAACCCAGAGTCCAGAGCCCGGGGGCGCTGCCTTCTCTGGCTGAGCTGTGTCCCTCCCGCCCGTGCCTTTCCAGACTGGGGTCAGCAGGGAGGAGGGGAGATGAGACGGTGGGCCATCACATGGTAGTTCATTGAAAACTGGCTCATAGATGACATCCTCAACCAGCTCTTGCAGACTAGCTGCCCCTGACGACCTTGTGACAGGCTCCTCTTTAAATGATCGGAGTGGGGCGCCTTGGTGGCTCAGTCAGTTGAGCATCGGACTTCGGCTCAGGTCATGATCACACGGTTTGTGGGTTCTAGCCCCATGTTGGGCTCTGTGCAGACAGCCTGTTTCAGATTCTGTGTCTCTCTCTCTGTGCTCCCACTTGTGCCCTGTCTCTCTGTCTCAAAAATAAAAAGAAAAAAAAAAATAAAGTGGAACCTTTAAAAAAATAAATAAATAAATGAACGGAGCAAGCTGCCTGAGCCGGCGCGGGGACTCTAGGGTAAAGGCATTGGGGCCCCTGCCCAGCTCCTTTCCCACTGCCATGCCAGGGGCCGGTCAGCAGGCCTCCACGGCCAGAGCTCCCAGCCAGCCCGTTCATTTGGTGAGTGGTTTTAGCTGAAAACAGGCCCATCTACAGGCAAAGAAAGGCTATACGAGCTATTAGAATTCCAGACTGGAGACAGCCACTGGTCATTTGACATAGAGCAAAATGAGAACATGAATGACAGACCAAGAGCAGCTGATCCTGGAGGAAGTAGATAATTCAGGGAATGGAAAGGACCTTAAAAACGTTGCTTAATAGCATCTTGGAGATCTAAGAACATTTTTGCATCCATAGAACTGAGACGATGCTGTGGCGGCAAAAAGGGACAGCTCAGAGGCAGGAATTCTCAGAAATGTGAGCGTGTGGTTGCCGGGGAGAGAGTCAGAAAGGCCAGAAGACAAGAGCAAGGGGCTCTTCTAAAACAGGAAAATAGAAAATAATGAACCGGTGCAGAAATAACAGCTAACATTTGCTGAGGCTAAGAATTTGTCAGGCACCATTTAAACCACTTCGTGTATTACAATTTCTGTGAATCCTCACGAGCGCGTTATGAAGGGGATACTGTCACTTTCCTCTTTTCAGAAGGGAACACCACTGATCTGGTTTCAGGTCACACGGCTGGCAAGTGGTGGGACGGGCCCCAACCCACGCCCTCTCCTCCTGAGACCTCATAGATGAAACGGCCCTCGCCTGGCGGGCGTGCCCACCTAGCACTGGGAGCAGCATGGGTCCAGAAATGGGGTGCTGATCGTAGGCACCTTTGTGTTTCCTCCTCTTCTAAGTGCAGGTAACAACACCTGCCTGCCCTCGGGAGGATCACATGAATTGGCCTCTGTTCCGTGGCAGGCACTCAGCGGATGTGAATTTTCTCTCTTTTTTGCTCATCCCTTTCCCCCTGACTATAAGTGATTGTGCCTTACTTCGTTTTTTTTTTTTTTTTTAAATGTTTTATTTATTTCTAGGAGAGAGAGAGAGAGACAGCGTGAGCAGGGGAGGGTCAGAGAGAGAGGGAGTCACAGACTGAAACAGGCTCCAGGCTCTGAGCTGGCAGTCAGCACAGAGCCCGACGCGGGGCTCGAACCCGCGAACCGCGAGATCATGACCTAAGCGAAAGTCGGACGCTTAACCGACTAAGCCACCCAGGCGCCCCCGTTTTTAATTCCTTGTACTCATCGCAAAGGGTAGCACATAACTTTAAGCTAAGTAGTATAAGGGTAATACAGAATGTTGACTTGAGTCTCTAAAAAGGTTTTGGAAAAAATATATATTTTAAGTTTATTTATCTATTTTTGAGAGAGAGAGAGAGAGAAAGGGAGAGGGGGAGGGATAGAGAGAGAGGGAGAGACACAATCCCAAGCAGGCTCCATGCTTGTCAGCACAGAGCCCCGATGAGGGGCTCAAGCTCCCCGAACTGTGAGATCAAAATCAAGAGTCAGAGACGCTCAACCGACTGAGCCTCCCAGGAGCCCCGGGGGAAAAAATACAGTATGTGTAAAGGGTGTAATCCTGAAACACAGCAGCCTTCACTTTTAGGGCTGAGCTGTAGAGGAGGATGAGAGCGAGCAGCCTCCACTTGGGACAACCATAAACTTGGTGATGCTGTGAGGGGAGCGCCAGCGGTAGGTGGTGGCGCGAGGCAGGGGTGGGGAGGGGAGGGACTGGCGGTTCACCTTGGGTGGTGATTATGGACGCACGAGCAGGAACGGAAGGAGAGGAAGTGGAAAGACCAGAGGGCAGGGACGTGAACTAGAACCTCCCTTCTTCACCCACGCCCACG
Source organism: Proteles cristata cristata (assembly GCA_017311185.1). NCBI lineage: Eukaryota > Metazoa > Chordata > Mammalia > Carnivora > Hyaenidae > Proteles > Proteles cristata. The sequence goes on along the minus strand of JAESUZ010004070.1, from coordinate 808,695 downwards.
GAACAGAGGGTTCTCAAAGATGTTAACAGGTTTCCCTGTTTCAGGACTTGGGGCCTAGGGACGTACGTGTAATAAGCATTCTAGTGTCTTTAGTATCTCTCAAATTCGGTTCTTAACGCCATACTCCTCCCCTCCCTTGGCTTCGCTGCTCCGCGTGTATGGTTGGGAGGGAGCTGGGCCGTCCATGCAGGGTCTCTGCGGAGCCACAGAACACACCTAAGTTGCTACGTAGAAGCTGCCGGGTGGTTCAGCAGGAGCCGTGCAGCCTTCGCGGAGAACTTCTGCCTTACTTGCGGTTCGGCGAAGCTGGCCTATCTGGCAGTCTCGCAGTTGGGAGCAGCAGACTGGGAGGAGGCAGTATTGGACTGACGGTGTTTTGAGAGAAAATTGGACCTAAATACCCAAAAGCACATAACAGGGGTCATTTAAGGTAGTATTAAATTGCTTTCTTCCCCCAGAGCCCCCAGCGATGTCTTTGGGCATTATGCTAATTTGGGAATAACAATAAAAGATTAAATGATGCTCAGAATAACAGGACACCATTATCTGCAAATACATGAAGAATGTTTTGACCTCTAGAGGTGTGAGCTTCAGCTGTCTGTAGATTTGTTTAAATGAACATCCTTTGTTGAGGGTTTGGCTCCTGTCCTGAGCTGCTGAAAGACCTCTTGAGTATTTGGCTTAAGAGAGAGGAGTCTGTCTTGTGATCTTCACTTGACTTCAGTTTCATCTGTAAAATGGAGATACTACCTTACTCAGGACTGAGTAAGAATAAGATGAGATGATGTATGTGCAGAGGCCCTGTGTGTAGCCCTGGATGTGAATTTCAGGTTGTTGTTCAGTTTGCTCATTATCTTTTAAAATATTCCTCAGAGGTGTCACGCTGATGGATTGCTTCTCTAAGATACTAATGGCCATCTCTGTGATTTCCCATTTGCTTTCCAGATTTCTGTATTCAGACGAAGTTCAGATTGGCCCCGAGACGGTTATGACGACGCTCTATACCGCTAAGAAATACGCAGTCCCCGCCTTGGAAGCACACTGCGTGGAATTTCTCACCAAACATCTTAGGGCAGATAATGCCTTTATGTTACTTACTCAGGTAAGTGAGTGTAGCCAAGGTCGGTACCCTTATAGCTTTAAAAATTGAGTATAACTGCATGAGTATTAAGTATTTCTTGGAGACTTCTAGATCATTAAAGTATATGTAATTTTTTTATAGTACCATTCAGGGTAGTATATCAGATCCATATGATATTAGGATAGAAAAGCAAATTTGAGTTAATACACTATCATAGGGTAAAGAAACTGAAGCTTTATGTAAGTAGGCTTTTAGGACTCAAAGTCACACAGCTGTTTAGGATTGGAATTGGAATTAGGATCCAGTTTGTTCCTGCTGTGATTGGGCATATGATAGCATGGAGTTTTCTGGACATCTTTTGTCTTGATTTTTGTTGGATCTGGAATAAAGGGTTTTGTTGGATCCAAACTGTTCAAGTCCAGAAAAATTCTAAGGTTTACTGTCTTTGGACTTAACTTGAAAGCTTGGAGAAGTTAGAATTTAAGGTTTATGTGAAAGTTCTTTCTCTGATATTTGAAAGTTTCCACTGAATACAGTATACACGCAGAAGAGGCCAGACACAGTATCGTCAGCGCTCAGGCTGATGGATTTTTACAAACTGAGCACACCTTTGGAACCATTAACCGGTCCATACCGTACTGTTTAACATTTGTTAAGTGCCTGTAATCTGAGCTTTATACTTCAGATATAAATAAATCACTTGTTTTTCTTTTTAGACAAAGTCATAATACCCTTGTATGAATTGTTTAAAAAATTTCTAAGCCAGCCTATACCATCCATGTGCTAAGGGTTGAATTTTTTCTCCAAAATGTCTGTGTTGAAATCCCAATTCCCAGAATCTCAGAATGTGATCTTATTTGGAGATCGGGTCTTTACAGAGGTAAGCAAGTTAAAATGAGGAGAAAAAAATTCTAAGCGGATAATATATAATCCCATTGAATATTAGTACTTGGACCAATCACAGATGTCCCCTTCCTCAACCCTTCCATTTTCCAAATGGAAAAACTGAAACCTGGGCTGATTGACCGCCTGCCCAGAGGCTCATGACAGGCTGGCTGGGCCGCGACCCAGAGCTCAGTTGCCCAGCGTTGTCTATTTTGTCGCACGGCAGTTGTATGATGGCGCCTTTTGTTGTTTGTTTTTTTCACTCATCTGTCATCAGATGTTTGTAGTTAGGGAAGAAAGAACACACCGATGTCACGACGTAATCACAGAACTCCGTCTGTACATAGTATCCCAGACACTAAACTAGCCGCTTTGCATGTATTACACATTTACTCTGCATTACAGCTCTGTGATGTTATTTACTGTTATCCCCGTTTTAAAGATGAAGAAATGGAAGCGTGGAGGGGTAAATATCTTATTTCGCATTAGACAGCAGGTGGTACAACTCAGATCCCAGCCTTCAGCCAGTTGTTAAGGCACGGTGATATTGATGGTAATGATGATAGCAGAATGTATCGAGTGATTATTGCGTGCCAACACTTTGTATGCGTTAGTTCATTTAATCTTGTACAATAACTTTCGGAGGGGTAGGTGTTCTGGGCTTTCTTATTGTCCCCATTTAACAGATAAGGAGATAGGGGCACAGAAACATGAAATAATTTGAGTAAGTTCATAGAACTGTTAATCAGGATATCCCTCCATTTTTCCCTCTTTTGAGTTTGGGATGAAAATCTGTTACGGAAGTTGATATTCTTAAGATTCTTTATCCAAATGTTTTAAGGTATCTGGAGAGGATCACTTATTTACTTTTATTTTAAAACCTTATGGAAAAACTGAGAAACATCAATACATTCAACTTTGACAATTAAACTACAGTTTCTGATTCAGCGGGTCCAAAGTGGGGCCTAAGAGGCTGCACTTCCCATGGGCTTTCAGGTGCTGCCAGTGCTTCGGGCCACACTCGAGTTGTAAGCGTTGACAGATGTCACCATGAGAAAGGAAAGGAACTTTTCAGTGTGCGGTTGGTCTGAGAGCCCATTTTTACTGCACATATTTCACCAGCGGGGTCATGTGAATTAGCCCACAAATTGTCATGTGAAGTTCTTCTTCCTGCCAAGTGAGTTATTTGCACTGAGCGTGGTCATTTCCTTGAGAGGACCTTTGCCAGCTTCGTGCTAAAACAAGAGGCCAGTGTGTTGTACCGGAGTGAGTGCGACGGGGAAGAGACGCTTGTGAGCAAGTGCTACCATCACAGTGATATTCTTTCAGAGGTGGTGCCAGACTCAAACTAAATTCTGAGAAAATGTATTTTATTTACCCTAAGCAGCAACAATAGATTCCGTAGGAAACTTGATACTACCTGTGTAATCTGAGGAATCGCTGAAATAGTGCTCCTGAATAAAAGAATTTTTACAAAAATTGTTTTTCCTAGAGGGAAAGATCAATTTTTGTATGAACACTAGAAATATAGTTGAGTTGGTCAGTTAGAATACCTGCTGAAACTAGAATTTCACTTGGTAAAAATGTACTGTTTTTCATATTTTAAAAATTCATAGACTGTGATCCTACACTGGATCCTATTCCAGAAGGAAAAGTGTTCTAAAAGATTGGATCAGTTGGTAAAACAAATACAGTAGATTCGATAGAAATATTATATGGCTATTACCAAAGTTCATTACTATGGTTATATAAGAGAGTATTCTTATTCAAGTATTTATGGGTCAGGGCTATGATGTCTGTAATTTGTTCTTGAATAGTTCACCTCAAATACACACCCACCCACTATACATTGTCTGTTTCTTATACGTTATTATCCCATTTATATATTATATGTATCTATTGACATATATATGTGTATATATGTATGTGTATAAAATTGTGTGTTGTGTGTGCGTCCACACCTGTGTGTATATAGAGAGAGCACAAACGATAAAGAGGTGAAATATTAGATAAATGACAGATAAGTAAATCTGGGTAAAGGGTACATGGGTGTTCTTTTCACTTGCGTGTTTTCATTACTTATAAATTAAAAGCATTTTAAGAGTTAATTTTATTCTCCTAAATACAGATTTTATATTATTTTTTTGTAGAAAAATTTGACTAATCAAATTGATATAAACCCAATATATAATCTAAGAAGAACATTAAAAAATTTTTTTTAAGTTTAGGTGTTTATTTTGAGGGGGGGTAGGAGGAGCAGAGAGAGAGAGAATCCCAACCAGGCTCCACACTGTCAGCGTGGAGCCCAACACGGGGCTCAAACCCATGAATTACAAGATCACAACCTGAGCCAAAATCAAGAATCAGATGCTTAACTGACTAAGCCACCCAGGTGCTCCAAGAGGAGCATTTTCAGACATGTTTGAGGATTGTGTAATTGTAAGAAATGTTCTTTTGACTTAACATACATGCATATTTTATATGTGTAAATACAATTATATATCATCTATAAGGTATATATCTATTTTAAATTTAATCCAAGGTGTTTATCGCTGTCTTCTCTCCCCCGTAAAACACAAGATAACTGTTTAGTTCAGGGATGTTTATTAACAGAATAGGTCAGTATTACCTGAGTTACTGAATCCTTTGAAAATGAATTTTACTTTACAAATAAATGAAGAGTACTCAGTTGTGCCAAATAATGGTTAATTAACTGCATGATTCTCAGCAGGTCTCTGTGTGACCCAGCATGAATACCTGTGTGTCTTGTGTTTGTGCATATATTAAATGTAACTAGGCCCAACGCCAGGCCAGAATGAGAGCTGGTCAGTGGCACACCTGTCATTACAGCTTCTTTCAGTGTTCCAGGTTTTTATTTTTTTTTATTAAAAAAATTTTTTTGGGGGGTGCCTGGGTGGCTCAGTCAGGTAAGCGTCTGACTTTGGCTCAGGTCATGATCTCATGGTTCGTGGGTTCGAGCCCCACATCGGGCTCTGTGCTGATAGCTAGCTCAGAGCCTGGAGCCGGCTTTACGTTCTGTGTGTCTCTATCTCTCTCTGACCCTCCCCTGCTCATGCTGTTTCTCTCTCAGAAATAAATAAAAACATTAAAAAATAAATAAAAATAATTTTTTAACCTTTATTCATTTTTGAGAGAGAGAGAGAGACAGAGCGTGAGTGGCAGAGGGACACAGAGAGAGGGAGACACAGAATCCAAAGCAGGCTCCAGGCTCTGAGCTGTCAGCACAGAGCCTGATGAGGGGCTTGAACTCATGAACCATGAGCTGCAGTCAGACACTTAACTGACTGAGTAACTCAGGAGCCCCAGTGTTCTGGATTTTTAAATCTTGTTTGAGTTTGGATCCCCCGTCCCTTTTCTCAATGCCTGACTTTTAAACTTGGGGTTATTTTGGGGTGCCTGGGTGGCTCTGTTGGTTGAGCATCCAACTTCAGCTCTGGTCATGATCTTGTGGTTTGTGGGTTTGAGCCCCGTATTGGGCTGTCTGCTGTCAGCCCAGAGCCTGCTTCAGATCCTCTGTTTCCTTCTCTCTCTGCCCCTCCCCTGCTTGTGTTCTGTCCCTCAAAAATAAACATTAAAAATAAATAAATCAATTTGGATTTTTAAAAATTATAGTATGCATCCTGATTAATCACGTTATTTTAGGCTTGACTTCTGACTTCTTAAAGCCTAGATTATTAGCTTTATTGGAATCATACAGTATGTATTTTTTTGCTTAGTTTATTCTGTGGCTTCTTTTGCTTGTCATTGTGTTTGTGGGATTCACTCATTGTGTGCTGTTGTAGATAGATCATTCTCACTGTCGTATAATATTCTGTCATGTGACTCTTACATTTCTGTTGTTGGCTTACTATTTGCTTAGTTTCCCAGAGCTTTCGTGCTCTGAAATTCTTGAACTTAATTTCCCCCTCCTCCCCAGCCCAAGTGGAGACAGAAGATGGAAAGAAAGAAGTCTGATCTGTTCTGTACTGTATGCTTGACAGTTGATATCGTTTAGTGACAATATCCTACGACGTGGACTTAAGTAATGACTCTGCAGCATGACTGGCTAGATCCCATTAGGCAAGTTAGCACACCTTTCTGAGCCTGTCTCCACATCTGGAAAATGGGATAATAATGTCTGCCTTATCCAACCTGGAGTGTTTGTTAAGGATCAAAGTAAGTAATGTGCAAGAAACAAGGCAGCCTATACACATGAGCAGATGGAAAGGAAAACAACAGAGTCGTCAGTGGTCATGTGAAGCTGCTATCTAGGCAAGGGCATCTGTGCCCTCAGCTTTTCATTTCTGATTGTGGAAGGGAAGTTTTAAGAATATGTACACATAACAATGGTATTTTAACTAGGTGTTTTTACATAGTTAGCAGTTGTAACTGTTTATAGTTCTAACTGAATATGTACAGTCTGAAAGCACAATAACTACGAGAATAAAACAGTTGTCTGTCTGTCTGTCTGTCTAGGCCCGATTATTCGATGAGCCTCAGCTGGCCAGTCTCTGTCTGGACACAATAGACAAAAGCACGACAGACGCAATAAGCGCGGAGGGCTTTACTGACATTGACACAGGTGAGTCTGCCCGCGTCCAAACTGCCGTTCGTTTTATTTGCTTTTTTAGATGTTTGTTTATTTGTGAGAGAGAGCTAGCGGGGCAGGGTTGGGTGGGGTGAATGGAGGATCCGAAGTAGGCTCTGTGCTGACAGTGGGGAGCCTGGTGTGTGGTGCTTGAACTCCCAAACTGTGAGATCGTAACCCGAGCTCACCTGACTGAGCCGCGGAGGCGCCCCCAAATTTATACGGGTTAAACACAGCAACACCTTAATAGTCAGCCTTTTCGGTGGACAGGCTGTTTTTCAAGTAGTGGTTTTTTCCAAATTAAATAAGTAAGTCTACCTTTAAAAGTTTTTTCCCCTTTATTTTGGTGATAAATTCCTAACAGTCTTAACTACGTTGTCACTTTTTAAAAAATGTCAAATCAAATAAGTAGTCACTGAATGCACACCATTTGCATGGCGTTACAGTAGGATCATTTCAGAAATACAGACAAGAGGGACGTCTGGGTGGCTCAATCAGTTGAACATCTGATTTCTTTCTTTTCAGTTGGCTTTTTAAAAAAAATTTTTTTTAATGTTTTATTTATTTCTGAGAGAGAGAGAGAGACAGCGTGAGCCGGGGAGGGTCAGAGAGAGAGGGAGACACAGAATCTGAAATAGGCTGCAGACTCTGAGCTGGCAGTCAGCACAGAGCCCAACTCAGGGCTCAAACCCACGAACCGTGAGATCATGACCTGAGCCGAAGTCAGACACTTAACCGACTGAGCCCCCCAGGTGCTCCAAGCATCTGATTTCTTGATTTCAACTCAGGTTATGCTCTTGAGGTTCGCGGGTCAAACCCCACATTGGGCCCTGCACTGTCAGAGCCTGCTTGGGATCCTTTCTCTCTCCCTCTCTCTGCCTCCTGCCCAGTCAGTCAATAAACGAATGAATGAACATTTTTTTAAATGTTTATTTTTGAGAAGCAGAGACAGAGCACAAGTGGGGGAGAGGCAGAGAAAGAGGGAGACGAATCTGAAACAGGCTTCCGGCTCTGAGCTGTCAGCACAGAGCCCAACACAGGATTCGAACCCACGAATCTGATCATAACTTGAGCCAAAGTCGGACACTTAACTGACTGAGGCACCCAGGTGCCCCAACAAACAAATATTTTAAAAAATTATTCAAACAAAAAATTATTTAAACAAAAAAAATACAAAGAAGAGTAAGATGTGATTTTTCTTAAGGAAACTACGATCTAATTGGAGAGTCAAGGAACAAATATGTGAAAATTAAGATTTAAAGCACAAATAGAAAAATCTAGATAGCATACAGTAAAATGTGATTTTTATTTTTTATTTTTTATTTTATTTATTTTTCTTTTTTAAATGTTTTTTAATGTTTTTTTTTATTTCTAGGAGAGAGAGAGAGAGAGAGAGAGACAGCGTGAGCAGGGAGGGTCAGAGAGAGAGGGAGTCACAGACTGAAACAGGCTCCAGGCTCTGAGCTGGCAGTCAGCACAGAGCCCGACGCGGGGCTCGAACCCACGAACCGCGAGATCATGACCTGAGCGAAAGTCGGACGCTCAACCGACTAAGCCACCCAGGCGCCCCTATTTTTTATTTTTTTTTTTACCTTTTTTAAGCTACTTTTTTAAGTAATTACTCTTCACATCCAGATTATGGAGGGATTACCTCAGATTGAGTAGTGTCAGGAAAGTTTTGACAGGAGATTCTGCTGTGGGCCTTAAAGAATGGGTGGTATTTGGGGAGTGCAGAGAGGAGGGCGTTAGAAGCAGGTGGGGCCCCGTGAAGAAGTGTGTGTGAGACGGAGGCAGGTGCAGGGCAGGGTGGAGCAGGTTGTGCGGGGCCATCGAATGTCAGGCTGGGGGTCTGCGTGCTGTTAGTGTAGGAGAGGAGAGAGTGGATCGAGGCCTATGGCTTTAAATACTCTCTTCCTCATGATAAACACGAAACTTGTGTATTAGATCTATTATATGTTACTATCTGTTCCTGTCTGTCTTGCTGTCAGACAGGAAAAAGTATGGGCAGGGAAAACACCCACATTTTAAAAACTTTGGCCTTGAAATGGCACCCTCATTTTGGCTCTTATTTCACTGTCTAGGACTCAGTAACATTATCCCACTTAAATTCAGAGGAAGCTAGGAGATACAGACAAGTCATATCTCAGGAAGAAGAGAAAACAGATTTTTTTTTTTTTTGTAAAAAAAAAAAAAAAAAAGCCAGCGGTCACTGCCTCTGTCCGCACCTGACCTTGTCTTCTCTCACTCTCCCATTACTCCCTGTGTTTCATAAACATTGGCCAGGTTATTTCTATTTTAAGCCTTTGTGTTTACTGTTTCCACAAATTGGAATCCTTTCCCCTTGAATTTGTATGTGGCTTCCTCCTTTAAATCATTCTAATAATCAAGTTAAATGAGACCGGAGAGCCCGACTTAGACCTTAGTCAAAGTAGATACCACGTTCCCCCAAACAATCCTTTTCTGTCACTTTGATTTATTTTCCTCATAATACGTTTCACTATCTGAAACTCTTAAGTAGGTATTTGTCTGTGTAGGTTTATGAGGTTATCTACCTTCCCCACCTAGTAAGCTCTACGCCCAGCCTGGGCCTTGCGCTTAAAACCTCGAGATCAAGAATCGCATGCCCTAGTGACTGAGCCAGCCCGGCACCCTGATTCTAAACTCTCTGAAGGCAGGGACTTTGCTATGTTGTGGTTCTCGCTGTGTCCTCAGCGCTGAAGACCGTAGAATGTGGTACCTGTTCAGTTAGCGCGTGGTGACCAGCTGCACTGTGTCTAGAATGTTGCCTTTCCTTCCCGCCGTGGCTGGTTCTCACCCATTTTTTTTGTGTTTTTTTGTTTATTTTGAGAGAGAGAGAGACAAACACAGCACGAGGAGGGGAGGGGCAGAGATGGGGAGAGAGAATCTTAAGCAGGCTCTGTACTGTCAGTGCAGACATATGGGACCCGGACTTATGAACCCATGAGATCATGACCTAAGCTGAAATCAAGAGCCGGACACTTAACCAACTAAGCCACCCAGGTGGCTTCTCACTCATTTTTAATGCCTTGGCTCAACTTACATTTCTGCAGTGACTCCTTTCTTAAGAATTGACACCCTGCCCTCTTCCATGACATTAGCGTCTTCTGTTCTAACCACGTCCCATTGTTAGTTTGCCCGTCTGTCGTACTGTACCTCGGGCAGGATTTACAGCCATTTTGCATTAAGTATCCTGAAGGGCAGGGCCTAGATTGAGTTTCTCCCCAGTATACATATCCACGGCCCACGTTGCTAGGGAAACATTGCTTCATCCTAATTTTCTTCCCCTAAGGGGTTGTCGAGCACTCCCATTTGTACTTCTGTCTGCGTTTGGAATAGCACTGCTTGCATCTGAGTGACTTCCTCCTGGAAGTTGGTCCGTAAATAGCTCCTGTGGTCTGCGTGCCGTTGGAGCCTGGAGCGTTTGAAGTAGGTGCCTCATAAGGTGTAAATACTCTAGATATTTGTTGGTTTGATTTGACTCACCATTGCTTATATTAAAATCTCATCTTGCATTATATATACAAATCACAGTCTTAGATGTTTTTATGATCTTTGTTAGGTTCTCAGCTGTAATTTATTATAACACATCTGCCGATAGAAGACCTGTGTGTCCCCACACCCTAGTCCTCTTTGCTCCAAGTGTACTTGTTAAAACTTGGGATGACAGAGAGGTCTAGGAGCTGGGAGACAGAAAGTTGGGCCAGGCTTCAGGAGCTCTTTATTTTATTTATTTGTTTATTTATTTATTTATTTATTTATTTATTTATTTAAAATTTTTGTTTATTTCTAGGAGAGAGAGAGAGATGGCGTGAGCAGGGGAGGGTCAGAGAGAGAGGGAGTGACAGACTCTGAAACAGGCTCCAGGCTCTGAGCTGGCAGTCAGCACAGAGCCCGATGCGGGGCTTGAACCCACGAACCGTGAGATCATGACCTAAGCGAAAGTCGGACGCTCAACCGACTAAACCACCCAGGCGCCCCAGGAGCTCTTTATTTTTTTAATGTTTGCTTGCTTGCTTCCTTGCTTGCTTATTTATTTATTTATTTATTTATTTATTTATTTATTTAGAGCGAGCATGCAGTAGGGGCAGAGAGAGGGAGAGAGACTCCCAAGCAGGCTCCACATTGGTAGAGGCGAGCCTGACTTGGGGCTTGAACTTACAAACCATGAGATCATGACCTGAGCTGAAATCAAGAGTCAGATGCTCAACCGACTGAGCCACCTAGGAGCTCTTTTATAGTTTTAGATTCTGGGGAAGCCTTTTCTCCTCTGGGGTTTGAATCTATGTTCTGGAGGGATGTGCTGACTGTTTTCCAAGTAGAGAGACGCTGTTTCTCTCTTAGAGCTTTTCGCTAAAGGAATACAATACTGTGTCTCATTGATAGAAAAAAGCAAATTTACATTATGCCAAGGCCAGTATCATGTGCTTATTTTTTTCTGCGGATGTGTTATGTTTCTTGTTTATCTTTACTGAAGTTTATTAGCATGCAAAGTAGAGGTATGTGGATCCAAAGTTAGTTGTCTGTTTTCCCACTGAATGATTATTTTGGTCAGTGTATATTCCTGATCAATACAGATACTGAGGTGTATTAGTTAACATTCATTTCCCTGTCGAAAAGCTTCATGGAACTGTATTCTGTATTTTTCTGCTCAGCTACCAGAGAAGGAAAACAGGATTTAAAAAAAAATAATGTATAGCCTACTCATTTTTAAAATATTGTTGAGGGGGCGCCTGGGTGGCTTAGTCGGTTAAGCGTCCAACTTTCGCTTAGGTCATGATCTCACGGTTCGTGGGTTTGAGCCCCGCGTCGGGCTCTGTGCTGACTGCCAGCTCAGAGCCTGGAGCCTGTTTCAGAGTCTGTGATTCCCTCTCTCTCTGACCCTCCCCTGCTCATCCTGTCTCTCTCTCTCTCTCTCCTAGAAATAAAATGAAACATTTAAAAATAAAATAAAATAAAATAATAAAATAAAATAAATAAAATATTGTTGAGCCCCTACCATGACCTCTCTGCTCAAATGATAGCTATGGTTCGATACTGACCAAATATTTGGATGTAGTATGAATATAGAGACCATTACAGAATTGAATTTTTTAAAATAGATTTTTCTTAGAGTTATATTACTGGGTAATTTAAGCTCTGCTGTATATAAGTACAGCATCCTCATTTTTATTTGAATCTTCTGATTCTTAGTGCTTGTTATTGGGAGTACCCGTTACTGTATAGTGGAGCCCTCAAGTCTCTGATGTGTTTTTTTGTTTGTGTGTTTGGTTTTCAATCTTCCTCTGTAGAAAAGACTCTTTCGACTGTAGTGCTTTTCAACCACTTACATCTGCTTTTCACATATTCCCTCTGTCCTCTCTCTCTGTTTGGAGCCCATCATTTGGTTCTAGTCTGTTGGCCTCTAAAGCTACTTCTCTGGACTTCCTGCTTCTGCTCTACTCCAGAGAAGACCAGAGGGCCAGAGATTTGAGCTTTGACTCTGATAAAAGAACAATTCTAAATTTTTTTTTTGATGTTTTTATTTATTTTTGAGAGAGAGAGAGAGAGAGACAGTGTGAGCAGGGGAGGGTCAGAGAGAGAGGGAGATACAGAACCCGAAGACAGGCTCCAGGCTCTGAGCTGTCACCACAGAGCCCGACACGGGGCTTGAACCCACAAACCATGAGATCATGACTTGAGCCGAAGCCGGATGCTCAACCGACTGAGCCCCCCAGGCGCCCCAAAAGGAGAACAATTCTGAGTACGGGCCTGAGTTCCGGGCAGGACATTTACATACTTGGACGTCAGATAGGGATTTCAGACTCTAGATGTTCCAGATGAAACCCCGGATCCCCCTCTCCCCATTCCCCCAAAACCGCCTGTGTAGGCTTTCCCATCTCAGTTGATGCCACTCTCATCCGCCTGTTGTTTAGACTATAAGCCCAGGAATTACCCTTGATGACCCTGTCACCCTGGCGTTCAGTCTGTTAGGACATCACACTGAGTCCTCCTCCAGAGTATAACCTGAATCTGATGGTTTTTACTGCTTCCTCCTGGTCCAGCCCATCATCAGCTCTGATGTGGATCAGAGCAGGAGCCTTCTCCCTGATCTCATTTCCTCTCTGACCTCCTGAGAGTCTCCTCTCAACATGGCTGCCAGTGTGAGATCCTTCTAGAACATAACATGTCACAGTTCAGAATCCTCCAAGGGTTCATTCCCCTTTCCACTCAGGTTGTAAAAGCCAAAAGATCTACAGGGCACTATAAGCTTGTAGCCCATTTCCCTCCGTTTCTGGCCTCCTCGCCCACCATCTTCCCTCTGGCTCACGCAGTCTGGCCGCAGCACGCATGCCAGACGCACTTTCACGTGGGAGCGTCCACACTGGACATCCCGAGCACGCTGGCTAGGCCCCTGGCTGACTGCCCATCCCCCATCCAGTCTTCGCTCAGGTGAGCTGCCCCGGCGCCCCGTTTTCACCTGCCCTTGTGATTCCTCTCGCCTGCCGCCTGTCCCGCACTGCGCATCTGACGTGTTAGCTCTGTTTATGTTTAACGTTAACCCCCGTTAGAATGTAAGCTCCGTAAAGGCAAGAGATTTATTTTTAACTTTTTATTCAGTGATGTATTCTCAACGTCTAGACCAGTGCCTGACACACAGTGAGTGCTTACTAAGGAATATTTGGGGACTGTATGAATGGTTATCTGTAGACTTTATGAATTTATGTATGTCACTAATTTGAAGCCTTTTTCTCTGACTTACAATTAATCTTATTCTGGATATTTGAGTTTGCTTGATAAATGACACAAAAATACAAGGAGATACTACACCTAAGTTTCATGTATGGTAAAGAAAAAGTTCAATATTAACTTATATTCTTAAACTGCTTTTTTATACCTTTTTTAATGTTTGTTTATTTTTGAGAGAGAGTGTGAATGGGTAAACGGTAGAGAGAGGGAGGCACAGAATCCGAAGCAGGCTCCGGGCTCTTTGTGCTGTCAGCACAGAGCCTGATGTGGGGCTCAAACTTGTGGACTGCACGATCATAACCTGAGCCGAAGTCAGACCCTTAACCGACTGAGCCCTCCCAGGCACCCCACGTTAATTTTTTGAAGAAAACTTTGCTGTTTAATTTTTTAATTAGTTAATATTTTTAAGTATAGATTTATAGTTTTAAGTATCTAATCTCCTTTTTTTATTGAGATTTGAAAACTTAATAGAAGCCTGTTTGTTGGTATTGTTTTGTTAAAGAGCAAAATATTCCTAATTTGATTTATTCTTGTATTTTCCCTGTAGATACACTCTGTGCAGTTCTGGAAAGAGACACACTTAGTATTAGAGAGAGTCGACTTTTTGGAGCTGTTGTACGATGGGCAGAAGCGGAATGTCAAAGACAACAATTGCCCGTGACTTTTGGAAACAAACAGAAAGTTCTAGGAAAAGCGCTGTCCTTGATCCGGTTTCCACTGATGACCATTGAGGAGTTTGCAGCAGGTGGGGCTATAACCCGACCACAGTCTGTGTGAAACTGTGCCAGCAGCCGGCCGGCCTCCCTGCGCAAGAGGTGGGGAGAAGCTGGGACTTACTGAGCTCTGGTCGCGTGATGCGTGAGTGTGTATGTTATTTCCTTTGTTTCTGGTGGCCCTTCAGGATGACATTGTAAGTTATTCATTTTGATACGTGCACTAGGTTCTTCTTCTTTGAGGGGGTTATGGTTTGCACAAGTGTCACGTCAGTTTCCGGTGTATCGCGTGGGGGTTCTGTTCTGCGCGGCTGTATGCTTACCGCAGGGGTCGCGCCTGCCTGTCACCACATACAACCACTGCAGTATCGCGGCCGCTGTTCCCTGTGCTGTCACTTTGTATTCCCATGACTTCCCCGTCCCCTGCTTCACCCCTTCTCCCTGTTGCCCCGCAGTGAGCATCAGTGTGTTCTCTGTATTTCTTGATTTGCCTCTCTCTTCTCCCCCTTAGGATCATTTGTTTCCTAAATTCCGCATATGAGTGAAATTACATGATATTTATCTTTCTCTGACTGGCTTATTTCACTTAGCATTGTACTCTCTAGCTCCACTCACGTCATTGCAAATGGGGCAAGGTTTCATTCTTTTTTATGGTTGAGTAATATTCCACTGTGGATACGTACACCACGTCTTTTTTATCCACCCATCAATCGATGGACACGTAGGCTGTTTCCATATCTTGGCTATTGTAGATAGTGCTGCCGTCCACATAGTGGGGGTATGAATCCTTTTGAATTAGTGTCTTTGTATCCTTTGGGTAAATACCCAGTCATGTGATTGTTGGATGTAGGGTAGTTCTATTTTGAACCTTTTGAGGAACCTCCATACTGTTTTCCACGGTGGCTGCACCAGTTTGCACTCCCAGCAACACTGAAAGAGGGTTCCTTTTTCTTCGTTTTCGCCAACGCCTGTTACTTCTTGTGTTGTTGGTTTTAGCCATTCTGGTGGTACCTCTTTGTAGTTTGGATTTGCACTTCCCTGACGATGAGTGATTCAGAGCCTCTTTTCATGAATCTGTTGGCCATCTATGTGTCTTCTTTGGAGAAATGTCTGGTCACGTCTTCTGTTTTTTAAACTTAATATAAAGGAAATCATACATACACTATGTGCTCGTTTCTGTATGTCTTTTCCTTTTCCTTTTTTTTTTTTAAGTTTATTTTTAAGAGAGGGTGTAAGTGAGTGGGGGAGGGGCAGGGAGAGAGGGAGGGAGAGAGAATTCCAAGGAAGCTCTGTGCTAATAGATGTGGAGCTCGAACTCAGAAACTGTGAGATCCTGTCCTGAGCTGAAATCAAGAGTTGGATGCTTAACCGACTGATCACCCAGGTGCCCCTGGCTTTTTTCTCTTAACGTTATGTCTGTTATATTCATCCTGTGGTTCTGTTTTTGTTGCTGTATAATCTGTTGTAGGAACGTGCCATGATTTATTTATGCATTTCACTGTTGTTGAACATTAGGGTTGTTTCTGTTTGGTGGCCATTAAGAACCTTCTTGTACATGCCACTTAGGTGACATACGTAAACATTTCCGTTGCATGCATGCAAATGGAATTGTTAGCATTGTCCGGTGTGCACGTGTTCAGCATGAATAGCCCCTGCCAAGTAGCTGCTCAGAGGGATGGTAACAGTTCTTACTCGGCTGCTGAGTTAAGGAGTCAGGAGTACACTCTGGTCACCCCAGAACTGGGTATTGTCAGTGCTGATAATTTTAGTCACTTGGTGGGGTGAGAACATCCTCCACTGTGGTTTTAATCTTGTGTCTCTGACAGTTAATGATGTTGAATGTGCCCATAACTGGGCTTCTTCATTCATGAGGTATTTATTCTGGTACTTTGTTGCTTTGTTGATTTGTAAGAATCTTCCATATTCTGGATACAAGTCTTCTGTCAGATACATGTATTGCTAATGTGGATTGCCTTTTTATTAATGCTGTTTTTCTGTTCTGAAATTTATTACTGGAGTATAGTAGGCAAATAGCGCTATATTAGTGTCAAGTGTTTAACACTGTGGTTCAGCAGTTCTGTACAGTCCTCTGTTCTGCGTAAGTCACTGTCTGTCCCCATGCAGTGTCGTCATAATATTATTGATTATATTCCTTATGCTGTTCTTCTCATCTCGGTGACTGACTAATTTAATTTGTTTTTAAGTTTATTTTTTTGAGAGAGAAAGCGAGCAGTGGGGGAAGGGAGGGAGAGAGAGAGAGAGAAAGGGAGAAAGGGAGATAGAGAATCCCAAGCAGACTCTATGCTTCACAAACTGCTAGATCATGACCTGAGCTGAAACCAAGAGTTGGACCCTTAAGTGACTGAGCCACCCCACACTTTATTATTTTATTTTAATTTAATTTTTTCTTTCTTCCCACACTT
This sequence comes from Proteles cristata cristata, assembly GCA_017311185.1. NCBI lineage: Eukaryota > Metazoa > Chordata > Mammalia > Carnivora > Hyaenidae > Proteles > Proteles cristata. The sequence goes on along the minus strand of JAESUZ010004070.1, from coordinate 792,258 downwards.
ATTTATTTTATAACTGGAAGTTTATACCTCTTAATCCCCTTCACCAATTTTGCTCATTCCCCAACCAGCTTGTTTTCTGGCAACAGCCACTTTATTCTCTGTATTTAAGAGCGTGTTTATTGTTACGTTTATTTATTTTTTAGATTCCACATATAAATGAAGTCATATGGTATTTGTCTTTCTCTTTTTGACTTATTTCTCTTAACATAATGCCCTGTAGGTTCATCCATGTTTTTGCAAATTGCAAGATTTATTCATTTTTATGGCTGAGTAATCTTCCTTCTTTATCTTTTTGTCTATTGATAAATACTTGGGTTGCCTCTATATCTTGGCTTTTGATAAACAGAAGTTCTTAATTTTTTTAATGTTTTATTTATTTTTGAGAGTGAGTGAGCATGACCTGGGGAGGGACTGGGGGGGTGGGGAATGAATGATCCAAAGTGGGCTCTGCACTGACAGCGGTGGATCCAAACTCACAGACTGTGAGATCATGACCTAAGCTGAAGTCAGACACTCAACTAACAGAGCCACTCAGGTGCCCTGAAGTTCCTAATGGTCTTTTGCATTTTCATATTAATATCTTTTTTAGAGTTTGCATAATTTTTGAGTGAAGGAAAGAGAGAATCCCAGGCAGGCTCCACACCGGCACCACAGACCCAGCCTGACGTGGGGCTCAAACCCACAAACCATGAGATCACAACCTGAGCCAAAACCAAGCATTGGACGCTTAACTGACTAAGCTACCCAGGCGTCCCACACATAAGTAAATTTTTTAATCAGCTTGTCAATTTCCACCTCCCCCCAAATTATGGGATTTTGATTGGAATTGCATTAAATTTATAGATTGGTGTGGAGATAATTGACAGTTTTGTAATATTGAGTCTTTTAATCCATGAACATTTATTTAAGTCTTTTAGTAATATTTTGAGTTTTCTGGTAGGTCTTGTACATTTTCTGGGAGGTTTATTCCTAGATACTTTTCAGTGCTGTTGTAAATGATTGTTTTTAAAATTTCCATGCTGTAATCAATTGTTCACAGATAGAAATATGGCTGATTTTTCTATATTGACCTTGTATCTAGTGAAGTTGCTAAATTCACTGATTTTAATACTTTATTTGTAGATCACTGTACATAGTCTATGTGTACAGTCATGCCATCTGCAAACAGTAATAATTCTACTTCTTCCTGTCTAATCCTTAGACATTTTATTTCTTTTTCTTGCTTTATGATGTGGTCGAGGACCTCTGGCATATTAGTGAATAGAAGTGCTGATAGCGAACATCTTGTCCCGTTCCAGTGTCACACAGAGACTTTTAAATACTGCCCTGGAGTATGATTGCCGAAATGTTTTGTAGATGCCTTTTATTGGATTAAGGAGGTGTCCTTCTCCTACTAGTCTGCTCAGAGTTTTATCATGAATGTTATCAAATGCTTCTCTTCATCTTTTTATATGATACAATAGTTTTCCTCTTTATTTTTTTTCTTTATTATTTTTTTAAAATTTGTAATCGGCCTTTAGCAGTTCATTAATTGGGCAGCGTCCCATCTGGCAAGTAGAGAGATTCCTCCTGCTTAATTTTCTTAACATGGTAAACTACATTGATTTCCCAAATTAAACCTATTCTGGATTTCTTTTTTTTTTTTTTTAAACTTTTTTTAATGTCTTATTTATTTCTGAGAGAGAAAGAGACAGCGTAAGCAGGGGAGGGTCAGAGAGAGAGGGAAACACAGAATCTGAAATAGGCTCCAGGCTCTGAGCTGTCAGCACAGAGCCCGACTCGGGGCTCGAACCCACAAACTGTGAGATCATGACCTAAGCTGAAGTCAGATGCTTAACCGACTGAGCCACCCAGGAGCCCCTATTCTGGATTTGTTACGTAAGCTGGACTTAGTTTCATGCTTCATCCTGTGTTACCAGATCCAATTTGCTAAATTTTAAAATATTTTTATGACTACTTCATGAGAGAAATTAGTTCATAATTTTCCTTTCTTGTAATTGTCAGATTTTGATTACTGAGTTTATGCTGGACTCTTACAAAAGTTAACAAATGTTTCTTTTTTCTGTATTCAAGAGTTTGTGTAAGATTGGTGGTGTTTTTTTCCCTTAAATATTTAGAAGATTTACCAATGAAGTAACCTTGGTGGTGTTTTTTTCCCTTAAATGTTTAGAAGATTTACCAATGAAGTAACCTGGATCTAGAGTTGTTTACTTTGTAAGTTTTTTAATAGACACTTTCTTTTTTTTTTTTTAATTTTTTAAATTAATCTCTATGTCCAACATGGGGCTCGAACTCACAACCCCAAGACCAAGAGTTGCACACTACTAGCTGAGCCAGGTACTCCTGTGGAAGGTTTAATTAGAGATTCAGTTTCGTAGAGTAGCACTATTTCTTTTTTAACTGTTTCACCTAGACTTGTAATTTTTTTACCATGAGTGTTATAATATCCTTTTATTATCTCTGTCTGGGGAATCTAGATTGTGTCCCTATATTCATTTTTTTTAAGTTTATTTTAGAGAGCGCAAGCGCAGGTGGCAGAGGGAAAGGGAGAGAATCCCAAGCAGACTTCACGTTGTCTGCGTGGAGCCAGATGTGGGATCCAAACTAAGGAACAGTGAAATCATGACCTGAGCCGAAGTCAAGAGTCGTATGCTTAACAGACTGAGCCCCCTAGGCGCGCCTCCCATATTCATTTCTAATATTGGTATATTGTGTCGTCTTTGATCAGCCTTGCCTAGTGGCTTACACATTTGATTAATTTTTTTCTAAAAACCAACTTCTCTATTGTATGTATGTTTTCCATTCCATTAACTTTGCTTTTTTATTATTATTTCCTTCATTTGATTTTAGTTTGCAGGGGTTATTTTATTTAGTTAGTCATTGTGGTTTTTTTTCCTTTCTATTTTTTCATTAAATGTTTATTTTTCTTTTTGGGAGAGAGAGAGATGGACAAAGTGCAAGCGGTTGGGGGCAGGGGTGCAGAGAGAGGGAGACGCAGAATCTGAAGCAGCTCCAGGCTCTGCCCTGTCAGCACAGAGCTCAATGTGGTGCTCGAACTCACGGATCGCGAGAGCATGACCTTCATGAAAGTTGGACACTTAACCCACTGAGCCACCTACGTGCACCCCCTTCACACATTTTGATCTGTTGTATTTTCATTATCACTTGATAAAAAGTATTCCCTAGTTTTTATGGTGATTTTTCTCCTTGACTCATGATTTCAGCTTAATTTTCACATATTTGGAGACTTTTCTCCTGAGCATTTTACGACCGCTGAAATTTCTTTTAAATCTGCAGTTTCTTAGCAGTTTCTTTCTGCGTGGTTTCTTGGTCTCATAATTTCCCCTTGCTTGTGCTGAGCTTCGGAGTCCGCACACACTCCCTGGGGCACCTGTGCGCAGAATGTTGGTCCTGCCTCTGTTTCCCCCTTTTTGCGGGACGGTCGTCTCGCTGCCTCGGTAGCTTTAAGTCCCAGTGTTCATCTCGTCGGGTGAGGATTAGCACGTTTCTGGGCTGCCCGTGTCGGGTTGGCCTTTATGGCCTGTGCAGTATCTCAGCAAATACCCCGGGGGGAAGACTAGTGACGGACACATGGCTTCGTCTCCCTACCTCTCCCTTCTCAAGCACCCAGTGCCGCAGCTGTTAACTTAAAAATAGCAGTTTTATGTATCTCGTCCGTAGCCCTCTGTGACGGAGATTACCCCTTCCTACAGACTGCACCTCTTGGTATTGTTATGTAGTCAAATAATGTTTCTTCTTTTGCTGTTGGGCACATTTTTCCCCCTATATTCCGTGTATTGTGCTTTTAAAAATGTTTTTATGGGGTCCCTGGGTGGCTCAGTCGGTTAAGCGTCCGGCCTCGGCTCAGGTCATGATCTCACAGATTGTCATGTTCGTGAGTTCGAGCCCCATGCTGGGCTCTGTGCTGACAGCTCAGAGCCTGGAGCCTGTTTCCGATTCTGTGTCTCCCTCTCTCTCTCTGACCCTCCACTGCTCATGCTGTCTCTCTCTCTCAAAAATAAATAAAACATTAAAGTTTTAAAAAATGTTTTTATGGAGAATTCCCTTTATTTTCTCTATTTTGCTGTTGAGTCTGTTTCCTTTGCTCTTTTGTCTTTCTGTCTAGAGATTTGGAAATTAGAAATTTTGTGTTTATTTTTCCCCCCTCAATTTTCTTAATTCTCATTTCCTAATAAAACAGTATTTATTGCCCATCCTTTTGGAGATAAGAATGTCAGCAATGGTGTGTTCTTCCTTTCACCCACTGCAGACCCCCGCTTGGTGGCCAGTCACACACGCACACCGCACGTGACCGTGACACAGTGTGGTGGGCCTGGTTCTAGGTTTGGTCATGTCTGATCACCTTCCTGCAGTAGGTGTATCTGAGAATGCTTTTATGATCTGAAGACTTCTTTTTTCAACTAAGGAAGTTTATTGTAGTTTTGAATGATTACATCTTCTTTCATATATTCCTTTTTAATTTTTTTTAATGTTTGTTTTATTTTCTTTTTAAGTTTGTTTCTGTTTAATGTTTGTTTAATGACACAGGGCTCGAACTCCCAAACTCTGAGATCATGACCTGAGCTGAAGTTGGACGCTTAGCCCATTGAGCCCCCCAGGCGCCCCTGCATCCCTATTTCTTATCGTTAGTTCTTCAGGACCGCTGTGAGCTGTATGTGGGGCCTGCTTTTTATCATCGTTTATACTCACCTGGAACATTCTCATTCTTTTGCGTTAGGCCTCGTCATTCTGAGAAAGTCCCATGAGTTCATCCCCATCTCTGTTGATATTAGCACTTCCAGTTGTGTTCTTTTTACTGAAATGCAGGTTTTATGTTTTTAATTGTTTTTTTCCCTTTGTTTACATTCTTTCCTCATCCAGAGGCTACAAATCAGTGTTTTAGGGCCAGATCTGGCAGGTTGATACGTTAATCTAATGTTTAAAAATCAGGGGGTTTTATATTAAAATCTGAATTTAGGGCTTCGAACCCAAATTTCTAGTGCTGGGCAGTCTCTTACTTAGATTGCATTCACCAATCTCGTAAGGGACCCAGCACCTTTTCATTAGGAGCGGCGTTTCTTCCTGGGTAAGGTTGATCTGAATGGGCTTTTTCCCTTCTCAGAAACAGCGAATGGGCCACTGAGACGCACATGGTGTGCTGCTTGCACCGCTCATCCGGTCGTGGCTTTGCCCTCTGATTTCTGAACGCCGCCGAACGAGAGCCCTACCCTGTGTATTTCCCCTCCACTCCTCAGGTCACAGCGCAGACTGCTGTTAGGTGGGGTGTAGCGGGGCAGCAAGAGCTCCGGCCGCCACGTGAGCACCTCCCCCCCTTCCCCCCCCCGCCGGGGGACGCCTCTTCTTCCTGGTGAACAAATCTCTGTGGTGCACAGGGTGGGTGAGTGGAGAGAAAAGTCCCAGAGATCCTTCTGTGATTCAGGGTTTCATGTAAGCTTTGATGTATTTACTAATGTTTAACACTTATGATCTATTAGATTGACTTCAAATGGATTCAGAAACCTTTACAATTAAATACATGCTAAACATTTTCTTTTTAATTTTTTTTAATGTTTTATTTATTTCTGAGAGAGAGAGAGAGGCAGCGTGAGTGGGGAGGGTCAGAGAGAGAGGGAAACACAGAATCCGAAGCAGCTCCAGGCTCTGAGGTCAGCACAGAGCCCGACGTGGGGCTCGAACCCACAAACCGTGAGATCATGACCTGAGCCGAAACCGGTTGCTCAACCGACTGAGCCCCCCAGGCGCCCCACGCTAAACATTTTCTACCTCATTGTTCCTTTCCCTCTTCCGGATTTGAATTCACATCGTTGGGAGTATTACAAAGTCAGGAATTGAGATCCGGTCACTCTTACCAAGGTCATACTTTTATCTCTGCAGGTCCTGCTCAGTCTGGAATTCTGTCAGATCGGGAGGTGGTAAATCTCTTCCTTCATTTTACGGTCAATCCGAAGCCCCGAGTGGAGTACATCGACCGGCCGCGGTGCTGCCTGCGAGGCAAGGAGTGCTGTATCCGTCGCTTCCAGCAGGTGGAGAGCCGCTGGGGCTACAGCGGCACGAGCGACCGAATCAGGTGTCTGTCGTGTTGCAGGCGCGGGGGTGACGTGGGGCCGCACCTAGCATTTTTCTTTTGTCCTCCTGTCGCGGGAGACCGTTGACCACGTTTTATTTTCTGCTTTGTTACTGCAAGAGTCGCGTCTGGAAGACGCAGCAGTGTCCCCGCTGCGCTGGGAGTGAGGGGGTCTCCGGAAACCAGTGAACTTAGCAAGGGCGGGGTGGCGGCTCCACAGCATGGGTTCTGTTTGCATCTCTGCTGCCGGAGAGCCGCGTCTACACCGTCATTAACCAAACACTTCTACTGTGTTTAATGTGAGCTTTCTCTTTGCAAAGATACTGCACGGGAGATAGTGCTGTGTGCAGTTAGGAACGATTGAATGGGAGAACATCAGGAATCTTGAGACACGTGTATATATCCTGTTGAGGAATTGATCTTTGCTCTCCTGTGTCTTCTTTAGGTTAGATGTCAAAATAGAGTAAGTACCAGTTTCCATTAAATACACCTCTTGGATTTTTACTTATTTATAATAGCACTTTAGTATAAAGCTTGTTAAAAAACAGAACTCTGAAGGAGAGAACTCAGAAATTTTGGGTTAAAATGGAAATTAAAAATGCATTTGCGGACTATTTAATAATCATTCACCATGAGAATATTATATATGAAAATTTATGGGATGAGGCTGAAGTGTCACACAAAGGAACAGTAATAATGGTCTACTTTTAGTAAATAAATTAGAGTAGAAATAAATGATTTAAGCATTCAACTCAAGTACCTAAAAAAGAATAGCAAAAGAACCATAGAAAAGAGAAATAGATAAATGTAGAAATTAATAAATTAAAAATAGCAGAATTAAGAAATCCATAAGTTGGTTCCTTAAAAAGATCAATAAAATAAATATACTTCTGGCAGAGATAATAAAGAAAACAGAAAACATACATTTAGAAATAATAATGGGACTATAATCATATACTAAGGCAGTTTTTATTTTAATTCTGAGTTTACTCTTTGCTAATAAATTGAACATCTTGATGGAATGGATCATTTTATAGGCAAATATAAGTTATCAAAATTGAAGAAGAAAGCCTGAATAGACCAGTTACCAGTGGAAGGAATTAAAAGTTATCAAAGAACTGTCCCTTCACAAGGTGGTTTTTACAGGTGAGTTTTATCAAACCTTCAAGGAACAGGTCATTTCCTTGAGTATTAAAAGAAGAAAATACTTCTTGGTTAATTATTGAAAGAAGCATAATCCTTATACAGGAGTCTGACAAAATAAAGTTTCTAGACCAGTCTCATTTATAGAGAAGAAGAACTTCTGTGTAAGGTTTCAGTGTCTTAAATCTAGCAATACCTCAGAAAAGTAATATTGTATAAGCGAACAGAGTTTATTAGAAGATTAGTGTAAAAAAATGTATTAATATATATTCACCACAGTAACAGGTCAAAGAAGAAAGGCAGTATGATTGTTGCAGTAGATATCAAAAAGACTTGATCAAATTCACCTTCATTCCAGATGTAACTACTAATAGACTAGGTCTAGAAGAATTCTTGAGCGCAATTCACTGTGGAAACCTCAGGATAGGGATTTGGCCAGCGCTGCTGTGCGTCAACAGTATTACAATTCTGGGTGATGTAGTCATAAAGGATAAAGAAATTAGAACCCTGAATATTGGAAAGGAAGAAGTCTTTTTCAGTATTTGCAGATGACATTATCTACATTACTACCCCCTTTCCCTGTTTTATGATAAAATAGTTTGTATTCCCTTTTTATTAACCTGGTGAAATTCACAAACCGTATACCTCATACATTGTTTTTGGTCAACATAATGACCTAAGCTGTGATGCAATGGAGCAGACGCGTAATGGAGATAAAATGGGCACTTTGAGCATGTAGACGCTTGAGCAGGACACCGGAAGACAGATGGAAGCACCCGTGTGCGGTCAGACGGCAGTGGGGGCAGGTGCATTAATGTGTCAAGAATTGTGAGCAGCTTTGCTGCCAATCATGTCATTTTTTTAAAGGTTTAAAATAAAGTGCAGGCAATCCTATTTATTTAGTTTGCAGGTTTACAACTTGCCCACTCACTGAAATCTCTCCGTACTCCCCAGGCGATACCTGCGGTCGTTCCTTAGTCATGGAAAAGATCTGAGTTGTCCCGAAGTTTGTTCCTGTTTGAGGTGGCACAGGGGACCCTCTCCTGTGGAAACAGACAGCAGGGGAGCGCAGTGTGGAGCGGGACACTGGCTCCAGGGCCATTTGGGCAGCGTGACCCTCACCCTGCACCTGTTAGTGGGTGGGCTCAGGCCACTTAACGCTCCTGAACTCCTGTTTTCTCCTTGTAAAATAAGGTGGAATCTACTAGGATGAGTTGTTTTGGGGATTTAAGGTTATAACTCATGCGAGAGAGAGAGAGAGAGGGTGTGTGTGTGTGTGTGTGTGTGTGTGTGTGTGTGTGTGTGTGTGTGTGTGTACGTGTGTACACATCGTCCCGATAGGAGCAGTGATTTAGTATCTGTGGCAACTTTATAGAATATAGTTACTACAAATAGTTTGGGGATTTAAGGTTATAACTCATGCGAGAGAGAGAGAGAGGGGTGTGTGTGTGTGTGTGTGTGTGTGTGTGTGTGTGTGTGTGTGTGTGTGTGTGTATACGTGTGTACACATCGTCCCGATAGGAGCAGTGATTTAGTATCTGTGGCAACTTTATAGAATATAGTTACTACAAATAGTGAGAATTGACTATAATATTTTCTCTATTTACATGGTAATAACCTCTTGTAAAAGAGTGAATATTAAAATTGCCCTAAAAAATTGGTTTATGCTGAAACACTTGGTGATGCTGAAGGCGAGGTCTACAAGGAGAGCCGGGGGTTGGGCATAAGCCCTTAATTCCTTCCTGGGCTCAGACAGAAGACACACGCTCCCTGTAGAAGTAATCTGGCTTTATGAGAACACCAGAGTCTGTAGTTTGTAAGTAAAGTGGAATTAGATTGAGCTCTTGTAGTTATAAACAAGTTTTTCACCTTCATGATTCTGACAGGACACATGAAAATTGACTGGAATTCTTTGTTTTCGGAGACTGTCCTAATCATTGCAGTAAATCTCCCTGTCAGTAGAGCCCCTAGCCTTTGTGAAAATAGAGCATGGCCTCCTTGGAGATAGAGCTCTTTGAAAACAATTGATCCATCCTGATAACCTCAGGATCAATAAAAATCTACTAGGACCAATAAAAGAGAATAGTGGCCATTTGAAATGTGTGTACAAAACCAGTGGTGGTCCTGTGTGCCATCAGAATTCAGAACAGAGATGGATGGTGGTGAGGGTTGTAGAACGATGTGAGTGTCCTCAGTGCCCCTGAACTGCACACTTACAGATGGTTAAGGTGTTACATTCTGTTATATATTTTGGCACAATAAAAAGACAAAATTTAAAAATGTTTAGGTTTTCAGTTACATTATTAAGTAATAAAAGATCCCACTTACAATCATGACAACATAAAGGAACAGGACTAGATCCCGTAGGAAGCAGACAAAACAGCACCTTCATGGAGAACCGGAGAACTTCGCCTGGAGCCGGTGGCTTTCCACGCTACCTGTGTGCGGAATGCAGCTTCCTGCGGGAGTGACGCGTGGCAGGGAGCCCTGGCGTGGCCAGGTTTCTCTAAAATTAATCTGGAAGAGTACATGTTTCTCTTCTTCTTTTTTTTTTTTTTTTAATTTTTTTTTTTTAATGTTTTATTTCTAGGAGAGAGAGAGACAGCGTGAGCAGGGAAGGGTCAGAGAGAGAGGGAGTCACAGACTGAAACAGGCTCAGGCTCTGAGCTGGCAGTCAGCACAGAGCCCGACGCGGGGCTCGAACCCACGAACCGCGAGATCATGACCTGAGCGAAAGTCGGACGCTTAACCGACTAAGCCACCCAGGCGCCCCGTGTTTCTCTTCTTAAAAGAGCAGTATGGATCTAAGGTGAGGCGTGCTGTAAGGGCACAGTAAGCTCGTGCTGTAGGGAGTCCGGGAAGCAGCCTCACCTCCATGAGCATAGAATGTGAGGGAAGAAACCTAGAAGATGAGGAAAAGATCCGCCACTGGGAAAACACGGTTAGATCCCTTACTGATCCCATCTGCCGATATTTGTATCCGTTTATTTAACATTAAAAAAAAAAAATAAAACCATAGGAGCGCCAGAACAGTGACTTCGTGATGTGGGTGAGATAGGCCCCTCTCAAACTTGGCCAAGGTCATAATTTGATTACAGATCATCCAGAGTTTTTATGTCCACAGCCACGATAAAGTTAATAAGTAAATGACAAACGGACACTTCCCGTGATGGCCAGTTATCGACAGAGCACAGCTGTAGAACATGGTCTTTCAAATCCACATGAAAAAGACACTCATCAGCAGAGAAAAATGGGGAAAAACGTAAGCATCTTATTAAAGAGAAAATCCAGCAGACCGCAAACAGATGAGCAAATATTTTAACTCATTAATAAGCCCAGAAATAGAGTTGAATTTGTCGTCTGCGGCAGTGGCACAAAGAACGGACATACGATCGCTGAGCATCAGATAGCAGTGATCTCCGCTTCCTGGGGGGTGGAAACTTGCACCGGAAAGCAAGTTGATAATGTTTCTCTAAAGCCTTAAGAACACACCTTTCATTTTCCTCAGCAATTCTAGGAATTTGTTCTAAGGACATAATTAAGGCTCTGCAAAGTGCCTTCACTGCAAGATTGTTCATGGTGCTGACATGTAATAAAAACTGCAGATAACCTGGATTATTCGATAATGAGGATCAGATACAGTGGAGCAGTAATAATCTTTTACCTTTTTAAATGAAAAAAAGAAGCATGTATACACATATACACATGCTGAGGTGGTGGTTCAAATACCGTGTTCAAAGAAAACCAGTCTATTTTCCCATCATTAAAAAATAGGACTAAGTCTGGAAAGAGAAGGCACCGAAGATACATGGGGTTTAGAGATGCTTTAAAGTGCTCCTGGCTTGTTTAGCTGCATTTTTCTAATTTGTTTCCAGAGAATATATTACCTTTTAAAATAAGGAAAAACTGTATTATAAGTAATACATTTTACAGATGTTAAGGTGGTCCTCACCCTGTGCTGGGGCCTTTGACCTTGTGGTGACGAGCTCGGGCTCTCTGGCCAAGCCCACGGGCAGCGGGGTCCCGGCCGCGCCACACTCGTTGCCCCAGGCAAGTTAATTTCTCTAGACCCCAGTTTCCTCAACGGTAAAGACTGAGGGTAATAAAAACAATACTGTGAAGTGTGTCGAGCCGTCACAGTGATTCAGGGAAATAATTTGGGAAAAAGATGGACGCGCAGCGCCTGGCACAGGAAGTACTTGGCGTGGTGGTAACAACAGTGACCGTTGAAGTTGCTCTGACCGCGTGGAGGGCCACCGCTCGATATTACCGATGATCCCTGATTATATCTCTCATGCTATTTGTACTCACGGTCAGTTTTTCTGCATTTGTCAAGTGGAGTGAGATGGGTCTGTTTCTTATGACTGAACCATTCTTGCTGATTGTTCTAGTGTGAACCGTGTGCTGATCCCTCTGTGTGAGTCAGGGCCTGGCCTCAGCCCTGCACCACCAGGATTCTGTTCAGCAGCTTCCTTTGTTTAATTTTTTGTTACAATTGCCGACTGATCCCTTTGTTTAATTTTTTGTTACAATTGTCAATTGATCCCTTTAATTTTTTTGTTATTCGTGTTCTCCATTGGGCTCTGAGCGCAGTGTGGTGCCCTGTACCTAACTCTGACAGGCCCTTAGCGTTCTTAGAGCTGATAAGTTGTTACAGTTCGGGCTTCCGGGCTTTGGGCCTGTTACACTCCTGAAGATATGCAGACGTTCGCACTAAGACATCATTAAAATGACGGTTACAGGGGCGCCTGGGTGGCTTAGTCGGTTAAGCGTCCGACTTTCGCTTAGGTCATGATCTCGCGGTTCGTGGGTTCGAGCCCCGCGTCGGGCTCTGTGCTGACTGCCAGCTCAGAGCCTGGAGCCTGTTTCAGTCTGTGACTCCCTCTCTCTCTGACCCTTCCCTGCTCACGCTGTCTCTCTCTCTCTCTCTCTAGAAATAAATAAAAACCTTAAAAAATAAATAAATAAATAAAATGACGGTTACAACAAAATTGGGCATTTAGCTTAGATAATTTCCTTTGACCCTAAACAATACACAGTACAGAAAAACACTTCTACTTAAGTTCCCGTTAAGTTAAAACTTACTCTAGAAAGAATTTTTTGGTAAGCAGGTGACACTTCAAAGGTATCAAATTTATGACAGTTTTCCTTTTTATGGGCAAAATTTATTCCAGGTAGCACTTAAAAAATTTTATAGGCCTTCAGACTATGAATACTTAATGAAATGCATGTATTATTTTATATTTGGCTTCATTCTCTCAGGTTCACAGTTAATAGAAGAATCTCTATTGTCGGATTTGGTTTGTATGGATCTATCCATGGACCCACGGATTATCAAGTGAATATACAGGTACACATTCTTCCTCACTGTTTATGGTCTTGAAATATAACAAATGCAAATTTACAGTAAGATCTCATTTTGACAAAATCAAAATTCAGTATAATTATCAAAGGCACCAGAAGGCCTAGAGAGTTCTGTCTTACAACTGATTAAAAGTGGTTTCAGAGACTCGGAGTCCTGGGGTCCTTCAGAAGCAGTATCTCACAAGAAGCCTCCTTTCTCCAGGAACCCCCTTCTGTCACTCCCTTCTGCTCTCGGAAAACGTCTGCAGGCTCTTTTCCTGGCACTTGGAGCTTGAAGTTGTCTAATTTTTTTTTTTTTTAATTTTTTTTTTAATTTTTTTATTTCTAGGAGAGAGAGAGAGAGACAGTGTGAGCAGGGGAGGGTCAGAGAGAGAGGGAGTCACAGACTGAAACAGGCTCCAGGCTCTGAGCTGGCAGTCAGCACAGAGCCCGACGCGGGCTCGAACCCACGAACCGCGAGATCATGACCTAAGCGAAAGTCGGACGCTTAACCGACTAAGCCACCCAGGCGCCCCGAAGTTGTCTAATTTTTTAAAACTACCGTGAACACCTTCGGATTTCCAATTGTCTGACTATTCCCTGCCTTACTCTTTAGATCTGTCCCACCTCGGCTCTTAATCGGGAAGGAAGTTAAATCCCTCTCTCATTCCCTTCAGTAAACCAGTATTCTCCCACCCTTTTGACTGCCCATCCTAGTTAGTACAAGTGTTTTTGAGTCCAGCATCTGTGCTGTACTTGTGTTTACAAGCTGTACATGTGCAATACTGTACTTCTATAGTAAAACACAATAGAAAAGGAAATAAACAGTGTTTTAAACGTTTACCTGTAGAAAAATACTGTCTTCTCTAAAATATTAATATATTATCTTTAATAGCAAAAACCTTGGTGAACTTTGTGTTCAGATTTCATCATCAATGGGGCGCCTGGGTGGCTCATTCGGTTAAGCATCTGACTTCGGCTCAGGTCATGATCTCACGGTTCGTGGGTTCGAGCCCCGCGTCGGGCTCTGTGCTGACAGCTCAGAGCCTGGAGCCTGCTTCAGATTGTGTGTCTCCCCCTCTCTCTGCGCTTCCCCTGCTTCTGCGCGCTCTCTCTTTCAAAAATAAATAAAAATTTTAAAAGTTTTTTTAATGCATCATTAGTTTTCAAAATATGGAACAATTTAAAGATTTGGCTTGGGGATAGCTGAAAAAGATTCCTCCCCACCTCACAAAGATACTTTGCTTCAAGTGGAAGGATTGCATTACTGGCTCTGCTAATGAAATCATTCTCATTTTCTAATGTTGTCTGCTAAAGTTTATATTGCAATTCAGCTGATAACTTGATATCACCCATGTCAATTTATCGCTCTTATAAACCTATTACATTTTTAATATTTTTAACAAATAGGTTCAAGACCCACTGAGATTGTTTATTTGAAAGATACTAAAGGTTAGGAAATTCTGTTTTTGTGTTTTTTTTTTAAGTGCAGAAAAACCACAGCAAACCTCAGAGAGAGAGAAAAGATTTTCACAATCACTCCCCACTTCGCCTTATAAAGCATTGTTAAGATCCCGTCCCAGTAGGATCCATGAACCCACCTAAGCAGGCTGTATGATCTGAGGCCTGGGAGAAGCCTTTAGGGTTAGACCTATATTAAAATGGTAAAATATAAATACTGAGTAGAAACAGGACTTCTATTTTCTTCCCCCAGTGCCCGGTCTCACGCAGCCTCCAGACCCACACCAGATAGACTTGCTTGGCTTTGAGTCTCAGCTTTACCACCTCAATGTGTGGTTGTGGGCAGAGCACGTCACCTCGCCAAGCCTGTGTCCTTGTCTGCTCTGACAGCAGCAGCGCCCACCTTACAGCTTTGTGACAGAGATGATTCACAAAGTGTTTGGAACATAGTCTGTTGCTGGAATTTTCTTTTTTTAAAAAGTTTGTCTATTCTGAGAGCGAGCGAGGGAGAGAATCCCAAGCAGGCTCTGTACTGTCAGTGCCCGACACGGGGCTTGAACTCACAATCTGGGATCATGGCCTGAGCCAAAACCAAGAGTTGGACGCTTAACCGACTGAGCCCCCACCGGGCGCCCCATTGCTGGAATTTTCTAATTTGATTTTTACAACAGCCTTAGGAAGAAGTCAAAGCAAGGTCCCCTCCTCCCCAAAGTAAACAATAAAACCGTGGCTCTGAGAAGTATAGCGGTTTGCCATGGATTAGATTTCCACAGCCAAATCCTGGGTTTCACTGCTTTATCCCAGGACACCATTGTGCCATTTTGGTTTTTAAGTAATTTTTATTGAACCGTGATACACATGTAGAGAAGTGCACTTATTTCTACACGGTGCACAAGGCTCCCTTTCCGCAAACGGAGCGTGTTGTATAGCTGCAGCCCCATCAAGGAACAGGACATTGAGCACCCTGGGCCCCCTTGTGGTCTTTTTTTCCTGAGAGAGAGAGACAGTATGAGCAGGGGAGGGCCAGAGAGAGAGAGAGGGAGATACAGAATCTGAAGCAGCTCCAGGCTCTGAGCTGTCAGCACAGAGCCGGACGCGGGGCTTGAACCCACGAACCGTGAGATCATGCCCTGAGCCGAAATCGGATGTTCAGCCGACTGAGCCACCCGGTTGCGCCCCCTTGTGGTCTTTTCCTGTCACTGTCCCTGCGGAGACGCCTCTGGCGCTCGCACAGCCGTGATTGCTGTGGCCTCTCACTGTTCCTGTTTTCACCTAATGTATGCAAACAGGCGGGTCTGTGAGGCTTGGCCTCTGCGAGCTGTTCCCTCCTCTGGACCTTTGTTTGGACCTTTGTGACCCGGTGGGCCCTGGTTGGAGCTTTTCCGTCTCCTGTGTGGAGCCTCCCCCCTTCCTGACAAAATAAAATTCTCATCTTATGCTTTGCTCTTTTATCGCAAGCTCCACGCTGCATTGTCGCTGGACACCTGTCTAGTGACCAGAAGCTCCGTAAGGGCGTGACCCTCCGCACCTGGCACAGATGATGGAACTGAATTGAAAAAAATGGGATTTTTCACATTTTTAATGTCTACACACCTGAACACTGCATTTCAGGTCCTTTTCATTTCAGTAAATAACATTTAGACGTAGGAAGTGCTCTGGGAATTTCCTAGCAGCAAGATACAGGCTAGCAAAGAGTAAAGGCCCCTTGTCCTTAGGTTTCTAAAATCCGGGTGTTCTGAAAACCAGGCCCCCGAGCCGGGTGTCTTCTGTGCAAGGCCCTCTGTCCTGCAGCCACTCCCCGGTTAGCTGGCACTCTCCCCGCCCCTCTGACCGCGTGTTCGAGCCGTCTCTGGTGGTTAGAGATGAGTGCACGAGCCTTAGACTCTGCTGCTCCTCAGGGCTCCATAGTCTTCTGTCTGCAACTTTGCTTCGGTTGATTTCGCTTAAGTGTAACTTCTCTGAAAAATTACAGATCATTGAATATGAAAAAAAACAAACCCTGGGACAGAATGATACTGGATTCAGTTGTGATGGGACTGCTAACACATTCCGGGTCATGTTCAAAGAACCTATAGAGATCCTGCCCAACGTGTGCTACACAGCATGCGCAACACTCAAAGTAAGAGTCTTCGAATATGTTCTAGGTGGCAAACTGGTGGGTTTCTTCTCACGTTACAGAGAGTGTGTTTTGCATCGAAACTGTGAGTCACGGACATTAAAAGCCTTTAGGAAGAGGGGAAAGAAGGAAGCTGGGAGCTGAACTATTCCCCTGCTTTGAGAAAAGAAGGGCCTGTTGGTATAGCTCTGCTCTGACACGGTTCTTCCTAAGCTGTAGCCCTTTGCTTGAGTCAGACGTTGAATGTTTGACCAAAGACAAAATAATTATTTTCTTAAAACCATTTCCCTGTTCTCCAAAAGAGGAGTTCTACAATATTTTTAATCATTAGCTAGCTTTGTAGCAAAAACCCCATTTTCCATGAAGTGACGTAGCTTAAAATTTCATACCAGAACAGTAATGAAATACAGTAGATCATTAACCTAATTGAAACCACATTAAGTTGAGTGCTTATGAAATGGAAATTACCAACGACGCTTTTGTTCTCATTTAGGGTCCAGACTCCCACTATGGCACTAAAGGATTGAAGAAGGTCGTGCATGAGGCACCTGCTGCTGGCAAGACTGTTTTTTTCTTTTTTAGTTCCCCGGGCAATAATAATGGCACTTCGATAGAAGATGGACAAATACCAGAAATCATATTTTATACATAATCCGGCATTCTGCTACATCTTGGCTAAAGAGTACCATACAGTCCAGTCCCCAAGGCATATAAAACTGGCCACAGAAAATAGCTTGAGTGTCATGAATGTTTATAATTGTGAGATAAGAAACATTTTGGTTTCTTAGAGGAAATGAACACTATTGATTTAAATCTCTGCATGGTTTAAAAGCAGATTTTCCTTTTTCTTATAACCTTAGTGGAAAAGAGAACTGGGTGTAACTTTAAAAAACAAACAAACAGCTGTTTCAACTTTATCTTGTATAATTGTGTAGATCAGCTGACTCATAGTCTTTCCACAGTTTGATCATTGAAAAATCCTTATTTTAGACAGCTGATTTTGTTGTTTTAACTGTTGTGAAGGTTAGATGAGATGGACTTACAGGCTTTTTCTATTTTGAAGATTACATGAGATGAGGTGGGTCAGTATTCCTACAGAATTCCTATTAATTCAAATAACTGATTTCAGAAAATTAAGAAAACTGACCTTATATTTGGAGTTTTGAAATACCTGGTTAGCATTCAGAATATTGCTAGAAGCAGGCCTGATAAATGCCCAACATTTTCAATGCATTTACAAAAAAGGATATTTTACAATAGTATAGTCATGTGTTACATAGTACAGCTTTAAACTATAAATGGAGTTTGTACAAATGCACAATAATGTGACATAAACAGAGGATCTAAAGGTGTAGTCTAAGACTGGATTCTTTATCACTAAGCTGCACTGCTATACTTGTCGGTAGCTGTCCGGGGGATGTTAGGGTGCCGGAGCTGAGGTGGCGGCGGGTGTGGTGACCGACCGGCCCAGCGGGCATCAGTTCAACATTGTGGCGATGATCTAACACAACAGGAAACAGAATAAAATACTAACCTTTCTAACAACTACTTTGAAATTTTAAAGACGTCCATCAGCATCACTTCTGCTGGAAAGTGTACCTTCTGCCACCTACGTAGCTCTAAGCGAGACATAAGGTATCTTTCATGTTTATGACCTCGTTCATGTCACAGGTGCAGCCGTATTGAGAGCAGATAGGAAGTATACCTGGCAGAATAACATTTATATACCTTTTTATAAAGCAAAATTTTTATATAACATCATTTTCCCTTGAAAATGATTATCTTGTTAAAAAAAAAACCCTTATGTGTAATTAAGTGTAAGATAATATCAAATAGTTTGGAAAGATGGTTAAAAATCATAATTCTTTAACAGCTTAAAAAGAATTGAGTTTTTCTAAATAATAGTAATTAGGACAAAAAATTTCATTTAAAATAGTACTTCATTTTATATTTTCAAGAACGTGGTGACGTGTGTCGGTGGCAGAGGTCTCAAAATCTCCTAAGAAGGGAAATTTTTCTCTCTCCGGTAACATGGTCATATGGATATAAACTTATCTCCGTTAACTGGAACATCTATGGAATGTGTGGTTCTGGTTAACTACAGATTAACCAGCTGACACGCTGTAGTAACCATTATGGAAAGTACTTCCACCTTAAAAAGTGTGGAATAGGTAAGTAAGTTTATGGTTTTTGACATTTGAGGCATTTCGAGTGCTTTTCAAGTATGTCGCACCGAACAAGGATTGTAACTGAAGGGGCTACAGAACGTGTAAGAAACGGAACTGTTTACGGATCTGGGACATCCCCTGGAATTAAAAAAAAATAATAAATCTTATCCTTTTGTTTTTTTGGTCATTTGCCTTTTTCTTCTGAAAGTTGAGTGTAACACCGCTTTGGAACAAGGATGCTACTTAACTGACGTTTAATGTTCTTTGTAATGAGTGGAGGTGATGCAGCAGGAAGGAAGAGCCGCGCGGCTGCCGTCTGCGTCTGTCGCATCTTGGACCCTTTTTAAGTGGCCTCAGGTTTTTCTCGCTTGTGCTGATCTCGGGGGGCGGGGCGCGGGGGGATAAAGACTTCCGTGAGGGCCGAGGGAGCACTGTTGAGCACGAGCAGTGCCAGGCTCTGCGCGCAGCGCCCGGCACGCGTTCTCGCACGCGTGTCCCGCGCCAGGCTGGGCGCGTGCGCCCGACGCCCGCTTCCCAGGCGGAGAATCGGCCCGTCTGACGCTCGGGACGCGGGGGGGCCGCCGCCGAATGGCGCCGCCCGCCCCGCGTGTCAGCGGCGGGCCCCCGGCTCCCCCTCGGACGCCGCGGGCGGGGCCGCGCCGGGCCCGCGCCCGCCCCCCGCTCCTCAAACGGCGGCCCCCCGGCTCCTGGCACAGGCGGCGGCTCCTCAGCTCGTGGGGAGCACCCAGGGCCGAGGCCGCGCTCCCTCCGGGCCCCTCGCTGCGATCCCCTGTTCCCGGGGGGAGCGAAGAGCAGAGGTAACCGCCCTCCCCCTGCTGCGGGTGCGGGCTGCGGGCCCCGCGCCCGGTCCCCTTCTCCAGGGCCACTTTCCGGAGCGAGGGGTCGTGCCCCGCCGGCCGCGAGGCGTCGCCCTCGGGCCGGAGCGGAGGCGCGGGCCCGCGGTGTTGCTCCCCACGGCCGCGCGCGCAGGCGCGGAGCGCTCTTCCGGCGCCGCGCCCCCGCCGGGCTGCCCCGCGGGGATGCTGCTGGGCGGCGGGCTGCGGCGGCTCGCGGCGGGGCGCGGGGCTCGAGCCTCCGGCCGGCGCCCCCTCGGCGCGGAGATGCCCAAGAAGGCTGGCGCGACGAACAAGGCCAGTGGCGACCCCGTGGCAGGGGAGGGTGGGCGGCGCGCGGGGGAGGCGGGCCCGGGCGGGCGAGCGCCGGCTCTGCGGCCCGGGCCCCCGCCGTCCCCGAACAGCCCGTGCCGCCCGGCGTGGGAGGCTCGCGGCGGCGGCGGCGCCCCCGGGCCCGACCGCCCCGCGCTGGGGCCCCGGCCGCGGGCTGAGCTCCCGGCGGGCCCGCCGTCCGCGCGGGCCCCGGCGCGGGCCTCCGTCGGGCCCGCCGCTGCTCCCAGAGCCGCACCTCCGGCCCGGCCGCGCACGGAGCTGCGGACGCCAGGACGGGTGGTGAGTGGTCTCTGCGGGGCGGGCGATCCGAAGCCGGCGCGAGGACCGCGCGCCGAGGCGTGGCAGCCCGAGCCCCGCGTCCCCGAGGCGGGAACCGGACACTCCGTTGGGGTGACTGGAGGGCTTCGTGGAAGAGGTGGTTTGGAATGCTTGGAAAGCCTTTCCGGGTGCCCAGAAACCCCTGGACACGACTCGTTCGTCTGGGTTAAGGGTGAAAGGGCGTAGAGGAAGGACCACATGTGCCGAAGAGTGTTGTTATAGCCTGTAAAGTTGTAGCGTGTGGTTGTTGTCGTTTTAGGGTAAAAGCCAGAGCAAGGAACCAGAGAGACCGCCTGCCTCAGGCCCTGTGGCAGTTGATCCTAAAGGTTGCGTCACCATAGCCGTCCATGCCAAACCTGGTTCCAAGCAAAACGCTGTAACAGGTACACCTGGCCCCCGGGGTGGGGGTCGTGAAGGGGCTGGAGGCGGGGGCCCCCCCCTCCGTCGTGCCTTCGCCCGGAGTGGATCCTACGCGGTCAGGGTTATTTCTCACAGTCGTGATTAGAGCCTTCTCCGTTTTAAAGTTCTAGGTTCTAACTGAAGGTGTAAGTCCAGCGTCAAAAGTGAACATACGATATTTACAGCCTTCCAAGTTAGAGCAGAAACTGTCGTATATCTTCTTTTTGAAAAATATGGCATTTTGAAAAGGACGCACGTAGACATATGTGCAGCCGAGAATTATTGTACTTGTCCTATTTCAAAACCGGAGGCATTGACCAGACAAGGAAAGATATTTTGGTCGAGTTTTGACAGCTGCCACCGTCCGGCTTTCGTCTCCTCCCAAATACACACTTCCGGCCTAGCTGCACACAGAGGTCCCTCAGCTCGGGGCCGGGAGGGGAGACAACCTGGTGTCTGAGAGCCCTGGTCATCAGCTCCTGTGTGGACTCGTTTTAAAACGATGCGGAACTGTTCTGGGCCCATTTGTTTTCATCTGTGGGAGATCTTGGACTGAGAGGCTTCCAGGCTCTTCCCTGGAGCCCAAAAGGTGCCTCGGAGGTGTTTTAGGTGGACAAGCGGAGGCCAACAGGCAGGCTCCAGAGCAGCTGTGTTTACCTTTACTTTAAATGTCGGGAGTCCCGGGGAGCTTGTGTGGGTGCGGAGCTGGAGGGGGATATTCCAAATGAGAAGAGTCGGAGAACCATTGATCTGAATTATTTTGAAGGTCTTTTTCACCTCTGAAGCTCTGAATTCCTTTTTTATTTTATTTTATTATTATTATTATTTTTTTTACACTTTGAAAGCAAGACCTCAGAATTGGGGTGCTAGGGTGTGGTTAGTGCTCGGGGCCGTGTTAGCTCGGCCGTGTGGGGACCGGCGTGTTCGGAGTGGTTGCCGCGGACCCGGTCCGGGGTTGGCACAGTGTTTCAGCGCATCTCAGGTGCCAGCAGCCGGAAGGTGCACAGGTGTTTTGTGTACCAGCAACACACAATCCGCACTTTGTTTTCTGACTTGTTGTGAGACGCGTCTGGATTTGAAAGGTACTAACGCAGCGCACGATGGAATTAGAATCGGTGACAGGCCAGGAGGCGGGCTCTTGTGCGGGAGTCTGTGGCGCGTGGTTGACACAGGCAGGGTGTGTGTGAAAACGCCCCCCACGTGGGGGAGCAGGTTCAGCTCACCTGCGAACTACTGTGTGGAGACACTGGCAGCGGGATGGGGGGTGCAGTGCAGGGCTGCGGGCTCGCGCTCCTGACGGGCTGTACCGAGGGGGTCGGACCGCTCTTCCGAAGCAGCAGGGCTGTCCGGCCCCGGAGTTCAGAGTGTGCAGCCAAACGATTAGTTACAGCATCACTATCGCCAGGTGACCTTGGGCACGTCTGGACTTCAGTTTCCTCGTTTGTAAACTGGAGATGATAACGGTATGAATGTCTCCTTTGTGAGGTTCTTAGGAGGATTCAGAAGTTAGTATTTGTGAAGTCCCTAAAACACGTGTGCCCCCAAGTCACCATAAGCAAGTGCTGTGTAAATGTCTCAGCATCACATTTTAAAGACGTCAAAGAGGCATTTCACACGAACTAAATCTGGCCACTTCTCTCCTTTCCTGATGACGGAACCCAAACAACCGTCGTCCAGGGTAGTGAGCTGCCTGGGTCCCACTTCCTTTGTGACCCTGCCTTGGGCTCGTCCTGGTACCCAGGCAGTTTCCAGTTGCCCAAATCCAGGACACTGCCCAGGGTTCCTCCTGCTCCGCAGGATGGGATAGATGTCGGTTTTCTCTGGATTTCTTTCCTGAAATGGTGAAGGCTTATTTATCATGTTTATGTTCCCTTAAGTGTGTAGTTTCATGCACTAGTTACTCACTGAAAACCTATAATGTGCCAGGTAAATGCAAACTCTTACAAATAGCTTCACTTCATAAAGGAAAGCAACTCCTTAAGGGTCAAGTCCACATGGATCTCATTCCAGACTTGACAACTGAAGCTGTGAGCATAGCCATCGCTGCGCCTCCGTCGGAAGGAGAGGCTAATGCCGAGCTCTGTCGCTATCTTTCCAAGGTCTTAGAACTTCGGAAGAGTGACGTGGTTTTGGACAAGGTAGGTCTCTCTCTCAAAACAGCTTTGGTTATTACACGTCAGACATTATTACGTTAATATTGATTTTTTCTTTTCCAAAAAATTTAAAAACTAGGTTTTTTTTTAAAACCCCTTCATCTAATCACTAAAATATGTGAATTCTATTTAGACTCCTCCATTCCTACTGCCTCGGTCCTTACGCAGACTGACCACCCTCTATACGTATATTCCGTAGTTGTCACCGTCTCTAGGATTCTCTCCTCTCTGCATGTATTCCTGTACCCGCTGGCAGGTTGATTGGTCTCTTCTTTCATCATCATACTAAAAATCTGGAAGGGTTCCTATTGCTTGTGATCTCCGTTAGTGAGTCTATCAAGTATTTCTGGTCTCCAGTGTTATCCTGGCTCCCTGGAGGAGCTGATGAGGAAGAGCGGCCAGATGAAGTCATTCACATGATGGGCCTGCTCTAGGGGTGGGTATCAAAACCGCCTGGCAGTGATTTCTAAAACACAGGTTCCTGGGCATCGCTCTGGATTTCCTGAAATAGAGTTTACAGGAGTGAGACCCGGCCGTGTTTATATTTCTTCAAGCTCCGTTTGTTTTCTCGTGATACTCTCTATAGATCTAGGCCCCAGCTGGCATTCAGAGTCCTTGGTCAACAGGCTGCATCTAAAAGTTCTCACATCGGGCCACTACCATCGATATGTCCCTCTCGTGTGGCAGGTCACTTCTGACACTCTGCCGGTGCACGTGGCCTGCATCTGCCTGAAGGGGACTTCCCACTCTGCTGGGTGTCCAGCTTCTACCCCTAGAGAGTCCCTGCTCACGCTGTACCTTCTTTAGAAAATGTTTCAAAACGAGTATTACAGCGTTTGCTTTTTGTATGGAGTTTTCAGAAATGTGGAACAGAGAGAACAGCAATTTATTCTATATTTGGAATTACAATTTTCACTTTTAATTTCAACACATAAGTTACTTAAAAACAGTATTCTACATCTGGACCCTTTCATTTGGAAATTGTAATGCCAGTTCTCACTATTACAGAAATTGATAACTGAAGGTAAAACCTCTAGAGAGTTGTGAAACTTGGTAGGAAGGTGGAATCGGAGCTGCCATCTGTGTTTAGGCCAGAAACGCCCGGGAGAAAGCGATGGCTAAGCTGTCAGGACAGGCCCAGCCCGCTGTGCTGGCCCCGTGAGGACACTGCCAGCATGGATGCGGTTGTGGGCTGCCGGCGTGGGTTATCCTGACACCATTTTCTCCTTTTGGTCCAGGGTGGTAAATCTCGTGAGAAAGTGGTGAAGCTTTTGGCCTCCACTACTCCGGAAGAGATCTTGGAGAAATTAAAGCAGCAAGCCGAAAAGAAATAAAAGCCAGTTTTGAGAAATACATCCTTGAAAAGCTTTTGTATTGCTATTAACGAAGAGGCTGTTAAATAAGAAAATATATTTCAATGCACAGAGGAACATGGAAAAAAATACATATTTAAGAATAGAACTCAAAAAAGGATTCAGAATTTAAAAGCACTGTACATTCACTATAGGCTCTAAAATCCCTGACCCCAGCTTGGAGTATGTTACTCTCGATTTCATGGCATCACAAATTGAGAGAGCTGGGAAGTTGTTCAACATGATCTCGTTCAGTCCCTTCCGCTCTGTGGCGGGGCTTCTGATGTCCTGAAGTTGAGAGACTTCTTCGGGATCACACGGCATGGGGTGTGGGACCCATGGGCACAGCTGGGACCCGGTCCATGGACTCCTGGTTGGATGCCCTTCATCCTGATCGTGAGTTAAAGTGCTGTTTCCACAGCACGTTCGAGGATCGCCGTCAGGTCCAGCCCGCGGGTGACAGAAGAAAACCCAACACACTGCTTTGTGCGCTCCGTTTGTCTTTTAAAAGGCTTAATCTAAATACAAAAATGCTTTCTGTGTCTTTTTAAAACTCTGTGGAGCATTTTGTGAAAAAGTAAATAAGAACGATTAAGACTTGTAATTTCGTGCTACTTATTTCGGGGAAGTCACTGACTTTTCGTCCTCCTTGGGTGCTAACTGCGATCCTCACATCTGGTAGCTCTTAATCTCCAAAGAGCCTTACAAGAGGACGACCTGGAAGCTATTCTCAGTATTTGTAAAAGCCTATCAGAAATCACATGCACATTAAAGCTTCACAAGTCAGTAATAAATATCTTGTTTCCAGATCTCCAGTGCAAATTATAGTGATGTGGTAACGTACATAATTTCATTACCGTTGCTGATCAGAACCAAAGCAGTTGTGTGCTTTTGTCCAAATACCTGAGAAAACGTATAGGGAGACAAATCTTGAAAAATATAAATTCCACAAAGAAGGAACAATAATAAAAATGGTTGATGGTGAAAGGGCTAGGAAACTCTTACTCTGTCAATAGGAACCAAGGACGAGGCCATGGTCATTACTAATGGCAGAGTGGGGAGTCCCCCTCAGCGGCCTTCTTTTCCAAGTCGGCATGCCATACGTGCTTCTGTTGGACATGGCCTTGGCTTAAGAGCTTTTCCTACTCTTCTCCCATACCGTTCCAGGGTGTGCTCTAAAGGCATTTAACTTAGGGTTTTTATGTGGATCACTGTTAGGATGCTTTTTCTTGACAAGTAACAGAAACCCAACTCCATCCGCTTACACGATAAAGACTTACCGGCAAGTCCAGAGGCAGTAGCTCGATGGCGTCATATAGGACCTACTGCAGCTGGAGGCGCCCGCTTCGTCCTCGCGCCCACTTCTTGGAGGCAGAAAGGCAGCAGCCCTAGGCCTCACGTCCACGGGAAGGACGCCACTCGGAAGAGCTCTGCTATTTTCCAGAAGCTCTCGCTCAGCTTCTCCCCACTCCTTTGTGGTGAGGGCATCAGAGAGAGAACCAGAGGATGGATGGAGGTGGCACCCTTGCAGGGTGTCAAGTTCCAGAGACACACGTGGTTCCTTAACGGTAATGCAGACTGTAAATGTCAAAACCCACTGGGCCCCCACTGCAGAATTTCTAGATGCATGGGACCGGGGCCTAAAAATGTTAAGCTGGATTTTCAGCTTGCATCCAGCAGGTGGCACCATAATGCAGCAGCAGGAAGCACCCGCACTCCGAGGACGGGACTGACCCTTTTCATGTGAGTTCTCCGCAGCGCCTGCCAGGGTCACACACTCTTCCTTCTGGTCTTGGAGACATTTCTTAGGCTGATCCCCTCATTCCCTGAGTTCAGTTCAGGCCAGTGCGTGTTAAGTGCCCTCTTACTTGGCTTGGTGCTCGGGCTCAGTGATTTAGTGGAGTCAGCGTGGTCCTGAGTGTCTCCCTTAATTCTGCCGCTTCCAGAAATCCCATTTAGTTGGGGATTTTCAAAATGGAATTGGACTGTCAAATTAGCAAGGAATTCATTTCAAAAAAGGATGCCAACTTAACTACTTTGAGGGAAGAACACATCTGCTAAACAGACTGTATAGTGGGATCCCAGTGAGTACATTCTGTCACTTTGGGAATGTGGCGGAAGCCAGTCGGCATCAGAAGAGCGCTCGCTCGGACTGTTGGGATCAGAACCAGGGAAATGAGGCGGTGGGGCAGGGAGCTCTGACCGCCTGCGATGGACCCGTTCTGTCTCCTCGCCCTCTCCTGGGACAGCACCGGACGCTGCTGCTTCCCGGCACAGGCGCTCCCTTTTTCCAGACTCCGACAGACCACCTACCTCAGCCCACGTGAGCTTTCCTCAGACCGTCCTCAGAATTCAGGTGAGGAGGTGGTCAGCATTTTATAACCCTTTCCTAGCCGTGTGCCACAGGGCCCATCTCGTCCTAGACTAGTAGCTCTTAGAGTCGGTGGCGGGGGGACCCCTGAACGTGGCAGCAGTTTATAGACTCTGTGGTCATTTCCACATGAAACCTCTCCATGATGTGGTTTTATTAGCACAGCAGCTTTCAGATGCTTTCAGAGCCTTAGGTCTCCCAGTGGTTCCCTTGGTAGGTGCAGAGCCGTGGACGGTAACTGAGTCAAGTCCGCAGGACCCCTCCAAGCCTGCAGCCCTCTTCCCAGATTGTGCTGTCAGTGCGGTGGCCGCTAGGCACGTGCGGTTACTGGGCACTTGAAATGTGGCTAATCAGTTTTTTTTAATGAAATCATTATGGAAATAAAGACCATGTTGGAAACAAAAAAAAAATTGAAAACATGGCATAGAATTTGGAATGCAGGATAGAAGATGGTGAGAAAGGAAAATGTCAGATCTAGAAGTCAGGCAAACGGCTGTCAACACAGACATAACTGGGGTCCTGAAAAGGAACCCCCGAAAATGGAACAGAACAAAGATTTCAAGATTAAAATGAAGAAAACACTGAAAAAATAAAGTATGAATTTAAGGAATAAAAGATGCAGTGTCCCAGGGGAAATACTGACGAATGGTAGACAAGGGGATGGTAAAGTTCTCGGACTTCAGAAACAAAGCAGCCTATGACCATCTAGGCAAAAAGTTTGAGTCCTAGGGAGGGAGAGGGGAGACATGTATGTACACACCCATTGCTAATGGGAATGTGAATTGCGAGTGTTTTAGAAAACGTGGCACTTATTAAAAATACAGGTGTTTTAATCTAATAATCCTACTTTTTGAGAATACCTCATAGAACCCATAAAAAAAAGGGTAGGGGCACCTGGGTGGCTCAGTCGGTTAAGTGTCCACTTTGGCTCAGGTCGTGGGCTTGCGGTTTGTGATTTTGAGCCACACATTGGGCTCTGTGCTGACAGCTCAGGGTCTGGAGCCTGTTTTGGATTCTGCATCTCCCTCTCTCTGCCCCTCCCCTCCGGTCACTTGCTCACTCTCTAAAAAGTAAACATTAAAATTTTTTTTAAAAAATGCCATAGAGTAAGTATATGGGTAAAAAAAGGGAAACGATCTAAGTGTCTGCCTATAGGAGAATTGTCATATAATCAACAGCAAATCCATAAAATTAGTTTTTAATCTATAGTTACTGACCTGGAGTGATGTCTATCACACTATATTGCATGAACATAGAGTAATATATGTTGTGTGTGCGTACATAGAGACACACTTTTGTGAAAAAGGAAAAATACATATCTAATTTACATGTATCTGGGTGGGCGTGATAAAAGAGAAGCATACACAACAGGCCATGATCGCTGGATGAGTGCAGATTCTTCCTAGGTGTAGTGTTTCACCTTTTTATAACGTTTATTATTTTGTATACACACTGAACACATAATGAAGCAAATGTTAAAGTAAAAACACATGCAAATGAAAGCGCTCTGGCCTTCAGCAATTAGAGCAGCTTTATTTATGTAATTCAGACCAAGGCTGGAGATCCTCAGGGAGTTCAAGGCACTGGCGGTGGAAAAAAACCATGAGATCATCATCACATTCCCCCCGAAGCTGTCTCAGGAGAAGTCACTGAAACCCGGAGAAAATCTAGCTGGTAATTAATACATGGGGCTCTGTGTGCCCGTAGAAACAGGAATGCAAACACCAACTGAGTTAGCCCATCAGCCCATGGGACGCTGGTGAAAGACCTGCGAGCTGCCTTTCTTGCACCCAGGTCAGCCCAGAGGTGCCCCACACCCCACTACGGCTTCAGAGGCGCACAGCCGACACTGGCTCGCAGCCTGTAACGCGCCCAGCCCCGTGATGCGTGCTGTGCGAGTGCTCTCACTTCGTCCTCCAAGGGGGCAGTCAGGGAACGTCCTTGTCATTAACCTGCTTCTCCCACACCATCTTGTAAAGCGAACAGTCTGGGGTGTAGTAACCACATCTCATTTCCACTTCTCTGCACTGAGGGCACTGATAACCAGCTCCTCAGATAAGGATGTTTCTCTCGCACTTGTGGCTTCAGCAGCGTTCCAGGAGCTGAAGCTCCTTCCTCCAACCCTGGCACATTCCTGATACCTGACACCTACTGATGAGACCCATGCAGCCAGCTTGACCCGGGGCCATTCTCTCCCAGAACGTCCACAGGTTAAGCGATCTCGGCTACTGTGCCTATTTCCCTCAAAAGCTGCTCCTAGGAGAGGTCTACTTTAGGAAAGGAGGAAGTACTTGCTTAAGTCTGCCCTGGAGTCCACCAGGATACTCTGAATCTGGTTGTTTATTTGGCTCTGTAATTTATCAGGAGCTGAAGAAATCTTTGTTTAGATCATTCAGAATACAAAGAAAATGTATGAATTCTGAAGTAGTAAAACATCATTAACTCCTACCAATGTCAAGAATATTTACTCCTGGGGCCGCCTAGGTGGCTTAGTCGGTTAAGCATCTTGACTTTCGCTTAGGTCATGATCTCACGGTTCGTGAGTTCGAGCCCCGCGTCGGGCTCTGTGCTGACTGCCAGCTCAGAGCCTGGACCCTGTTTCAGTCTGTGACTCCCTCTCTCTCTGACCCTCCCCTGCTCATGCTGTCTCTCTCTCTCTCCTAGAAATAAATTTAAAAAAACATTAAAAAAAAAAAGAATATTTACTCCTGTTGGCTTTAACTCATTCTAAATCAAAAGCCAGAGGACTGTAAGAGCATACATTTCTATATAGAGGAAAGACACTGAGGGACCTGTATAATTAGGTTTTTCCACACAGAATTAGCCAAAGCCTATTTAGTATTTCAAAATTCTTATTTATCCCAAATATGCTTCTTTGGTCAAAATAGAAGATACTGAAAGAAGTCCCAAATAAGCTTTTCAGTGAATGGTTTACGATAGCTCAGTTTGTTTTAACTTTACCAAAGTAAGTGCTTTCACAAGTAATCTTTCCAGCTAATTGAAGTTATTAAATGGTACCTCTTATTTCGCACATTTCCTAATGAAAAAAAAATTCCCTTTCACTATAAACAATAGTGCTAATTAAAAGAAGTCCAAGGCCAGGGCCACAGATTTCCATACACAGTTTGGATTAAATGAATCCAACAGAATTAGTCTAGGAAAAATTTCAAGGTGTGAAAATAACTGTAGTTGTTTTAGAAACAAAGTGTAGGACTTTTATTAGAGTTCAGAATTACCACATCAGTACTCTTCAGGGCCAAAAAGCATTTCCTTCTATTTTAGTATTCTAAATTTAAAACTGACATTTCATTACTCTTAATTTTATCATGAAGTTCTATGCTTTCTTTTAGGCAAATAAATTACAACGAGAAAACTACATCCTGTCTGTTAAGCATTGTATTATAAGGAAGGCAGCTTTGAAATCCAAAACCATGCTAGAAATCTCACCAGATATCTTTTTCCTATCTGGTTTCAAGAACTCCAAACTATACTCAGAGCTGTGACGGATGGTTATTAATACTCTGGATAACCTCAGATCCTTCTAGCACTCAAAGAAAACAAAAACTCCTTGATCTCATGTCTCCAGCAAGCTGGTCTCCAAAGAATATTAACCTGAAGTGTTTCCATCCTTAGCGCTCAACACTGTAAAATCAGGGATTTCCAAATCGCAAACGTGACTACTTTTTAGCTCAGTGTTTACATACATTTTCTTTGATATTTGAAATTTATTATTTTCTGAAAGATATCATTTCTTTTGCTAATTCATCTATTACTTTACGTAAGAATCACACGTCTTCACTCTCGGTGTCTCCTGCTCTCATCCCGTCACATAACTCTGCATCCTTCAGAGCCACGCTGTGCTTCACCACGCACCAAATCTGTCCTTCCCCCACCCCCAGTGGACTGAACGAACGTTCACGCAGCACCAGTCGTGCACCACTGGGGGTATAAAGGTCACGGGCTCTAATTTCTACCTTAAGCTCTTCTGTGTTCGGTCACTTATTTTAATGCTCACCCTGTGAAGAGTAGCAGGGTGAATACTCGTTTTCACAGGGCAGCAAATAAGCTGCGTGTGTAAGTGATTTTCTCCCGGTCACACACCTTGTAAGAACAGGGCTGCAGCCCAGGACTCCTGTGCCAATAATATGTGCTATTCACAACAGACTGTCTACTCGAGATTAATGCCCGCCGTTTGACACGGTTCTAATTCTTCTCACTCTTAAATTACACTTTCTGTTAATGTTACTTTCTGTCTCTCCCACATGAAGCACAAACCATGTTTTTTTTTCCTCTCCATTTTAAGCATATAGGGGACAGTCTAATGGTGACTGCGGTTTAAAAAAAAAAAAGGGAAAAACCACCACCATATAGGCTACTCAAGCAGAATGCAGAAATAACCTGTGTTAAAAGGATTCATCATATTTCCTAACAGGGCTGAGTCTCAGGCCATCTGTGATCCTTCTGCATTAGTATTAAGAGATTTAAATACTATTAGAAAAGAACCTTTCCTTTGAGCTTCCTGAGACCCATCCCTCACTCCAGCCCTGCCCCGTGGGCCCACAGGTCTCCTAATCGTGCCAGAAGCTGGCATGGCAGAGGGCCTCCAGGACCCTGTTGTACAGCTATGGCTGGCTGCTGTCCCGGTGAGGCAGTGCCTGTGCTTTTATCGGTTGACATACAGTTTTTAATAACCCATCTGCCTTCGGACAAGACCCTGGGATGCAGGGAGGCAATCCTTAACTCTCTAGGCCACGTGTCTGTGGGGCCCAGGTGCAGATGTAACAGCACTGCCTGTTGATGAGGGGACAGGGAAAACCCTTATCTTACTGTTAAAATTTCATTGACTTCTGAGTGTGAAGACCTGGTTTTATTAGACCTTTTCCAATAAAACAGTTACTTAAAAGGTTCATCACATTAATGAACGGTCTAACTGCCAAAACTTACGGAAGAAAACTTGCTTTATCTTGTTAAGTATTTTATTATTTGAGTAACACCGTCATAGTGGCCATTAAAATGATCTGAAACAAAATGATCGGCATAAAAGCACGTTACAGCGTCACCGTTATCATACAGGAGGGAACAGCAGAGGCGCCCGTTTGCAAGCGGCTGCGACGCGGCGGAGTCGGCCCACGTGGGCACCGGGGCGGGCAGTCCGAGTGCGGCGCTACCTACATACCGCTGAGAAGGAAAGCGGGACATTTACAGAGCTAAACTTCGGCGTAACGTGAGTTTTGATCTGCTGTGGTTAGGTTAGCAAAAAGCCTTACAGTTTGTATGAAAGGATCGCGTGCCCTAACCTCACCCACCACTGGATCAAGACACTGAAATGAGAAGAGTTCCTTCCTTATTTTACAGCGTTATTCTTGACATTCTTCGAAAAGGAGGCCAAAACGATTGTGGAGCTGACTCATACCTGGAGTAAGGAATCATCAACGCTCATAACAACAGAAGCCAACCACAGTCGTTTTTACCTTTCAGCTGCTGAGGTCACATACAACACGGTACACAGTTGTGCATTCCCAAGTTGGCTCTACTGACCTCTGCAAAAATTCAGGAATGAGCACATCTGAGTAAGTGGATACTTCCTTAACTTACAAAGTAAAATCAAGCAGGGGCGCCTGGGTGGCTCAGTCGGTTAAGCGTCGACTTCGGCTCAGGTCTTGATCTCATGGTTTGTGAGTTCGAGCCCCACATCAGGCTCTGTGCTGACAGCTCGGAGCCTGGAGCTGCTTCCGCTTCTGTGTCTCCTCCTTTCTCTGCCCCTCCCCCACTCCTGCTCTGCCTCTCTCTCTCAAAAATTAACATTATAAAAATTTTAAAAAACAACAAAGAAAAATCAAGCATTTTCTACTTTAAAACTTTTATTTCTGTGTAAAACAAAGACAGAACTCCTGGAGATCAGACAAAGAAAACACACACCAAGTTCAAAGCACTGTTAAATCATGAAACAAAGAAGAAATCTGAGGTAGAAGTCAGGTAATATAATCCACAACCTTTTTAGGGGCGTACTTATTCCCAGCAACCATCATGTCTCTGGTAAGAACTCATTAAAAAACAAAAACAAAAACTAAAAATAAGTTCCAAAAGTTAATAATCCTCTTTGAAATCAGATGTAAAAACTATGACCAACAGAAGATACAAACTTTTGTCACGTTAACAGAGTAAATGGTAGCTGCTGCTGTTTCCATCAGTAGTAGCCATAGGGAGGCCGTTGGTTGTGACCGTAATGTCCGTACTGGTGGGGGTAGTAAGGCTCTTGTCTGTGCTGCGGGTAATTGTTACCCCAGGATCGTCCGTGCCACTGATTGGATCGATTGTCACTTGGCCACCCCCGTCTGCTATCCCTACCTCTAAACTGTCTGTTATCTTGCAACCTACAACAGCAAAACAAAAAAAGTTTTATACTTCCCTTTTAACAGGCATAAACGACAAATCTATCCTGGTGCATTTTAGTTCTCAATCTAGTACTCAGGGCACAGAGTAAAGAAAAGAACATTCTTCTCCGCAGAATGTTATGGCACCAGTTACTCAAAACATTCCCAAGATATAAATCATTCTTCCGGTATTCTGCTGCGTACACTTTGCAGAGAAATAGGCAGACCGCAACACAAAACACAAAACAATAGGGCAGTTCTCAAGCTGAGTTCTATCCAACTGTACAAAAGCAGTATGGTAATTTATTCCTTTTATCTACTTTGAATTATTAAGTAGACATCATTTCTGTTGTATAAATTTCTTTCTAAAGCATAAGCCAAAGACAGTACCTACTCTATGGAATCTAACACAGAGTTTTATAGAAGACTCCGGGTTTTTAAAGTATATTTGCAAAGAAAAGAAAATGTCAGTGCACAGAAAGAACATTTTAAGAAAGAACATTAAAGCATGCACAACTCAACAGAAGGAAAAACTACATGGTGCCAACAAAACACTAAGGCAGATATTTACTGGCTACGTGCTCTGTGTGGGCAGTTAGGCGGCACCAGACACAGCGAACAAAAACCTTGGTCTCTGCCCTCACTGGCCTTGTGGGCGAACAGATTCAAGCTGTCCTCACCCACATTAGCCATCCGCAGGTGCCATCTGGTGATACATACCGATTGCCTCGATTTCTCTGGTTCCCGCCAGCTCTGCTACTCCACTCCTCCACGATGGGAGGGGACTCAGGGGGGCGTTTCAGGTATTCCTGGTACTCTCTGTCGTCTTCTGTGAATCTGCTGGCGAACATCTCTTCAAAATTTGGAACAGCTTCAGAAGCGTCTGTCATCCTGAAATTCTGAACAGTTTTTAATATAGTTCTATGAGGACTTTTTTTTAAAAAGTCACATTATCTTACCAGATAGTGAAAAACCAAGAAGTGAACAATTTTAGGCAGGGTATTCATAAACGTCTTTGTGTACTTTTAAACTTAAGGCAGTTTTAAACATTCAATTCAGTACTCTTTGGTTTCTGTAATATAGGCATTGTACTAACTGGGCACCTAGGCTACAAAGATGAACAATATATCGTGGTCTCTACCCCTAGAGAGCTATGGTCTATAGTGTAAGACAGACGTGGTATAAATCTAAAGGGAGGAACAGTCAATGTCAAGAAATGAAGTTGGAAAAATAGGCAGGGATCAAACTGTGAAAAACTGTATTCGACACAAACAACTGTGCGCTTATGCTGGTAGGAAATGGGGAATCCTAGGTGGTTTAAGTCGGGAAGTCTTCAGAGCAAGCTATTTAGAAGGATCACTTTTCTAACAGGGCAGAGAACAGATCAGCTAGGACAGACCAAAGGCAGCTTACGGCACTACGGAGGGCTCAACGTGAGGTAGCAACTGTGAGAACAGTTTTGTAAGAACTCCAGGAGAAATTAATCACTAACTAGATGTGTGGTGGGGGGAGATAAAGGATAACTTCCGGGCTTCTAGCCAAATGACTGGAGGGACTACGGTGCCATGGGAACCACAGGAAGAAGGGTGGGCGAGGATCCACAAGAATGTGAAGCTGGTTATATGTGCCCATCCACACGGAGCGTCAGCTCACAGTTACCTATTTGGGACTGAGAAGCAGGCTAGTGATAAATACGGGAGACATCAGCAATTCGGTTGGTGGTTAAGGCTGGGAGAGTGGGTGAGCTTCCTCAAGAAGACTGGGGAGTAAGAAGGCTATCAAGAGTATCAGAATCCTGGAGAACACCGAAGTATTAAGGAAGCTGAAGATAAAGAAAACACACGCAGGTAAGACCCAGAAGAGCTTGCTTAGCACAGAAGGCAAGAGAACGAAGAGTGAGTCCTCAGCGTGGAACAGAACAACGATAGAACCAGGAAGAGAAAACGAGCTGGAGTTGGCCATTAGGAGGTGGTTATTTTGGAGGACTAGGGACTGAAACAGGACTGCAGTTAAATGAAAAGTAACTGGAAGGTAAGGAAGGAGAAATCTACACTGGCTACAGACTAAGTTTTCAAGAGGCTTCGCTGAAAACGAGAAAAAAGGGCAGTAGCTAAAGGGTTACTGGAAGATGATCTCCTGTTTTTCCCAGGACAAAGTACCTGAGGTTAGGTTCACAGGAAAAGAAAAAAGAACCAGTAAAAAAGTGAAAGACTGAAAATACAGGAGACACATGAAAATGGAAAGGCAAATAGGCATTTAAATGAGCAGCTACTCAAGTTTAGGGCACTTTATGATGGCATCCAATGAGCTCCTACACTGTGACAAAATGAACACTATAGAAACTGTCTAATGGCTAAAAACCAAGTCTGTATGAGCTGGGCTTCCCAGGCCCATTATGATTCGTCTAAGCAGTATTTCTTCACCTACGTTCTCAGAGAGCCCTCTCCTTCTCAAGATTTGGCTTAGACGACAAAAGGCCTCATCCTCGAGAGGCCAGGGGACAAAGAGTTCACTTCTTTTAAACGTTATCCAAGATGGGGAGGCCAGCCAGTCGGCGTTCTGTAGGGAGCCCCCGCCGACTGGCCAGGACCCCCATCCCCACCTGTCCTAACCCAGCCAGACTTCATCTTTCCACTCTTTGCCTCAAGCCTCCTAAACAGCTGTTTTATGATCTGGGATATATGTGACATCATACTAAAACTTTCACACCGGACATCCTAAAGTTATTTTCTTCCTGTATCACTTCACCTTACAATAAAACTTTTTAAAGACACGTGAGAGTGGAAGACCGTTTCTTTGTGAGTTTGTTTTTCCCCCAAATCCCTCAAAGCACACGCAAATAGTTACAACTCCACCCTCATGCCAACATTAAACCGAGACCATGTGTGCGTGCAAGACGCGGTACCAGACGTTTCCTCTTTCAGGCCGCTGCTCTCAGACCTTCGGCTTTCTCAGATGTCAATTCTCAGCCCAAGTTCGGCCAATGACAGTCGTGCCTGGATTTCTACAGGATCCCAGAAGCCACCAGATGACCCATACCCACCCAGATGGGGGGCAGAACTTAGAAGGCAAGGCCAAAATGCCACTGTTTCTATGTTCTCCTACGGCCCCCTTCTCACAAGTAAACATCTCTGTCACTACTCATGAGGATGAAATTCAAAGAGGTTTTTAATCGATCTGAGCTTTACTTACCCCAGACTCTGAGGCAGTTGTAGTGTTTAATGTTTATGTTGTTTCGATCTGGGGGAGGGGAGACAAACACTTGATTCTCTGGAAGGAAACCTACAAAGGGGGGGAGGGGCGGGGGCGGTGAGGGCGAGGAACACAAGGGCCGCAGCGAGCGAAGGGGCTGGACTGAAGCGCTCCGGACGCTCGCAACGCTGGCTGGAAAGCGACAACAAGCGGCCAGACGCGCTGGTTCAGGCCCGCCCGGGCACAAGTACGGGCCCCCCGGTGGGGCGCAGGGGCTCAGCCTTCCAGGCCGGGGCTCGAACACCACAAGTAAAACCGCGCGGCGCCCCGGCTCCAGGCGAGCGCCCTTGGGGCCGGCTGACCACAGGGGGCTTCTGCTGCCCGGGGGACGCGCGCCGGCTTCCCAGGCCGCTCTCGGGGCGCGCGGGGCCCGCCAGGCCTGCTCCCTCCCCCGACGCGAGGCCGAGTGGAGGCCACTCGGCGCGGCCCTCCGGGCTCCTTGCTCCCCGATCGCCCTCCGAGGGCCGCGTCTGCCCAGCTCGGGCCGCACCCCGCTGGCCACCCGCGCAGGAGCACCCACCTCAGGCCCACAGCGCGGCCCGGGGATCGGCCGCTACTTCAGCAACACAGGGTAACAGCCACTCGGGCCGCAAGCCGACAGCCGCTTGACTTCCGCTTCCGGAACGCCAGCGCGGGGCCGGCCTGCCAAGTCTCGCGAGATCGCGGGCCCACGGGGCAGCTTCCTCCCGGTTCCTCGGTCTCCCGAGCCCGGCGCCGAGCGCGGTTGGGGTCTCGCCGGGGGGCGGGGAGGGGGGTGCCCACGTGCGCTCTCAGCCCGCTCTCCTGGACCGGACACCGCTGTGCGTGAGGCCCCGCGCCTGGGGCCGGCGACGGGCGGGGACGTACGCTGAGGGGAGGGGAGGGGAGGGGAGGGGGACGCCCTCTGGCCGCCCGCTCCCGCGTCCGGCGACGCCACGGCTTCCGCCCCTGCCTGCAGGCCTCGCTCGTAGGGTGTCCGCAGTCCGTCTTGTGCCCGTTTTCCCCGACGCCCTTCTCCCGCGGCTGCAGTGAAGTCGTCAGGGCCCGGCTGGCTGCCTGCGGGCGCCGTGGCCCCATCGGTGCCGGGGTCCCAGACGTGACCGCCTCCGCCCTCGCTGCTGGCCTTCGGGCTGCGCCCCCGTTAGGACCCCGTTAGGACCACCGCCCGTTTCTGCTTGGGGACTTTGGCGTCCGCAGTTGGTGCCGCTTCCCCGTACTGGCTCGTGTCAGCTGACAGGTGCCGTAGGTGCTCCCCCCGCGGTCATCCGTCGCTCCTTACCCGCCGCCTGCAGCCGCTCTCGGCCTCGGCCTCGCCCTCGGCGGGCAAGGGCAGGACTTTCCGGCCCTACGGCCCCCTTCAGCTGTGAGTAGAGGTCTTCCCGGGTCCCCTGTTTAAGGGCCTAATTTGTGAACTTGAATTCAAAATTCAGACTTTGTTGGGGCGCCTGGGTGGCTCAGTCGGTTAAGGGTCCGACTTCAGCTCAGGTCACGATCTCTCGGTTCATGGGTTCGAGCCCCGCGTCGGGCTCTGCGCTGACAGCTCGGAGCCTGGAGCTGCTTCACATCCTGTGTCTCCCTCTCTCTCGGACCCTCCCCTGCTCATGCCGTCTCTCTCTCAGAAATAAATTTTAAGAAAAAAATTCAGACTTTATCTTCTGCTGTTTCCGTTTCCTCCTCCCTTGTCGGTGGGGAGCCAGACCATCTGAAGCCCCTCCTGCCCCCCTCCCTTTACCTTCCAAAGATTGCTCCTGGCCCTTTCTCCTTAGGAACACCCTTCCCTCCCCATCTTATGCTGTTGAAATTCTGTCCATTCTTTAAAGCCAAATAGTGACCTCTCCATCTAGCAATAAATTCTCTTTCTACTGAATGTCCATCATACTTTCAAAACCGTTCTTCATGTATTCATTCTGTTATTATCACTTTCTAGTTTTGAACTAAAATTGGGTGTACAGTTCATCCCCCTACTAGACCATAAACAGACCTCGATCATCCTGCATCCTGGAATGGGTAACACTGTGCTTTGTATAAAGTGAGCACCCGGTACATGCTGAATGTGAAGCTGCGAACATTCCAAGCCATGCTTTCAAAACACTGAGCTAGTAAAAGTGCCTGGGATGGACGAGGAGCTGGGACAGTCTTCACCCCCCTTGGATAGTGAAGGTGAGAGGCGGAAGAGCAGGTGGAATAACTGAGTAACTCTCCTCAGTAGCTGAGTGGATGGTTGGGGGAAAGGATTGTAAGCTTGAGCAATGGGGACAGAAAAGGGATGGCCATAGGGTGAATTGATTTTTTTTTCTTTTTAATGTTTGTTTTTGGGAGAGCGCAAGTGGGTCAGGGGGAGTAAGAGGGGGACATAGGATCAGAAGCGGGCTCTGAGCTGACAGGCTGACAGCAGTGAGCCCCGTGTGGGGCTCAAACTTGCAAACAGCATGATCATGAGTGGAAATCGGACACTCAAGTGACGGAGCCCCTCAGGCGCCCCTAGAGTGAATTGGTTTTAGGACAAAAATGAGCTCAGAGCTTAAACAGACTTGGAGAAAACGAGATGGCTGAAGACAGAGAGGTCACGGCCCAATATGTAAATGTGTGAGTCATCCATGAAGAAACAACAGATGAAATCCTCAATGTGTATGATCTTCCAAAAGAGAAAGTATTTATAGAGAAGAGCAGAAGGCCAAGGCCTACTCATATTTAGGAAACACTCATATTTAGGAAAGAAGGAATAGGAAATATAAACGTGAAGAAAAGATTAGAATAAATGCATGGTAGCAATGTAACAGTGGAAAAACTCAGAAAACTGCTTCCCCACCTGGTATCAGGAGTCAGGGAGGGTATATGGAAAAAAGAGGGCTGTTGAAGAGCAGTTTGCCGGCTTCCTTGTGACTTTATTGTACTATTTCTAGGTAACGAGGACTTGCCCAGGAAAGAGTGTATTTCTTGAATTTCGTACGCACTTAGGAGCTTCAAGCCTCTCAGACTTTCTGTGAAGAACTGTAGATATTCTAACCAATTTCAAATGAAACTATTTCTGCCCATAGTGTTTTCTTATATTCCGATATTTTATCAGTTTTGTATCTCATTTTCTAGCATCATTAGGGAATAATTTGTTCCATGAAAAGGAATTTTCCAGATAACTGACATTTAGCCTTTACACATTAAAATGTTTTCACCGGAACCACTTAAAAATTTTTTAAATTTATTTTTGAGAGAGAGAGAGCATGAGCAGGGGAGGGGCAGAGAGAGAGGGAGACACAGACTCTGAAACAGGCTCCAGGCTACGAGCTGTCAGCACAGAGCCTGACGTGGGGCTCGAAACCACAAACCGTGAGATCATGACCTGAGCCCAAGTTGGACACTTAACTGACTGAGCCACCCAGGTGCCCCTCACTGCAACCGCTTTTGATAGAAATGTACATAAAACATACTACTTCTCTGCCATGAACATGGCATATGGGCCATAATTTAAACTGTGCTTGGCAACTAGAGCTGTTCCAGCGCTGATTAGTATACTCTGCTGGATAGCAAAGTCCTTGGCCCTGTGGACACATCTGGAAGAGTCTGCCCTGTTAGTTGACTTTTTTTTTTGGCCTCTGTTAGTGTTCTGTCTCAATGGCTTTTCTTCAGGCAACTGTAAATTACCCTCATTTTACCCATAATTTCAAGCCTCACATCGACCCAGTGATCTGGAGGCAGAACACACCAGCGGACGTCCCTGGGGAATCCTGGCCGCAAAGGAGTCCTTTCAGGGGCTGTGAGCGACTTTGGACAATGACCACATTAAAGATGACAAAACCGAGGCTCCAGTGGTGATGCAATTGGTTCAAGGCCACAGCTGGTAAGTGGAAGCAGGATTTGGATCAAGCGCTGTTCCTTCCACAGTGAAACACTGTCTTCTTTTCCCTCCCTGCTCCGCACCTCATGAGCCATGTTACTCATGGCTGTGGCATTTGCTGTGGCATTTGCTGTGGCACAGCCCAAGCTCTTCCACTCCAGGAGCCACATGGAGCCACGGAAGGTGGGACTCTGCCCCTGTGGCCTCCCCACCAAGAAGTGCAGCCAGGACCACGTTCCTATTTCCTCACATTCCTCGCCTTCTAAGAATTCATTTTAATTTTTTAATTCATTTTTATTTTTAGAGAGCATATGAGCAGGGAGAGATGCAGAGAGAGAGGGAGAGACAGAACTAAGCAGGCTCCACGCTGTCAGCACAGAGCCTGACTCGGGGCTCGATCCTGCCAACCATGAAGTCATGACCTGAGCTGAGATCAAGAGTCAGATGCTCAACTGACTGAGCCACCCAGGCACCCCTCGTTTTTTGTGTGTTGTTTTTTTTTTAAGCTAATGCTCTGGGAGCTGAAATGACTTCTCCAAGCTCCTAGAATTGGTTAGGGCAGAAGGGGAGCTGGAAACTTGAGGCATTCCTCATGGATTTAACAAATATCTTTTGAGTATGCATTAGATGCCGGGTACTATTCTGAGTCCTGGAAACGTCCATGAGTAAGGATAAAAGCCCTGCCCTCAGGGGGCTTCCATTCTAGTGGGGAAGATGAACAGGTGGAAAAGTGAACACGAAGGAGAATTGCAGGGCAAGAGAACAGAGGGCAATGAGCCACTGTGGAGAGCCTCACCAGGCAATGTGTGAGTGCATGGTGTTCATCTCAGCCCCTTTTCTTTTTTTTTTTTACAAATAGTTTATTGTCAAATTAGTTTCCACACAACACCCAGTGCTCATCCGCACAAGTGCCCACCTCCATGCCCATCCCTCCTCCCCCCCATATCCACCAGTCCTCAGTTTTTGTCAGCATTCAAGAGTCTCTCATGGTTTGCCTCTCCCCCTTTCCCCCACCATTTCCGCCCCTCTTCTCCCCCTTGGTCCTCTGTTAAGCTCCTCCTAATCCTCCTATACGTGCACACATATGATATTTGTCTTTCTCTGCCTGACTTAGTTCGCTCAGCATAACACCCTCAAGGTCCATCCATGTTGCTACACATGGCCAGATTTCATTGTTTCTCATTGCCATGTAGTATTCCATGGTATAGATAAACCGCATCTTCTTGATCCATTCATCTGTTGACGGACACTTAGGCTCTTTCCAGGTTTTAGCTATTGTGGAGAGTGCTGCTATGAACATTGATCTCAGCCCCTTTTCTTGTAAGGTGGAGCCCCTCACACTTTGCCCGATCAGGAATGTAAAAAGTGAAATACTTCGTTTATTTTTAACATCTGTTTCTTTCATAGTGAGTAGAGGAATCTCTCATTTCTGGGACAAGAAAGATAGGGCTTACATTGTAGGTCTTAGACTGTGCCTAGTGGCAAAATTGAATTTCTGTATCTATAGCTTGAGTTGGAATTACAGACTCAAAAATTGTCTTTCTGTCTTTTTTTTTATTTAAAAAAAATTTTAATGTTTATTTATTTTTGAGAGAAGGAGAATACAGGCAGGGGAGGGGCAGAGAAAGAGGGAGACAGAATCTGAAGCAGGCTCTGACTCTGAGCTGTCAGCACAGACCCTGACACGGGGCTCGAACCCACGAACCGTGAGATCATGACCTGAGTCGAAGTCGGACGCTTAACCGACTGAGCCACCCAGGCGCCCTTTTTTAATTTTTAAAAACATTTATTTATTTTTGAGAGAGAGAGAGAGTGTGAGCAGGGGAGGGACAGAGAGATAGGAGACACAGAATCCGAAGCAGGCTCCAGGCTCTAAGCTGTCAGCACAGAGCCTGATGTGGGGCTCAAACTTGTGAATCTTCAGATCATGACTTGAGCTGAATTCAGACACTTAACCAACTGAACCACCTTTCCCTGCCCCACCCCAAGCCCCCACCCCATCCATACGCACACTGACCATCTTACATAGAGCCAACCACATGGCTAGAACCCAATAAATAAGTTCCTAAACAAGAATTAAATGATGATCTCCTTCCATTCACTTTTTCAGACCTAGGCTAATGTCAGCATGTTTCCCTGCTCGATTTTATCTTCTTTTTTAAATTTTTTTTAATGTTTTTATTTATTTCTAAGAGAGAGAGAGAGCGTGAGCCGGGGAGGGCCAGAGAGAGAGGGAGACACAGACTGAAACAGGCTCCAGGCTCTGAGCTGGCAGTCAGCACAGAGCCCGACGCGGATCTCAAACCCATGAACCGTGAGATCATGATCTAAGCGAAAGTCGGACGCTTAACCGACTGAGTCACCCAGGTGCCCCTCGATTTTATCTTCTGCAAAATGGGAATAATAATCCTCCCTACTTCTCTGCCTCATGAGGGTATTATAAGAATTAATTACTGCATTTATAAAGTGCTTTAGGCTCAAGTGAAGAAAGATGCTATGCAGATGCTAGTGATAATTAGTCATTATATGTTACATAAATATTTAATCGCCAAGAAAACATTTCTTCTATATGAGGCATCGGTTCAGATTCACATCTGTACTGCTGTGACTTTAATTACACCGAATTGTTCTGATCAGAGATTACAAGATCCTAATGCAGTTCCGCCCCTCAGTGTCACCTTCCCATGTGAGGAGTCCTTTGTGTGGGGGACTTTTTTCTGTGGGAGTGTAGGAAGCAAGCCAATGCTGGCTAGTTTGCAACCTGAGTTTTAAGTTTTTTTTAAATTTTTTTTAAGGTTTGTTTATTTTTGAAAGAGCATGAATGAGGAGGGGCAGAGAGAGAGAGAGAATCTGAAACAGTCTCCAGGCTCTGAGCTGATGGTACAGAACCCAGTGTGGGGCTCGAACCCACAAATCATGATACCTGAGCCAAAGTCTGATGCTTAACCAACTGAGCAACCCAGGTACCCCTTAAAATATTTTTTAAATGTCTATTTATATATTTTGAGAGAGAGAACAGGGGAGGGACAGTGGGAGAGAGAGAATCCCAAGCAGGCTCCGCACCGTCAGCACAGAGCCCAGTGCAGACTCCATCTCACAAATCATGAGATCATGACCTGACCCAATGTCAAGAGTTGGACATTCAACCAACTGAGCCACCCAGGAGCC
Organism: Proteles cristata cristata; assembly: GCA_017311185.1. Lineage (NCBI taxonomy): Eukaryota > Metazoa > Chordata > Mammalia > Carnivora > Hyaenidae > Proteles > Proteles cristata. Next base: position 749,557 of record JAESUZ010004070.1, on the reverse strand, counting down.
CCTGAGTTTTACTATTTCCCATGGAAGCCAGTTGGTAGCCTCGAAGAAATCACAGAAGAGGGACAGGCCCGCAGTCTTGGGAAAGAGGCTGTGAATTGGGCTCAATCATTTGGAACTCAAGTCTCGAAGATCTGTGATTGTGACATGAAGGTTTCTCCTCTCCTTTCCCCGAAGGCTGGTATGTAAATAAGGGCACAGGTTGTGTTTTCTTTTTTTTTTTTTTTAAATGTTCTATTTATTTCTAGGAGAGAGAGAGAGAGACAGCGCGAGCAGGGGAGGGTCAGAGAGAGAGGGAGTCACAGACTCTGAAACAGGCTCCAGGCTCTGAGCTGGCAGTCAGCACAGAGCCCGACGCGGGGCTCGAACCCACGAACCGCGAGATCATGACCCAAGCGAAAGTCGGACGCTCAACCGACTAAGCCACCCAGGCGCCCCACAGGTTGTGTTTTCTAAGTGGAGGTGATTTGGCTTCAAGTTGTGCAGTATCCGCCTGATTCGACTCCGCCTGTCCGTGACGGCTCTCGTCTCTAATGTGTCTCTAATGTCCATCGTTTGCTTTGCCCGGCTGCTTCTCTGCCAGCTCTCACGATCTGCCTCAGTCTTGTTCCCACCTGCCTCTTCGTAGGCATGTGGATGAAGGTCCCATAGAAAGGACCTCGGAAATGTGCAGAGAGGCCAAGGGACCTGGCCAGTTTCACTCCCCTCCCCTCCACGCCGCCATGTGCTTTTCTCCAGGTAGTTTCCCAGAATCTCTTTCACGGAGGCGAACAGTTCTAAGCCCCTGGAAGCATCACCAGCAAGTCAGGATCTTTATCTGAGGGTCAAGTTCGGCATCTTCCCACTTCCAGGAGGTCCCCACCCGGGGTCTTGACGACCCCCTTGTCTTTGATGACGAGGCGGCCTGTACTGACCTCAGGTGAAGCCAGCCTTGTCTAGTGATCTGCCCAAAGGAAGGTCCAGGGGTGCCCAGGGGGCTCAGTCAGCTAAGCATCCGACTCTCGATCATGACTTCTCGGTCTGTGAGCTCAAGGCCCGCGTCAGGCTCTGCGCTGACAGCACGGAACCTGCTTGGGATTCTCTGTCCCTCCACTGAGTGCACATGTTTTCTCTTTCTCAAAAAATACACTTTTTTAAAACTTTTAAAAATGTTTGTATTTTTAAGAGACAGAGTGTGAGCAGGGGAGAGGCAGAGAGAGAGGGAGACACAGAATTCGAAGCAGATTCCAGGCTCTGAGCTGTCAGCACAGAGCCCGACGCGGGGCTCGAACCCACAAACCATTAGGTCATGATCTGAGCCGAAGCGGGACGCTTAAGTGACTGAGCCACCCAGGTGCCCCCCACCCCCAAAATACATATATTTTATAAAAAAGAGAAAGGTCCAAACTATTTCTCGTTTTGCAGATAGAGTTGAGGCTTGCGTCTCAATTCCCTCCATTTCGCAATCCCATACCTATGGTGTGACTGCTTCCCGCCCCTTTCCACCTCTTGTCTGCCAGCGTCTTGCTGCTGCCGTGCCTTTGGTCAGTGCGCACCCTGCTCTTCCGGTCTGTGCTCCTGCAGTCACTCCTTCCATCTTCTCTGTTTTCAACCGCCCCCCTTGACCAGCTCCCCCCGCCCCCACCCCCACCGCGTAAACTTGCTCAAGTTTCTTTTTTTTTTTTTTTTAAATGTTTTATTTATTTCTAGGAGAGAGAGAGACAGCGTGAGCAGGGGAGGGTCAGAGAGAGAGGGAGTCACAGACTGAAACAGGCTCCAGGCTCCGAGCTGGCAGTCAGCACAGAGCCCGACGCGGGGCTCGAACCCACGCACCGCGAGATCATGACCCAAGTGAAAGTCGGATGCTTAACCGACTAAGCCACCCAGGCGCCCCTCAAGTTTCTGTCTCGAAACAAAACCGATACCCCGTCCTCAATCCTGTGTCCTCTGAACATCTCGGATCTCCTTTCCCCACGCGGTGCGTCCCTGACAGAGAGCCCTCCACAGCTGCAGGAGCACTCCGCCCCCGCTTTCCGTCCCCAGTCAGGCCACTGAAGCCACCCTGGCAAAGCTCACTGGGACAGACCTGAGCTGGGGCCAAGCGCAGTGACTTCAGTTCATTTAACATCTGTGACGCTTTCCTCTCTCTCCTCCCCACACCTTCTCTCCTCGTTCCCAGGTTTCTCAGGGTCCTCCTCCGCCCCAGGTCACTGCCTCCGCTCTGCCTCCTCCTTTCCTCTACTTTACCTGAGCTCTAGACTCATAAATACTCCTGCCTGCTAGAAATTTCTGTCTGCTTATCTGACCCGCACCTCCAGCACACGTCCACATGTGAGTTCATCTTTCCTCCCGGACCTGTTCATCCACCTCAGGCTCCGCTTCTGGACGCCGTGTCCCTCCCAGGTGCCCGCAGCGAAAGCCGGCGGCCGCCCCGGACTTCTCCCGCTGCTACCCTCACGCCGTCTCCCCCGTGCCCGGGGTCCTCAGCTCCTGACCGTCTCTTCTGCCACTGGTTCTGACCCTCCTCCCTCCCTATGCAGACCGGGCGATAGCCTCTAACGAGGCCTGTACCCGTCTTTGCTCCCTGCCAGACACCAGGCACCTGTCCATCCCGCTGCTGGGTGCTCTTCTGTAATTACTATGAAACCTACAGAAAGCAATTGATAAGGTACAGCCAGTTCTTGTGTACCAGCCAGCTCAAGTAGGTTCTTTCTTTTTGTTTATGTATTTGTTTGAGAGAGAGCACGGGGAAGGGACAGAGAGAGAATCCAAGCTGATAACACAGAGCCCCACTTGGGGCTCGATCCCACAAACCATGAGATCATGACCTGAGCCGAAAGCAAGAGTCGGACGCTTAACCAACTGACTGAGTGCCCCAGACTAGGTTCTTTCCAGAACACAAACCTGATTACATCTATCCCTTGATTGACTCACCTTTCACGGGGTCCTGATTACTTCTAGGACACACTCCAAGCTGCTGAGTGTGGAATTCCAGTCCGGTAAGATCCAGCTCTGTCCTCTCCGGCCAGCCTCATGTGCCACGCTCCCTGAGTGCACGAAACGCACAGCCACGTCAAAGTGTTTCAGGATCCTGAAGATCTTTGTGTTGTGTTGTATCTGTGCTGTCCCTTCCATTTGCAGTGCCCTCCCCGCTCTGGCCCCCCCATAAGCCTTAGCCCATTATGGCCTCCTCGGGGGGGGCTTCCTCAGCGCACCCCTCTCTCCCCCCACCTCCGGGGAGAACCGATGATCCCTTCCTGTACGTCTTTAACGCATATAGTCACGTCTGACTAAATTATAAATTCCTAGAGGGTAAGACTGTCTCTTTCTCATCTTTGGCAATTAGCTTGGAGCCTGGTGACCTGATATGTCATTTGTGTTCAGTTAATGTTTACTGATCTGGCCCCTACCTTCATCTCCAGTTTTAGATTTGACCAGTCTTTTCCCACTTACTTTCTCCCCTGCTCAGGAAACGCTCAACCATGTATAAAGTCTCCGCCCCCGGCCTGTGCACAGTTGTATGTCCCCTGGACACCCCCTTATCGGGCGCCCATGTCACCTTGTAGAACCTGATCTCCCTGCTAGGATATAGGTGCTGGGAGCCCCAGGACCTCCTGAGCCGTCTCTGCCTCCCCAGCACCCAGTACCCGGCGCCCGGCCCTGGGGCCGGCACTCACGGCAGAGCAGAGCGATTGTGAGCCCCCAAGTGAAGGAGTTAGGCTCGCTGGTTCCCAAGTCCTCCAACTCCCAAGCTGTATGATTTGAGGTTCCAAAAGCTGTGACACAATCATGACATAATCTGCAAGTTCTCTCCCAGCAGGCGGCCCGAGCAGTGGAAATAGATGCAGTTGGCAGTTGGCAGATGCACAGGGAAACACTTGATGGTGAGTCAGAATGAAGGTGAGCGCCCCACGGGGTCGGGAACATCGGCCCAGCAGGCTGCGCGGGAGGTCACAGGCTCCGGCTGCGCGCTGCTCGGCTCCACATGCCCCTCGGTGACACGTGTGCCTTCAGAGCTTCTCCGAAAGACGTCTGACAGGTTCCCCGTGACTAGGCCCCCATGGGCTGGACACGACCTGAGAGTACATTATTTCTCTGTAGTGAACATTACTTCCCCACGCCTTTGGCATTTCACTTTAATTTGCTCATTTTTGTGAACTGCCACACAAAGTTTAGTCATTTATTTAACATGTGATTTCTGTTCAGATCGAACTCTAGGAAAAAAACCCAGATCTAAAGACTTTTTAGGACTTGTGACCTTGCTTGGTTTTTTTATCGCTCCATATGCATCTACCATTTCCAGCATATTTCTGGGCTAACTGTTTGGGGGAATGGAGAGAAGTGACAAAATGTGGAACACAATCTCGGGACCTCGTCAAAGAGTCAAGCAGAAGATGGTCATGTTGGCATGCGCGTGATGGACGACAGAACGCGGGAACCCCATGCAGTGCAGGGGAAGATGCTTCTAGCGGGACACCTAAGTGTAGACCGGCTTCCGGATGAGGACTCAGAGCAAAGTAAAATTAACCCAAAGATATTTAGGGAAGGTGGCGGGTCTCCAGCAAGCGCTTGAACACACACACACACACACACACACACAGCCCGTGCACAGATTTGGGGTGTGGACGATGGAGACAGGCTACTCTTTCTTGAATATTCTTCAGAGCCAGACTCCAAGGCTTCTCCATTTACCTTCAGGCCGACTCACACAGCTCCGGCCCACCCTCTGTTCCCAGACCGCCCCCCAGACCTGCTGTGTCACCTCATCCCTGTCGTGTTTGGAATGTGAGTTGTGACCTCCACCCACTTGGGGAAATGCGTGTCTCTCTTTGACTTCAGCAAATTCCAGTTAGACATTGTTGAGGGTTGACTCTGTTTTCCCTCCAGGCCAGTTGCAGGGGGGGAGTGGGGGGGTAGTTCCCCCTCCCACGGGTGAGTGGAGAGCCTTTGCTCTATGGGGATCTTTAGCATTTTTTTTTTTACTTTAACAGTTTTTTTTTTAATGTTTATTTATTTATGTAGAAAGAGCGAGCAGGGGAAGGACAGAGAGAGGGAGACAGAATTCCAAACAGTCTCCATGCTGTCAGCGCAGAGCCTGACGTGGGGCCCAAACTCATGAACCATGAGATCATGACCTGAGCTGAAATCAAGAGCCGGATGCTTAACCGCCTGAGCCCCCCCAAGTGCCCTGAGATCTTGAGCGTTTTGGGGTGGGAGGGGCTTTGGCTTCCCTAGCAGGCCGACCTGAGTGACTGTCACCAAGAACAAGGCTCGGTTTCCTTATTTCTAAAATAAGGTGATAACGATTGATATTTTCCACCGCGGAGATGATGATAATAAGGGCTAAGAAATGTTAGTTAGTGCCCCACACCTCCCTTGAGGTTTCCCAAACCGGAGTGAAACCAGCTCCGACCTGGCTGGTTTGAGCAGGGACGCGTTGTGATGCAAACACTGGGCCACAGCCTTGTGACACCTGTCACCTGTCACGAACGCTGCTACCTATGCTGTTCACTGAGCACGGACTGCATGCCAGGCTTTGGCTAGTGCTCTGCACCCACATTATCTCGTTATCCTCAGAGCAGCCCACCGCGGCCGAGAGCTGTCTTGTTCAAACAAGGCGTGGACGTGCCAGGTGACCTGCCCGAGCTTGCCCAAGCAGCAGGGAACCCACCCTCTCCTTCCCAGGGACAGGCCACCAGAGAAGCTAAGCAACAAGACGTGTGAGCTGGCGTTTTGGGGAGCCAGCTGTCCGACAGGCCAGCTGGGGTGGCCCTCTGTGGTTGAGAAGTGAGAATCCAGGTGTTTGCGGCAGCGAGCGAAGCAAGCGGCGTGTGCTTTCATGTGAAACCACTCGAGCTGGAACATGGAGTCAGGTACCGCGTGACAGTGGAGACGCGGGTCAGGGTTACTTTCACTTTGGTTTACTATCTTTTTCTTTTTGAGAGGGAAAGAGAGAGCATAAGCAGGGGAGGGGCAGAGAGAGAGAGGGAGAGAGAGAAACTCTCAAGCAGGCTCCACAATCAACGCGGAGCCTGACGCCGGGCTCGATGTCATGATCCGTGAGATCATGACCTGAGCCTAAATCAAGAGTCAACCGACGCTCAACCGACGCTCAACCGACTGAACCGAAGGCACCCGACTTTGGCGTATTTCTGAAGCAGGAAGAAGGCAATGCAAGGCATATAAATGAGGAAAGGAATCAGGAAGCTCTTTTTTGGTTCTTTTTTTTTTTTAGTTTTTTAATGTTTATTATTTTTGAGAGAGAGAGAGGGAGCACAGAATCCAAAGTAGTCTCCTGGCTCTGAGCTGTCAGCACAGAGTGGGGCTTGAACCCACGAGCCATGAAATCATGACCTGAGCGGAAGTCACCCCCAGGAGTCTCTCTGACGCCTGCCTCTTCCATATCTCATGTGGGCGTGTCTCGTGAGCCCACACAAAGTCCACCGGGTCAACACCTACAGACCCATGTTTACTGCTTATCACCCAGAAAGAACTTGTACCTCCATGTAAAGCCGTCCGTCTGCTACTCAGAGGGAGGCCATGTCACCTGGGCCCGATAGCCATATCCTAGGCCTTGAACTTCCTGTTGTGTGTGCTAGAATTTACAGCCATCTCCCTTTCCCCCGGTCCTTTACTTCAAGGCCTGACAATTTTCTGCTTATGTCCACTGGGCTGCTGTCCGTGGGCAGGTCTGGCCGTGGCCAACTATAGACACACAAACGTAAAGTTACAGTCTGTTGCAAAAATTGAGGAATGCCGGGGCACCCGGGTGGCTCAGTTGGTTGAGCGTCTGACTTCATCACAGGTCAGGATCTCAAGGCTCGTAAGTTCGAGCCCTGCGTCGGGCTCTGTGCTGACAGTGCGGAACCTGCTTCAGATTCTCTGTCTCCCTCTTTCTCTGCTCCTCCCGCTCTCACGCTTTCTCTCCCTCAAACATAAATAAATATTTTAAAAATTCTTTCTTTAATTGAGGAATGCAATTTCTATTCTTACCCAGAGGGCCACTCCAGCTTCAGGCAGAAGAATTTATGGATGGCCACAACCGAAATTGTGTTCAAAAAAGCAGCTGATAGAGAAAGAAAGCAGATCAGTGATTGCGGTGTTTGGGTGGAGCGAGGGACAGACAGACTACAGGTGACCGTGAAGGAGCTTTTGGGGGGTCTGTGGGAATGTCCTAAGGCTGGATAGTGGCGGTGGCTGTACAAGTCCATAACTTTGCTGAAAATCCTGAACTGTATGCATACGCTGGGTGCATTTTATGATGTGTAACTTACACGGGAGGGAAGAGAGCGGCTCTGGGTTTGCTTGAACAGATGGCGAGCACTTAAGTGAAAGCCCAGTGTATCAGACCACGGAACATAGAAGGTCAGGGCCCAGAACATGTTAGGGGCAGGAGTAAATGCTTGGAATCTTAGTGTTCAAACATCCAACTTTGAGTCATCTGCCTCCTGACGTGTCCCTTCAGAGAGATGACAGTCGTAATAGGAATAATGGCTCTGGCCGGAATGGCTGGTTCACCCCGCCCCCCAGTTCTCCCCATCCACAGGCAGGGAGGGTTGTGAGTTCCCGGACCAGAAGTGAACTGACCTCAGCAGAGTCAGAGATTAATAATACCAAGAGCCATAGCTTCTTGCTTCTAGGAATCCTTTAAAATCCATTTGAATTTTTACATAAATTTTCTGCTGCAAGAGTTGTCGCATCCAAAGAGAAATGTCAGGGTAAGACATTCTCAGTGCCACAATTACTAAAATTTGAAAAGGGTGTCAAAGTAAAAAAGCAAAACAAAAAAAAAGACACTCTTAGTGGCTGTGCCTCCCCAACAGCATCTGTCCACCTCCCTCTGTGTGTGTGTGTGTGTGTGTGTGTGTGTGTGTGTGTGTCTATGTCTGTCTGTCTCCACCTCCACTCACCCCCTCCGTCCCCTGCCCTTGACCTCCGCCTGTCCCCTCGCCTGGTTCATGACTGAGGGAATAGCAGTGTTAGCAACAAGCATCACGCACCCGGCCACGGCGGGAGGAGACCACGGACCTCCTCTCCCCCCTCCCCTCCCCCCAGTGAGCCCAGGCCTCAGCTGAAAACATCCAGAAACCAGAGTTGCCTGCTATTCACAATTGGCTTCTGCTGGCCGAGCTTGCGTAAGCTCCTAGCACACCGGTTCCTCAGTAAACCAGACGCTGGCTCATTAGCTGAACAAGGCATGTTCTTTGTGAAGGGGCTGCCTCCTTCCCGAAAGTCTGGGGTGGCCTGTCCCCGGGTGCTACCAGGGGCCACAGACGATGGCTTTCCTCTTCTGCATGCCTGGAACACAGCTGGCGCTTGCCGAGGGCTTGCCAGACTGAGCCGCATTCTCCCAGGGCCGAGACTTGTTTATCTCTAGCCATTTTTGACCAAACAGAAGCTGGAGATGCTTATTCACCATATTCTCTCAGTCAAAGGCGCTTCTAACCCGCAAGGATGCATGCACGCACCGCACGGCAAGGTTTATGAAGTGGCCGTTCTGTCTGGTGTTTTCCCCCCAACACAGATGACTTCGTGATAAAGAAAACTCGTCTCTGGAGATTTACCTAGCAAGCCAGCGCTCCACTTCATTTTGCGTTTCCTCTTTCCCTTGATGTTTGAGACGCAGGCTGTACAGGGCCCCGCTGGGCGGCAGGTAATAATAGCCACGCGGCACCGGCCCTCCGCTGCCCAGCCCCGAAATAGAGTCTTCAGTGAGAGAACAATGGTGTTGTCATTTACCGAGCTGTATGGGAAGCAGGGATCGGAGCTGAAGACATAAAAAGACTTATGAGTCAGTGGACTCCAATTTAGCCTTGATAGTAGTGCGAGGCCTATTATTAGGTCCATTTTCAGGGGAAATTGTATTGTTAGGGAAGGAAGAGGCCTGTGCATTTTTTAGAGCCCTGGTGATAAAGTGCCTGGTGATAGGGGACCTCTTCTTAGGCCATTCCCCCTCCTCTCCCCCTCAAGTCCCCAGCTGACCTAGACGCCCCTGAAGGCCCCCAAGCCGCCCTGGCTTCTATCCACCCCCCAGGTGAGGCAGGAAGAGTTTCTGGGCTGAGGGTGTTGACGAGTCCGTGCTCAGAGCCCCGGCTGCTGCGACACTTACTCCCCACCCTCTCGGCCGCCAGCGTGGCCGGGACTCTGCCCTTGACCTCTCCTCGTCCTCCACGCTCTTCACGGGAGTTGTGTCTGTTCCTGGGGCTTCCACTCCCGCCTGCACACTGCAGCCTCCGCCTCTCCGTCACGGCGTTTGGCCCCGACACATACGCTGTCCACAGTGTCCACTGTCCACAGGTTCTCTTCCCGCGTCCCAGGGGCCTCGCCACCCTGCCACGCGCCCTCCGTCCTCCCCCGCACACGTTCCGTGCCTATGTTGGCAGGCATCTCCCGTGGTCACTGGGGAGACAGGGGTTCTGTTCTAAAGTAAGTGTTCCTCTGTTTAATTTGCAGGGTCCCTATTTTAGTTTACTAGCCAGTAACTGTTGGGATCCCTGAAGTCTGCACTATCAGCTACGGGTCTTCTCTTCACCCCCGAGATTATTCATTAATACGGTTTCTATTTTGTGGCGATAATTTTCAAATATTCATACCTGGTGCCAACTATCTTACCTGCCTTGTTTGGTACGTGGACTTAGATGTTTCTCTAGCTCCTTAAATAAACATCTGCTGTGGCTTTAGCTCCTGGATCTCTAAAATGCACAAGTGAATGGAGAGATAACTTAGTAAGTTACAGGGTATCAGTGCAATACAGTTTTAAAGTTGACTTATTCTGAGAGAGAGGGAGAGGGAGAGAGAGAGAGAGAGAGAGAGAGAGAGAGAGAGAGAGAGAGAGAGAGAGAAACAGAATCTGAGGCTCAGCTCAGTGCAGAACCAGGCGGGGCTCAACACGGGGGCTTGTGAGATCGTGACCTGAGATCAAATCAAGAGCTGAATGCTCAACTGACTGAGCCACCCAGGTGCCCCAGTGCAATTCAGGTTTTTTTTTTTTTAAGTTTATTTATTTGAGAGAGAGAGAGAGAGAACAAGCAAGAGAGGGGCAGAGAGAGAGAGAGAAAGAATCTCAAGCAGGCACTGTGCTGATAGCACAGAGCCCAATATGGGGCTCCATCTCACAAACCTCGAGATCATGACCTGAGCTGTAATCAGAGTTGGACACCCAACCGACTGAGCCACCCAGGCAGCCCCCCAACGCCATTCAGTCTTCAGCAGCTATTAAAAATGCTTACAACTTTGGGTAAATTCTGCCTCTCTGTGCACTTCTGAATTCCCCCCAAGAAGGCCTTTCTTTTCTAATCAGGAAAGAAGGGAGGACACAGGTGACGTGATCAAATACGTCTTAGAGGAGAAGGTGGCAGAGATCCAGCCATTCCCTGCCACCTTCACCAGCAGCCCCTGGCAGACCCCGGAGCTTCCTCAGAACCTTCCACGTCAGCTGCCTTTCCCCTTGCAAGGACCCGGCTGTGAAGATCGCTCCACAGCTCCGCTGGTGATCATCGGCCTGGAGGGAGAAGCCTCTGGTTTGTCTTTACTTCCCCCTTCTCAAAACAAAGTACTTCTTAGACTGTGGGCTACTGGGGGAAACCTGTATTTTATTCATTTCCAGAACCCCAAAGCGCTTACCGCAGGGGGAGGCAGCCTGACTGCGGGAGTGAATGCGGCTGGGGAAAGGGCCGGAGCTGTTTTCTGTTCTGTTACAGAAGGAACCCGAGCAAATGAAGGGGAGAAGCGCAGCGGCAAGGCAGTGTGCATACAGTGGAGCCGTCCTGGTGAACCAGGGGGAAGGGAAGGGCTGCTCTCTTGAAGAGCATGTAGGAAACGGATGCTTCTGGAGAGGGAGCTGTGCGCTGCTGGGGCAGAAAGGTTGGAGGGGAGCCTTTCACTGGAAACTCCTGTGTACTTTCTGAATTTTATTTTATTTTATTTTTTAAGTTTATTTGTTTATTTTGAGAGACAGAGACAGCATGAGCAGGGGAGGGTCAGAGAGAGAGGGAGAGAGAGAATCCCAAGCAGGTTCTCCACTGTCAGCACAGAGCCCAACACGGGGCTTGATCTCACAAATCCTGAGATCATGTCCTGAGCCAAAATCAAGAGTTGGATGCTCACCCGTCTGAGCCACCCAGGCGCCCCTTGAAAAAATTTTTTTAAGTAATCTCTGTACCCACCTTAGGGCTCAAACTCATGACCCAAGATCAAGAGTCTCAAGGTCTACTTACTGAGCCAGCTGGGCACCCGCTTTGCAGAAGTTTTAATGGGAATTCCAAACACATACCAAATTAGAACAGTAGAGTGAGCTTCACTTACCCGCTGTTCCCCCGCCCTCCACCGGCTTCAATGATCAGCAGCTCAGGGCCCATCCCACTCTATCTGTACACTGACCCTCTTCTGTACACTACTAGGTTGTGCGAAGCTTGTAGCAATTGCCCTGTGTGTCTCTAATAGCTAAGGATTCCTTTTCAGAAGCTTATTTACAACGCATTAGCATATCTAAAAAATTAGGTTATTCCTTAATATCATCAAAGGACAGTGTTCCAATTTCCCAGATTGCCTCACAAATATCCTTTTTAGAGTTGCCTCATTGCATTGTGGCTTTAAAGAGACCGAACTGCTTTTCCCAGGACTGACCTCATGAGTTCATTCTCAGCCGTAATGAGGAAGTTAACGTTTCTATCTGAACTCGCACAGGATGCTATTAAAGTTCCATTCCTGGGCACCTGGGTGGCTCAGTCGGTTAAGCGTCCGACTTCGGCACAGGTCATGATCACACGTTCATGGGTTCAGGCCCCGCGTCGGGCTCTGTGCTGACAGCTCAGAGCCTGGAGCTGCTTCAGATTCTGTGTCTCCCTCTCTCTCTGACCCTCCCCTGCTCACGCTGTCTCTATCACTCTCTCAGAAAAAAAAAAAAAAGTTCCATTCCTGCTCAGATGTTTTCTGGAGGGCTTTTTTCTTTTCTTTTTTCTTTTTTTCTTTTTTTTATGTTTATTTACTTTTGAGAGAGAGACAGAGCACGAGGTGGGGAGGGGCAGAGAGAGAGGGAAACACAGAATCCGAAGCAGCTCCAGGCTCCGAGCTGTCAGCACAGAGCCTGACTCGGGGCTCAAACCCACCAACCATGAGATCGTGACCTGAGCCGAAGTCAGATGCTTAGCCGACTGAGCCCCCCAGGCGCCCCATGGAGGGTTTCTGAGGACCCTGTTTGCCTGCTGTGGCCCACGTCACTGCGCAGCAGATGTCCTGTCCACCCTGCAATGCCCGTGAAGTGACTGAAACCCTAATTTGAGCCTGGGCAGCTCAGGCAGTTAAATGTCCACCCCTTGGTTTCAGCTCCGGTCATGATCTCACAGTTTCATGAGTTCGAGCCTCATGTCGAGCTCTGTGCTAATGGTGCAGAGCCTGCTTGGGATTCTCTCCCCTCTCTCTCCCTCTCTCTCTCTCCCTCTCCTTTGTCCTCTCTCTCTGCCTCTCTCTCTCCCAAAATAAATTAAAAAAAAAAAGAAAAGAAATCCTAATTGGAGAGGCCCCAGTGTAGGGCGGGAACTCAGCAGCAGAACCTCTCCATTCTCCCTCGTGGTTGTGTATAGCAGCCCCCCTGCCTCCATCTGGGGCGGGGGGTTCAAGCCCCCCAGCAGATGCTGAAAGTGGAGGGTACCGAACCCCATATTTTCCCTGTGTTTTCCCACACGTGCGTACCTCTGGTAACACCTAATGTATAAATCGGGCACCGGAGGGGGTTAACAGCAATAACTCGTAAAATAGAACGACTGTGACAATACACTGAAACACAAGTTATGTGGCCGTGCTCTCTCCTCAAAATGTCTTACCGTGATCGTTCTTCCTCCTGGGAGGGTGAGAGGTGATGAAGCGCCACGTGAGGAGGTGACGTGAGGGCCCAGGTGCGGGCATGTGACTAACAGCGCTAGGCTGCGAGTGACCCTCTGAGGAGCCGTCAAGGAGGATTGTCTGCCTTGGGAACCCCGCGCCGACAGCAGGTGACTGAGACAGCAAGTGACTTGTGGGTAAGGGACAGGTTTGGGGGGGCTACTGTATCTTCATTTTCCCCGTCTTTGCTTAGTGACACCCTGGGTGGCCCTGTCGCCCTGTGACTCCCCAGTGACCTTCACCCCCCATACTGCCCAGACAGCTGTCCAGGCCGTCAGCCTCCTCAGAGCGGGGTGATGGGTACAGCTGGTGGCGTCCTAAAGGAAATTCTGAGGTTTGATGCTTTTCTTTTCCTCCTCTACTTAACCCCCTCTTTTTTGTGTTTATAATGCATTTATTGAGCCGCGCAAGGACATATTTTTAGATATCCCGTCTCAAGGTCGACTTGATTCTTTTCCTCATTCCACTCATTTTAGGGACCCTTCGCCTTCATCCCAGGCCCATGGTCCTGGCCTGTACCTCCGTATCGCCCCCCAGATGCTCTGGGGTTTTAGCTCGATGTCCTCGTCAGCTCGTTCTCACCCTTGCATTTGGCCTCCGTCCTGGCATGCCGCACCTTCCAAAGTGACCACTGGTTTATCTGCGGGACCATCGAGCCCAGAAGTGGGCAAAACGCCCCCCCTCCCTTCAGGAGACAGTGGCTCTGTGGCTTGACAGTCATAGCTCAGGCTTTGCCTGTTCCTCACCACCACCTTCGAGGGAAGGTGCCAACACTGCCCATTTTACAGACGGCAAAGTTGAGGCATAAGGAGGTTAGTTAACACGCCTAAGGCTCATAAGTGGGGGAGCCCAGGTAGGACTCCAGACAGCCCACTCACTCTACTGTGCTCTGTTGCTTCACCCCAAGAAGTGATTTTTGTGGTTCCAGAGACGGACCTATCGGAGGGAGGAGGTATTCACCAGAGCGCAAACAAAATAGCAACTTTTTATTTCTTATAAGTCAGGTGGGTCCTGGGGGGCAGTACCCTTTAGTTCAGCATCTCCCGAAATGTGGAAAACTACTTAAGGTTTCACTGTTGGTAAGTCAATTTTATTTAGAAAATATAGCCCGCTGCATTTACTTCTTGGGAGTTTCTTGTGTATACGGACATATTAAAGGTTCCTGAAAAAAAAAAAAAGACTAGTACAGAAACCTACTCACTCAGTTTAGTCCAAAACTATGGGGGACGGAAGCTTTCCTGCTGTGCCACACCTGGTGACAGTCCACAGAAACACCACTTTACGGAAACCTTCTGGAGTGAAGCTAAACACAAAAGTTCTGAAACAGCTTCGCTGTAATTTCTTTTAGTTTTTTCTTTGGGGGGGTATAATAATTGTTTTATTATTATATATCCCCCCTCCCCCCTCCCCCATCAGCCCTCAGTTTGTTCTCAGTATTCAAGAGTCTCTCATGGTTTGCCTCCCTCCCCCCAACTTTTTTCCCCTTCTTCTCCCCCCATGGTCCTCTGTTAAGTTTCTCCTGTTCCACTTATACATGCAAACCTATGATATCTGTCCTTCTCTGCCTGACTTACTTCGCTCAACATAACACCCTCAAGGTCCATCCATGTTGCTACACAGGCCAGATTTCATCCTTTCTCATTGCCACATAGTATTCCATCGTATAGATAAACCACATCTTGATCCATTGATCATTTGATGGACACTTAGGCTCTTTCCATGATTTGACTGTTGTGGAGAGTGCTGCTATGAACATTGGGGTACATGGGCCCCTGTGCATCAACAGTCCTGTGTCCCTTGGGTAAATTCCCAGCAGTGCTATTGCTGGGTCACAGGGGAGTTCTGTTGTTAATTTTTTGAGGAACCTCCACACTGTTTTCTTCTTTACTTTGTTTTAATGAAAACAAAACCCTCTGGGCTTTATTAACAGGAAGACATTTCTGAATTTCTAGCCTGTCGAGCCCTAACCGGCTCCGACTCGCCGCAGCCGGGAGTGGCCGTGGGAGACGGTGGTGGCCCTGTTTTTGTGGCCGGGAGACCCACCGGGGCCGCGCCGGTGTGAAGGAGCCTCCCAGGCTCGGCGGTGTGCGTCAGGAGGGCCCCGAGGTGAAATTTCAGCCATGGCGGTATGGTTGGTGTCCAGTGTCTCCCTCTGTAAACACTGACCTCAGGTTTGGTAGATACAAGCTTCCCGGCTTCTTTCCATGCAGTGGAGCTTCTGCTGGAGCTAAAGGTAGAGTATGATGTCACCAGCTATCTGTAGTCAGTCCCTAATTAATACCTCGCCATGACTACCTGGCTCTTTTGTTCTAAATTAGGACTCGATCTCATTGTCCTCCCTCAGCTGTGGGGACCCAGGCCAGGGATGGGCTGCCAGAGCTTGGGATCATCCAAGGCCTCAGCACAGGCGTGAGAGGCGGTGTATGGGCCCTGCGTGTGGGACATCGGAGAGGAAGGCCCAAGTGTGCAGAAGCCCCAGGCCCACGGGAGTGCTGGGGACTGGCAGCCCTGGGAAGGTTCAGGAAATCAGCCTCCTGCTCAGAATAGCTGTTGGGGAGCATAAAGTAAGTCTGGCAGGGAGCTTTTACCTTCACTGCCCCAGGTGGCTAGGTTGGCCCCACCTTGCTGATGGAACATTCCAGTTCATTCTTTCCAAATTTGTCTTCCATAAGAATCACGCCAAGCACTTATTAAATATGCAGATTCCCAGACCCCACCCCAGAGGTACTGATTCGATCTCTTTAATGGATGCTCTGAGTGACCTATGTGATGAGCCATGTTTGGGGAAACACCCCTCTGTTCAGGGATCTCACTCAGGAGCCTGGGCTCGTCCATCCCTCCAGGTGCTTTCGTTGGCTTCTCAGAAGAGAAGACAAAGGCCTTGTCCTCCTCATCCACATCTCCTTCGCTGTCTCGGACGCCGTCTTGAACGCCTAGCCCCACTGGCCGGGGCCAGGTCATAGCTCAATGCAGGGTCCCGTCTGGAAAAAGTTTCTATGTGTATTCTCCCTCTTTGGGGGCCAGCCTCCCCCCTCCTGTCTTAGTAAGAAATAATTTTATTTTTTTATTAAAATATTGTTTGTGTATTTATTTTTGAGAGGGAGAGCAAGCAGGGGAGGGGCAGAGAGAGAGGGGGACAGAGAATCCCAAGCAGGCTCCATGCTGACAGCTCAGAGCCCAATGTGGGGCTCAAACTCACAAACCTGGAGACCATGACCTGGGTTGAAACCAAGAGTCGAGCACTTACCCAACTGAGCCACCCAGGCACCCCAAGAAGTAATTTTAGAAGAGATGCTTTGATGAGCTATTGGTGCCTGTTTGGTGCCTTTTATATTAAACCTCCTGTCTGCTCTAGTTTGCCAAGAGTATTTATAGAACACATATTATGTGTAGAACAAGGAATAAAAAGTCAATTAAACATGTTCTTACTTTGGGGCACCTGGGTGGCTTAGTCGATTAAGCGTCCGACTTTCGCTTGGATCATGATCTCGCGGTTTGTGGGTTCGAGCCCCGCGTCGGGCTCTGTGCTGACTACCAGCTCAGAGCCTGGAGCCTGTTTTGGTCTGTGACTCCCTCTCTCTGTGACCCTCCCCTGCTCACGCTGTCTCTCTCTCTCCTAGAAATAAATAAAAATATTAAAAACAAAACAAAACAAAACAAAACATGTTCTTACTTGCCAGACATCAAAAAGCTTGTTTGGATTTGGAATAACAGAAAAGTCCCGGAGATGGGTAGCGGTGATGGCTGTATAACCTTGTGGATGTACTTAATCCCGCCAAAGCTGTGCACCTAAACGTGAGTAAAACGGTAAATGTTATGTTACGTATGTTTTGCCACAATTAGGGAAAAAAAAAAAGTCCCAACCTGTTCAAGAGACGATATACCCAAGAGCCAACCAAAGAAGACATTTACAAAGTGATAAACCAGCAAATGTAAAGAAATAGGGAATTTAAAGAGGTACTTGAGTGAAGAAAACCAAACGCTCAGGCAGCTCTTGTGCTGGTTTTGAAGGAGGTAAAGAATCAAGATGCTGGCGAAAGAGATCACAGGGAATAGAAAACAAACTTCCAAAGGGGAGGAGGGTCTGCGACCGTCCACCAGCCTGGGTGCCGGAAGCGTTGGCCAGGTGAATGGCAGGGTGACGGAGGAAGTGTCTCCGTGGGCGGGGCTGAGCGCAAGCCTTCTTGCTCCCAGTGAGTAGAGAGGTGTGGTCCTGATTGGAAGGGACTTTCTGCTGGCTCTTTGGTATCACAGGCTGAGGTTTGGAAGAGGGAAACTCTGGGGACCCCCTGTCCCTGGCCCCTGGTCCTGGGGGCGAGCTGTTGGAGAGATGGTTAGAAACGTCCAAAAGCGTGTACTCCCTCATCTCTGCCCTGAGCAGCATGGGAAAGAGCCGGAGGTGGAGCCTGGCGGAGGAGCCAGCTCCGACTGGAGAGCCCAGCCCAGGCAAGGGCTTTCTGGAACTCAGAGCCAACACCCACCGGGCAGTTGATGAGAACCAGGTGGCTTTCAGGAAAAGTGTTACTTACCAGGAGGACCCCAGATTTGCAGGGGGACCTCACTTAGAGCACCTGGTGGATGAGCCGAGATTTATTGCACAGGTGCAGGGAGCCAGGGCCACGGTGGCCGCCCCAGGGGCTGGGGAGGGGAGAGTGCCAGGCCTGTGTGTCTGATAAGCTAGCCATGCCGGCCAAGCCATCTGCGGCTAGTCTGGCGTGTAGTAGGCATTGGGCAACTATTCGCTACACTGAAATGGATTGAAAACCCACTCGTTTCTATTTTGTAGGATTTTGCTTTTTGTTTGTTTTTGTTCTTCATTTTCTACTAAAGAGTTTCTTTTTTTAAAAAAATTAAGATATTTGTTTTTTTAAGGTTTATTTATTTTTGAGAGAGAGAGAGAGAGAGAGTGAGTGAGGGAGGGGCAGAGAGAGAGGGAGACAAAGTATCTGAAGCAGGCTCCAGGCTCAGAGTTGTCAGCACAGAGCCCAGCGTGGGGTTCGAACTCATTAACAGCGAGATCATGACCTAAGCCGAAGTCGGATGCTTAACCGACTGAGCCACCCGGCCACCCCGCTAAAGGTTGTTTTTTTTAATGTTTATTTATTTATTTGAGAGAGAGCGAGCGCCAGCAAGTGTGAGCGGGCAAGGGGCAGAGAGAGAAGGAGGGAGAAATCCGCTCCATCAACCCAACACAGGCGAACCCATGAGCCACGAGATCATGACTTGAGCCAAACCAAGAGCTGAACGCTTAACCCAGGCGTCCCCCACCCCAGAAAGAATTTTTAGATATTAGACTCAGCTGAATCAAGCTAAAGGGGGGAAGGGGCTGGTCCACATCTAGGACCCTGGGCCCCCGGGACGGGCCACCCTCTCAGCCTCCAGGCTCCCCTCCCTCACCTGGTGACTCCTACTCAGCCCAGCTCTGCCCCGACCAGCTCAGTGCGCTCCTCCTGGTCCTCTGGGTTCAGCTCCCGAGCCGCCCTTCCATGTTCTCGGGCTGCCTCCCAACACCTCTTGCCCGTGCATCCTGGGTCTCAGCGGGTCCAAGATTGCCCCGACCCGCTCTCCTCTCTGCTCTGCTCGCCTCCCTCCCGGCTTCCGTGGGCCCTCGAGAGGCATCACCACCTGCACGATGATGTCTCCAGTCAGAAATCTCACCTCACCCTCAGTCTTGCTGAGCCGGCCTCAGACGAGGCGCTGGAGTCCCCTCCCGTCTGAGCCTGCCCAGCCCTGCTCTCCCCGAAGGGCACTCAGGAAGAGTGGCCCCTTCAGGGCTGCGGGAGGCTCCCCGAGGCGGCCGCGGGCTTGGGGATTCACTCCTTCTGCCCTGTGCTCAGAGCGGGCGCCGCACCCCCTCGGCCCCGCGAACTCCTTGGGTTTCTTAGTTCCCCTCGGGAGCCCCAAGTCTCAAGAAAGCCCAGCCGATGGGCCAGGCTGTGTCGTGTTCTGTCCCTCCCAGTTCCCGCACCCCCGGGGTTCCGCGTGGCCTTCGGCTCGTGAGGCTCAGAGCCCTGGTTCCCACCCTTGGCTGCACAGCGGGATCAGCTGGGGAGTTCGCAGGGCCCCGGGGGCCAGGGCACCGCCCGGGCCCGTGAAAGCCTCCTGTCGGGGGCGGGGCACCAGTGTGGGCGCCTTGCCAGGGCTCTCTGGGTGATTGTAATCTTCAGCCGAGGTTGAGAGTGACCAGTTTGCAACATACATTTCCACTCTTTTTTTATTAAAAAGTTTTAATGTTTATTTGTTTTTGAGGGAGAGACAGAGAACCGAGCAGGGGAGGCGCAGAGAGAGAGGAAGACACAGAATTGAAAGCAGGCTCTGGGCTCCAAGCTGGCACCACAGAGCCCGATGCGGGGCTCGAATCCATAAACCCTGAGATCATGACCTGAGCCGACGTCGGACGCTCAACAGACTGAGCCCCCCAAATGCCCCTCTACTCTTTCTGCCTTGGGGTCTCAGAGTCGTGCATTCTCCAGCCCCGCAGACTGGGTCTTTCAAGTCCTTCTCCAGGAATAGCTTAACTTGGAACGATTCTATCCTGTCTTCGACTTTCATCTAACAGTTCATCTGTCCACTCTGTGCCTGGCCCTGGGGAGCAAATAGAACTGGGTCTCTATGGTGGGCACTTTGATTTTGGCCATTGCCCCACATCCATTTCCTTTGATTGTCCCAAACCTTGATTCTTCTCTGGGCATCTGCTCCAGTTCTGCCCCTCGTCCACGGCCCCCCAGTCCATGGTCCCAGTCCACGGCTCCTAGTCCATGGCTTCTAGTCAATGGCTCCTAGTCCATGGCCCCCAGTTCATGGTCCCCTGGTCCATGGCCCCCCAGTCCTGCCCCCAGAGAAGCTGCCTCTGCACCTCACTCCGGGCTGCATGTGACCCCAGCTAAGCTCATCGGGGCACGTCATCCACCTGCCACAGGGATGGGCTCAGGGATGGGCCCGAGCCCTAAGGCAGCAGGCTAGTCAGACACTGTGCAGCTCGATTCTGGGACTGTGGTTTGAATTGTTGGGGAATTTACTAATTTCTTGCTGTATGTGCGCGTAGGACCAGAGCTGGGAAGAGAGCTTATCTAAGAACAGAACACAGGAAGACCCAGGGAGGGACCCTGCCCTTGAAGATCATGGTCTTTTTTTTTTGAAGATCACTCTTACGGGGAGACTCCCTGCAGACGCGTCTCGAAGGGTAGTAAGGTGATAGGGTGCTGGCTCAGGGCTGCGCCGCCGCCCAGCCGGCCACTTCCAGCTTTGCCTCTCGTGGCTGCGCTCTGCTGGGAGGTCTGGCCTCTCCTCGAGATCGTGGGACTGTTGGATGACCGGCCCCTCTGCCCAGCAGCTTTAGCTTTCCAGACCCGCAAGCGCTCTGTGGTCTCCCCTCGCATTTCAGGCTTCCCTCCCCTTACTGGAGGCTGATGCAGACGCCTCCTCTCCTTCTCCAGCCTTGGCTGAACCCCGCCCAGCGTGGATCCTCATAAAATTCTGCCCCCAGTCTCCGCTGCTCTAGGCCCCTCTCCTCGCTGCTGCCAGAGGATCGAAGATGCTGATCCGATGGTGCTTCAAAACTTGTTTTTGCTCCCCGTGGCCTTCAGAATCGAGTCCAAACTCCTTAACATGTCCCCGAGATCTTTCCCAGGGTGGTCCCCACTTCCCTCTCGCACCTGGCCGCCTCCTACCGCACGCCGCTGAGCCCGCCACAGGGACACTGCTGTCCATTCTCACATGAGCCACGCTCTGGAGCTGGTCTGTTTGCAGGAACTGGCCTTCTCTCCCACACGTCCTGCAAGATCCAGCTGTGATGTCTCTCTTCTGAAGCCGAAGCCAGGCAAAGTCCGTATCTCGTGGAACTTTATTTATACCTCGGTTATGCTATATTTTGCTTATTAGGTTGTCTGAGGACACAGCCTGGCTTGGAATGGGTGCTTGGTTAAGGCTGAATGAATGAATGCCTTCAGATTCCGCAGCAGCGGCTGGGACAGACAGACTTAGGAAAGCCCTGGATGGGACTCTGCTGGAATCAGGTACAGCCCGCCTTCCCAAGGGGAGGTCCTCGGCCAGACTGGAAGCGAGGGACTGGGGCTGGTGGTCCCATGTTCATCTGGTGGCACCTTAAAGAGACAGCCTGTGGTCTTCTCTGACCCTCAGGTGCCCTGCAGAAGAATCCTGAAGCTATGGGGAGTTTGGGACACAGGTTTACAAAGCGTTACCGGGCAGGAAGTGCATGAGCTGTTCCCATACAGTTTCAGAAGCCTCAACCCACTTCTAAATATTAGTATGTTGACTATATAAGTGGGAGTCTAACGGTATTAATTCAGTTACAATAAAGAATGAAAATTTCACCCTGGTTCCACCACGATAGCCAGGAAAAGTAATGGTACTTACACTGTATTAAGAAGGTACTATTGCAGGGGCGCCTGGGTGGCTTAGTCGGTTAAGCGTCCGACTTTCGCTTGGGTCATGATCCCGCAGTTCGTGGGTTTGAGCCCCGCGTCGGGCTCTGTGCTGACTGCCAGCTCAGAGCCTGGAGCCTGTTTCAGTCTGTGACTCCCTCTCTCTCTGACCCTCCCCTGCTCACGTTCTCTCTCTCTCTCTCTCCTAGAAAAAAATAAAACATAAAAAAATAAAAAAGAAGGTAATATTGCAGGGACTGAGCTAAGCACCTTACATGTATTATCTCATTTAAGCTTTCAAAAGACTTGATTCTGAAGATTCAGGGAGCAAGCTAACAGTCTGGTGAGGTCTCCTCGCCTTACAGGGGAGTCAACAGAGAGGTTGGAGAGCCTATCCAGCATCAGTGGTCAGTGGCAGAGCTGGGACACAGCCCAGGTCTGTCTGACTCCTATGTGGTTTTACCTCATATTCCTTCTGCTGTCCCGTGAACCAGACTCTTCACTTTCTGTGCCTCCAGGCCTTATCCATTCACACTAACAGTTTTCACCTAACCAGAGTCCTAACGCAGGGAGTATGGTAACATAGATTACTTTCCGAACTTCACTTTATATCAAAATCCACACCCAGTCCCTCACCAAGTCCACCTGAGGCTACTTCCAAGTACATGTCTGATCTGTAACTCACCTTCCTTCACCTCTGCCCTTATTTTTTGTCTTTGTCTGGGCTTTCTGAGAGCCTCTTAACCAGTCTCCATGGTTTTAGTCTTTCCCCCTTCTTACCTCTCCTCCCAGTAACCAGAGTGATTTTTAAAAAATGTAAACCGGGGCTGCCTGCGTGACTCAGTTGGTTGAGGGTCCAACTTAGACTTAGGTCATGATCTCACGGATTGTGAGTTTGAGCCCCGCATTGGTTTCTGTGCTGACAGCTTGGAGCCTGGAGCCTGCTTCAGAGTCTGCGTCTCCCCCTCTCTCTTTACCCCTCCCCTGCTCGCGCTCTGTCTCTCAAAAATAAATAAACATTAAAAATTTAAAAAAAATGTAAACCAGATCTTAGCATTCCGCACCTGCCAGTGCATTTGGGCAAATCCCAATTCCCGAGCCAGGCCTCCGTGCCCAGGCTCCTCCCCAGCTCGCCTCCTGCTCACGAAACTCACGACATCCTAACCACACTGACCTTCCAGCTCCTTGGAACTTCCCGGTTCTCGTCCACCTCAGTGCCTTGGACATTTCCTCTTCCTGGGACCACTTCTTCCTTACCATCCCCAGCCAGTACCACTCCGAAGAGGCCACTCCTGCCCACCCTTCTCACCCTAAATTAAGACTCTTTTACTCACACAGATCACAGCTTATGTACTGTGTGACTATTTGCGTCATATTTTTCACCTGTTTTATAGTTCTGTGATGGAAGGACTGTGTCTCTTTTGCTGAGCACTTTCTCCCTCATGCCCAGCTCAGCATCAGCTACACCATAGGTGATCAATATTTGCAGAAAGAATACATATTTTTCCATGTTACTGTATGGTCTCCACAAGCATAATCTGGTGGCTGCATAACACCTGACAGTTATCCATTTAATTCATGGCTTTAATGAGATGTTTGTTTCCTACGTCCAGAGCTGACCTTTTGTGGTCGCAAGAAAAAAAATTTTTTGAAGTCCCTGTATCAGCAATATCAGAAATCTGAACACACGAATAATAACACTATACATGTATGCAGTAAGCCTAATCTTGCTGTTGAAAGAGAAATATATATAGATTACAGGTTTTGAAATCAGCGTAGTCGGTTGTGAGCAGTGCTGCTTTTAAAAATAGAACAGAAGGGAAGATGGTGAATACCTTGCAGGTGAGGGGTAAGAATTGTTCCGTGTACCTTCCATATATATATATAACTTGTGTTTCCATTTTATGAGCTTTCCACGTGCACCTTTTGCACACGGCCGATGGCAAGATGGCTGTGTAGGCTTTGGTCTGCAGGAGACTCCCAGGGCTGCATTTTCAATAAACTTTTCTTTCTGGACCCATTTTAGATTTACAGAAAAGTGGCAAAGACGGGGCCGAGGTCCTTGTGTGCCTCTCACCTGAGTGTCCCCCGTTGTCAGGGTCCCCCGTGTGCCACACGGAACGGACAGGTGCATTGTCAGTAGCCGAACGCCACACTTGAGCCGTGTCTCACCAGTTTTCCTTCTCTCTCCTGCAGGACCGAATCTAGGGTCTCGTGGGCCTTCGGTCGTCTCTTCTCCTGGGCCTCCTCTGCTCTGTGACCGCTTCTCAGTCTTTCTTTGTTCATCGTGACCTTGACGGGGGAGTGCGGGTCAGGTATTTTGTAGAATGTTCCTCCGTGTGGATTTGTCTGGTGTGTTTCTCATGACTCCACTGGGGTGATGGGTTTAGGGGAAGAAGCATCACACGGTGGGGTACACGTCTCCTCAGCACCCCCATCAGAGGGTATGTGATGCCAACGTGGCTCATCACTGGTGATGTTAACCTGCCTCACTTGGTCAAGGTGGTGTCTGCCAGGCTTCTCCACCATAAAGTTACCATTTTTCCCTGTCCACACTCTATTCCTGTTTGTTTGTTTAAAGTTTACTTATCTATATTGACAGAGAAAGATCATGAGAGGGAAGGGGCAGAGAGACCGGGAGAGACAAAGAATCCCAGGCAGATGACAGTGCAGAGCCCAACGTGGGGCTCAAACTCACAAACTGTGAGATCATAACGTGAACTGAAATCAAGAGTCAGGTGCTTGGGGCGCCTGGGTGGCTTAGTCGGTTAAGCGTCCGACTTTCACTTAGGTCATGATCTCGCGGTTCGTGGGTTCGAGCCCCGCATCGGGCTCTGTGCTGACTGCTAGCTCAGAGTCTGGAGCTTGTTGCAGTCTGTGACCCTCTCTCTCTGACCCTCCCCTGCTCACGCTGTCTCTCTCTCTCTCCTAGAAATAAATAAAACATTAAAAAAAAAAGTTTAAAAAAAAATAAATTATAAAAAAAAAAAAAAGAGTCAGGTGCTTAACAGACGGAGCCGCCCAGGCTCTCCACCCCACACTCTATTTTTTAGAGGCAAATCACTAAGACCTACTCTTAGGGAGTGGGGTTGGGGGGCCTGTTGAACTCTACCTCCTGGGAGGGAAGTATCTACACATCTTATTTGGAATTCTTCTCTATGGAAGATTTGCCTCTTCCCCACTTACTTAACAATTTATTTGAATATGGACTCATGTATATTCATTTCTTATTTTGCATTATAATCCTATACCGCGTTATTTATTTTATGGCTCAAATCGTTCCAGCGTTGGCCACTGGGAGCTCTTTCCTGGGTCCCTCTAACATGCCTCCATCCTTCATTATTTTATTTTTTTTAACGTTTTATTTATTTCTAGGAGAGAGAGAGAGAGAGTGCGTGAGCAGGGGAGGGTCAGAGAGAGAGGGAGATACAGACTCTGAAATAGGCTCCGGGCTCCAAGCTGGCAGTCAGCACAGAGCCCAACGCGGGGCTCGAACCCACGAACCGCGAGACCATGACCTAAGCGAAAGTCAGACGCTTAACCGACTAAGCCACCCAGGTCCCCCAATCCTTCGTTATTTTTGAGCACCTTGTTACTTTCTGGTGCACCAGCATGCTTCGGCTCCTGTTGCATTTCTCCCGCCCTAGACTAAAACCAGCCATTTCTCCAGGAGCTGGCCCTTGAGACACGGGAAGCCAGAGCCGTGGACCGTCACCCTCCCAGGCTCAGAGGGAGCACAGGAAAGCTCGGGGGATTTGCAGGCAACACAGAGGAAGGCTGTGTGTGGAGGGCTGTTCTCTGTTTCCTTGCTTCCTCAGCTCTCTGCACCTGTAGCTCTTTGGGGAGCCACCCATGGCTGTCTCGTCTGCTCTGGTTAGAGTGCAGAATCTTCCTCAGATGGACTGTCCGGGTCTGGTGATGGATTCTGGAAGCCTCTGCCGCCCACAGTCTGTGCTGGTGGAGGTCTGGCTTCCCGGACTCCCGGGGGCCTCGCTGCCCGCCCACTGCCAACTCCGCATCCATCCACACACCGCCTTTGACCTTCCCAAGGCTGATGTTCCAGGGCTGGCTGCCACCGCGCCTTCCCTCGCTCGTGCACGCTCCGTAGGTGTCCGCGCCTCTTTGAGAAGAATGTGACCCCGACCTCCGTCAGTTTTCTCCTCCAGACCCTCTTCTCCGAGGCTCACGCCTCTGCCTGGGGCTGGAGTCTTGCGCCCCCTCACTGGCTCCTCTTGCTCAGCCTAAAAGGACAATCAAGTCTCTTGGGCTCCAGCCAGCACGGAGTCTCTCTCGCCTTCTTCACCTCAGGCCTCTCGACGGAAGAGACTTGGCCAATCCTTTCCCTCACCAGCCGGGGCCACGCAGAGCACTCTGCTGGGAGATTTTTCACAGAAAACGGGTGGCTGTTGATTCTGATGAAGTGGGAGGCACTGATAGGGACACCGAGTGGCCCCACGCTCGGGGGCCACCCCAGGAAGGTTACCCATGCCTCTGGCTCTCTCAGAAGGCTCCCAAGAGGCAGCATCCAATCCGGGCCTGGAGTTGAGGCTGAAGGAGATGAGGGGAAGGCACTCCTCACAGGTCCCCATGGGGGTGCCAGCTCAAAGTTGGTGGAAAGGAGGAGCATCCGTTTCCAAATCTTGTCTGAGCCACACTTTGCCTCTTTTGTCTCCTCACCCTGTAGCGAGGGCCTTTGTCCAGAGGGACAGGCATTTTACTTATGGAGTATTTATTTTATTTTATTTTAGTAGGCTCCATGCCCAGTGTGGGGCTTGAACTCATGACACTGAGATCAAGACCTGAGCTGGGATCAAGGGGTGGACGCTTAACCAGCCGAGCCACCCAGACGCCCCTGCTCAGGGAGTGTTCAGCGTCACATGCGCTCACACCTCCAGCACGGCCCACTTCCCACTGTCTGTGGGATGAGGCCCAAGTGATTCACCAGCCACACCTGTTCTGCCTCAGTGCGTCTTCCCGAGGTGATGTGGGTGTGCCCTTCCCATCAGCAGAACATAAAGAAATTCTTGTTCGGGGATTCGGGAGGGCTTGGCCCCACCACGCCGGAATCTGTCTCCTGAGCCTCCGACCCCAGCTAAGCTGACCTCTGCCATTCATTCCACTATGCT
This sequence comes from Proteles cristata cristata, assembly GCA_017311185.1. NCBI lineage: Eukaryota > Metazoa > Chordata > Mammalia > Carnivora > Hyaenidae > Proteles > Proteles cristata. The sequence goes on along the minus strand of JAESUZ010004070.1, from coordinate 723,192 downwards.
GACTTCCCCCTTTGACACTGCTGAGAGCAACCCCCACCCCCACCCCCACCCCGATCTTTGGAATTCAGCTCGTGATAGATTCCTTTCCGCCAGGACCAAGCACCAGACCTGGCTTTAAACAGACTCACTTGTGCTTACAGACTCTGGCAAATCTTGTGCGTCTGTGGCCTGGCTTATGCTAATTCATTCATTCCACAGGTACTAATGGAGGACTTTCAGACACAGCTCTAAGCACTGGAGACACAATGATGAGCAAAAAGATATGGCTTCATAGAGTTTGCAAATGTGCCTGGGAGAACAGATATAAAACTACTAATTTCACAAATATTTATTGCAAATAAGTGCAATAAAGAAAAAGTACAGGGGTTCAGTTTGTCTAGGGCATTAAGTAAAGCTTCCACAGAGAAGTGACAGTTTTTTTTAATGTTTTATTTATTCCTGAGAGAGAGAGAGAGAGAGAGCATGAGCAGGGGAGGGGCAGAGAGAGAGGGAGACATAGAATCTGAAGCAGGCTCCAGGCTCTGAATTGTCAGCACAGAGCCCGACGCGGGGCTCAAACTCAGAAACTGTGAGATCATGACCTGAGCCGAAGTTGGACGCTTAACTGACTGAGCCACCCAGGCGCCTCGAGAAGTGACAGTTTAACTGAGATCTGAAGAATGGGTAGGAATTGACTAGGGGCGACAGAGACAGGAGAGGAGAAAAATCTTCCCAGATGGACATAATAGCATGTGCGAAGGTCCTGGGGCTGAAAAGGGGGATGGCCAGTTGGCTAAGGGCAGAAAGGAGAATGAGAGAGAAAAGCCTGGAGAGGCGTAAAGGGGCGGGGCCTTGTAGGCATGTTTAGTATTTTGGTCTTTATCCCAAGGACAGTGGAAAGGAAGCCAGTGAAGGATTTTAGGAAGAGTGGCATGGTCAGATTTGTAACTGAGAAAGTTACTGACCACAGTATGAATTACAGGGGGTGGGGTGCACCCTGAGGAGGCCTGGGGAGTTAGCAGGTAAAGCTGTGGTCCCAGACGAGGTGAGGGTAAGTTTGAGGTGGTGACCCTACTTCATATGCGTGTTCCTCCAGCCCCCACCCCCACCGTCCTGAGATGCCAGGCTTCTGTGGGCAGTGTGTCCTCAGCAGGAGATGATCTGGCGGGAGGCCCTGGGGGATGGAGGTTAGCTTCGCCCCAATGCCAGCCTTGACTGGGAAATCAGGGCCTGATGCGTGGAAAGGGGATTAAGAGACCGCTCGTCTTTAAATTCCTCGTTTGCCATCCCGATTTCCCTCGCTCTAAGAACAAAACCAAGCTTAATTAGCCTCCTTAAGAGCGATTACGCTGTAATTGGAAGCCCCGTCCCACCTTGACGCCGGGAAGGGCCCCGAACACCTGCTGCAGGTGCAGGGTCCTCCCTGCCGCGTCCGTGGCGGCGGGCACCCTGGGCCACCCAGCTTGGCAACGGAAGGAAGGTGGGCTTCAAGGAGGGGCGCGCCCGTGCCCACCTCAGCTTCTGGAGCTCTGGGCTCTGATCTGGTCATGTGACCTTGGGCAACTCGCTTCCCCTCCCGGGGCCTCAGTTCCCTCGTCCGCAATTGCAGGGCGGTCCCTCCGGCCGCGAGCGGGGCTCTCGGGGCGCCCCGCCGGCTGCTCGCTCCGGGCGCGGCGCCAAGCGCCCGGGGCGGGCCGGGAACGGGGGCGCGCCCGCGCCGCTCGCCGAGGGAAGGGGGCCTCCCGGAAGGCGGGCTGGGAGAGCGCGGCGGGGGGGCGCCGCGGCCGGGGCGGGGCGGGGGCGGGGCGGGGCGGGGGCGGTTACGTGAGCCGGCGCGGGGAGCGGGGTGGGGCGGGGCCGAGCGCGGCCGCCCCGCCCCCGCCGGCCCCGCCCCGCCCGCCCGCGCCTGGCGGGCGGCGGCGGCGGCGGCGGCGGCGAGCGGGCAGGGCCGCGCAGCCCCGAGGCATGGAGCGGCGCCGGGGCTGAGCCGGCGCTCGGGCCGCCGCATGTGCGGCGCGGGGAGCGGCTGCGGAGCGCGCGGAGAGCGAGCGCCGGAGGGCCCGTCGGAGCGGCCGCGGAGCAGCGCCGGAGATGGGGTGAGTGGGCTCCCGGGGGCCCGGGGGGCGCGGACTTTGGCCCCCGCGCGGTGGCCCTGCGCCTCCGAGCCGGGCCCGGGCGCGCGGGCAGCGGCGGGGTCCCCCACCCCCGGGACCCCCCCCCACACCCCCGGCCGGCCCCGCGGTCGCGCGCGCGGCCAACTCCGGGGCCTGTGTCCGCGCGTGCGGAGCAGTCAGTCTGTCGTCCTCCGCCGCCGGGTCGTAACGAGCGGAATGGAAATAGAAGTTTTCCTGGAAGGGGAGCCGACCCCCCCGCGTAGACTAGTGGACTTGGACTCTGCGTTGAGGTGGCGGAGTGGCGGGGGGTGGAGTGTGCCAGGAGCCGGGGTGAGGCTCCGGCGCATCGGAGTAAGATGCTGGGCGTGGGGGGAGAAGTTGCGATACTCTGTGGAAGTGACTAATGCCCGGAGTGTATAAAGTAATTGAAACGGCAGGATTGATTTCTCCTTGGCGTCTCCGCGAGCAGCAGGCGCTGTGAGTCAGGGAGCCGCGGTGCTAATAACACGATTAGCTCCTTACATCTGCCCGCTCGGCGGTGGTGTGCCGGCCATATGCAGGGAGCAGTCCTTTAGCCCCATTTGCAGATGAGGAAACTGACGCCTTCGGTGGCTGGGTGACCGTCCCCAGGGTGGGCAGCCGAGGAGCGTTTGTAGAAGGACGTTTCATGCGTCTGCAGAAGGGAAGTCACACCTGGCGGGGCTGGGGGTCAGGGGACGAGAGTTTCCACATGTCTGTCTCCTGCCCTGTGCTCGCGCCCTTCAGATGGCCCTTCTGGTGACCCTAAGACCTCTGCTGGCCGCTTCTGCAGATCCTGGGTTTCTCTACGGGACTGGGGAGGGGGACGGGGAGAGGGGCCACGTTGTCCCGGCTCCCATGGGCCAGGGGGTAGGTTTCCGGAGTCCTCTTACCCAGGGAACTTTACCTGTGGCATCTGCAAAGTGTCCGGGGAAGCAGAGACAGGCCAAGGAGAGTCGTGATGAGGTGTGGGTGCTCTCCAGACCCCCATGAAGCAGGACAGAGGGGAGAGAGGGGTCAAGAGCTTTGCTGGCATCAGTCTAGGAGATTTCACACGCAGAGAAACCGGGTGATTTTACCCGAGGCTCGCTGGCTGGGAAGCAGGTTTTCTGTAACATTTCCCGTGACCTCTTGGTAGATTATGAAAAGGCTGCTTTCTGTGCGGTGGGAACCTTTGAGGCTCTCAGATTTCATACTTTACAAAAAAAAAAAAATGTACGGGGGGGTGGGGAAAGGAGCTGGCAAATGTAGATCTCAGGACGGAAGATAGAAGGGGTCTGGTAACTTTAACTCTCTCTGTCCCTCCCCCTCTCCCCCCAGACAACGCAGAACAACTGAACACACTTGCGTGATCAAAAACAAATATTGAAACTCTGTGGTTGAGATCAAATAGTTGTGTGGAAATGAAAATGTTTACTCATAAAAGCTTAAAGAAAATGTCAGAAGATAATTTTTGTTTGTGGAGCATCAGGCAAGAGTGGCTTGGGGACCTTGTTAAAATAGACTGTGGCTTTCATGGAGTTTTACCGTCATTCAGGACGCGGCTGTCGCTTCTTGTAGGTGAGGGCTGGTCTGTAACTCCTACCTATGCTGCCACTTCCCATATGCCCACTTCTCCTGTAATTTCTGTGCACATACAAGCCACGGCTGTAAACCGAAATGGAGTTAAGGCTGGCGAAGCGGTGCAACAGAGGAGGGTGGAGGGAGCTATTTTCACCGAAAATAGAACCAATGTCATCCTTTCCGAGAGAGTGGAGTAGGATGAAGGGGAGGAGGAAGGGCAGCCAGGAGAGAACCCCACGGTGGCCCTGTCACGGCTTCACTGTGTAGACCTGGCCAAGACTTCAGGAGAGAAAAAAAGATCTGAGTTTATTTCTTCCCCCACTTAAGATGCTTTTCCTCTGAAGTGTTTTGCGTTAAGTGTGTGGTCTCCCCGGTAAGGTGGTGTTTTCACTCCCGAGGCAGCAGCGAGGCAGCGGGTGGCACCCTCTCTCCCCTCCTCAGACCCGTCTCCCCTCCCCACCACACCTCGCCTCCCTCCGCTGACTAAATAGGAGCCACGGACCAAGGAGAGTCTCGCGCCCTGTGGCCCCGAGTCTTGCTTCCCACCTGTTTCACCCACTTGTCCCCCCCTGCCCCCCATAGGACCAGCCACCCCGTCCCCTCTCACCTCGTCAGGCAACGTTTCTCTGTTCTTCCAGCTCCCTCTGTCCAGGCTCTTTGCCATCAGCATTCAAACACGCTTTGGTCCAGGGCCACCCTGTAGAACTTTCCGTACCGATGGAAAAGCGCCGTGTCTGCGTGGCCCAATTCGGCCGGCACCAGCCACGTGCGGCCGTGGGGCACTGGAAACGTGGCTGGTGTGACCGGGGACCTGAATTTGTAATTTGATTTCCATCGACATGGCCACCTGTGGGTGGCGGCCCGCCGTATGGGACAGCACGACCCTAGTGTCTGTCACGCGTCTCTCTCCCACTTTCTCCCCTTCACCGAAATCGCCTGTCCTGAAGCCACCGCATCCGCTGGCTCGCTCGTTTGCCCTCCATGCTCTGCAGCCCCGCCCCGACGGTGGGGTCGCCGGGAGCCTGTGCCCTTGCCTTAGCCTCTCGGCTGTTCCCCCCCTGCTGGAACAACTGCCCCCCCACCCCCCACCCCCGCCAGCTTCTGGCCACCACACTCCCCTGCCTTCCTGCTCCCCTTCCTGATGGCCCTCTTCTGATGTCACTCTTCTCTCTGACCTCGGAGTGACGGGGCCGCGTAGGGCCCAGACCTGCTTCCTTTATGCGGTCAACACTCTCTTCCTAGGTAATGTTAGCCACCCACCCCCGCTGGTGACCCCCGCATTTTTATTTCCAACACAGCCCTTCTGGGCCCTTCCAATTCTTGTCCATGAATGGAGCTTTTGATCCCCCTCAGCTCTCCCTTCCCTTCGTCTTCTCCATCCCAGCCACTGGCCCCACCGCCCACCTGCTTGCTAAGAGCCGGCCTTGCTCATCCTCTCCCTGACCTTCCACGTCCACGCTGTCGGTGGCTCCACTTCCGGGTTACTGTCTGGTGTCCACCTGTCCCCACGACCATAGCCCCCACGCTGGTCCTGGCCACCATCCTGGACCAGCTTCCACTCTGGGTGTCTCCAGTCCGTTCTCCGGGTGGGGGCCCAAGTGACTGGCTTTAAAAATTGCAGATCAGGGGCGCCTGGGTGGTTCAGTCGGTTGAACATTCGACTTCGGCTCAGGTCATGATCTCCCAGTTTGTGAGTTCGAGCCCCGCGTTGGGCTCTGTGCTGACACGTCAGAGCCTGGAACCTGCTTCAGATTCTGTGTCTCCTTCTCTCTCTGCCCCTCTCGTACTTGTGCTCTGTCTCTGTCTCTGTCTCTCTCTCAAAATAAATATTAAAAAGAAATTTTTTTTAATTGCAAATCAGGTCACGTCACCCTCTTCCTTGAACAGCCTGCAGCCACAGGGGGTGGCCTGCGCCCCACCTCCAGCTTCCCCTGTGCAGGCCTCACTGCCTTCTGCTACCATGAGCCTCATTTCTTCTCTTGCCCTACCGGGGGTGGGGGTGGGGGTGGGGATCAGTCTTTGAACTTGCTCTCGCCTCTGCCTGGGAGGTTGGTGTCCTGCTTCTGCAAATACCTCCGTCCTTATATTTCAGATTCCCACGTCAGGGTCACCTGCAGGGCCTTTCGCGATCACTGCTGGCCCTTGCTAACACAGCCACACCCGTCTGCGGTTGCTCACCGCGGCGCACCTGCAATCATTGGGCTTTTTTTTTTTTTTTACTTATTTACAGTCTGTCTTCCTCAATGGCATCCCACAAGGATAGGGGCTTACCTTTGTCACCAGTGTCCCCTAACACCTGGTACAGTGACCGGCACCTGGGAGGCCCCCAGTGCTTTCTTGATCGAGATAATGCTAGAATGCGGTGGGCAGCCTTGCGTGGATGCTGGCCTGGAAGTTGTGATAATTTGGGGATTACCTTTTATATAGCTTGCTTAGTTGAGGGTTACAAGGGCCAAGAGAGAAAGAAATCACATTTGGATGCAATTTTCTCTTAATGCTAAAGCAAGCCCTTCAGCTTTTATTATGACTTGGGCCCATTTTCAGGCTGTCAGCTGTCGTCCGAGTGTTGGGGTTATAAATGATCTTTTTAGTTGCCTGCAAAAGGTAACAGAAAACCAGCTTGCCTGCCATTGTGACTTTCAGCTCATTTCGTCGGTGTTTACAAACAAGGTCCAGGTAGTTCAGTTTGGCTTCAATTTACGCTCCTGTATTTTGTCCGGCCAAGATCACGTTGCAACGCGCGATACAATCGTGGTGATCTAATACCTTGGGCCTCCTTTCGGTAACCTACACTGGGGAGCTTTCCGTGGGTGTTCATTCCTTCTCGTGTAATTTTCCATTCTTCCTGCCGTGTATGGACTTAGCTTTGGGGCTCGTGTTGACAAAAACAGATACGGTCTCTCAGGCCTGTTGCGGGAACTTGGCTTTCTAGGTTCTGTCTCGGGCTTTCTAAACTTCACTTTCTAAGGTTCATTCGACCTGTTCATCTGTAAGGCATTTATTGGGAGGGCGTCTTGGAGGATCCCGGATGAGCAGACCTTCCAGGTCACTCCCGCCCTTTACAGAGATTGTATTTTAGAACCGGAGGTAACGCCGCATGTAGAAGTACCAGCTTTAGGTGTGCGTTTAAATGCAATGCACTGCAAGGGGTGTCAGAGGCAGCGGCTGCCTATTTGGGACACGTAGGACAGATTTCTTGTGTGCCTCCCTGCAGGGAGTTATCAGGGCGCTCTCAGCATTGAGGATCACCGTCCTCACACAGGCAGCCCTTAGTGTCACGTGCACGTCAGCGTTGGAAAAATACACGACGGTTGAAATGGAATAGCCACTGACTAGGTGTGTATGGTGTGAACGCATGAATGAATGAATGAATGAATGAATAGCAGCGAGTGACTGCTCTGGGTTGACGTTCACTTTGGGGACATGCCGTCACTCTTGTGGGAAACAGCCCCGAAACCTCCTGCCCTTGGCGGTTTCACAGTGGGGTCAAGGGCACACGAACTGCTCCTGCGCAGTCCCTTGAAGGAAGACTCCGAGCAGGTGGCTTGTTCTGCCAAGTGGACTTCGTGACTTGTGTGAATTACTAGCTCTCTGCTCTGTAGTGGCTCCCAGGGAACTAAAGTTAAATGTGTGGTCACCCTCGGCAGATCATCAGCCTTCATCTGTTACCTTTCTTTCTTTTTTGCCTTTTTTTAGTGTTTATTTATTTATTTTTTATTTTTTGTTTATTGTCAAGTTGGCTTCCATATAACACCCAGTGCCCACCTCCGTCCCCATCACCTCTTTTCCCCTCTCCCCCAACCCCCTCAACCCGCTGTTTGTGCTCAGTATTTAAGAGTCTCTTATGGTTTGCCTCCCTCCCTCTCCTTAACTATTTTTCCCCTTCCCCATGTTAGTGTTTATTTATTTATTTATTTTAATGTTTTATTCATTTCTAGGAGAGAGAGAGAGAGAGACAGCGTGAGCAGGGGAGGGTCAAAGAGAGAGGGAGTCACAGACTGAAACAGGCTCCAGGTTCCGAGCTGGCAGTCAGCACAGAGCCCGACGCGGGGCTCGGACCCACGAACCGCGAGATCATGACCCAAGCGAAAGTCGGACGCTTAACCGACTAAGCCACCCCGGCGCCCCTGTTAGTGTTTATTTTTAAGACAAGTGGGGGAGGGGCAGAGAGAGAGGGAGACACAGAATCTGCAGCAGCTCCAGGCTGCGAGCTGTCCGCGGGCTCGAGCCCACGAGCCGTGAGATCACGACCTGAGCCGAGGTCAGGCGCTGAGCCGACTGAGCCCCCGGAGTCCCCGTTACCTGCGTTCCTCGTTCCGTCGTGCGGTCCTTCCCTTGTTTGCTTCTGCTCTTGCCCTTCTACCACTGCTTTTTTTTTTTTTTTTTAACAAAACGAAAATAGGTTTGTTTTTTTTCCTCATTAAAAATGTTGCGTCTTCATACTGAAAAATAAGAGCGTAAAGAAGGAAGTGAAAATGACTTGTCATCCCACGTCTCAGGGATGACCTCCGTCGGCAGTCAGGTGTCTGTCTTTGCAGACCTTCCCCCATGTACGTGCGTCTCTGTGTCTAGATGTAGATCCACCTAGAACAAATGTATTTTTAACAAAATGGAATCATATCCTACATCTGTTTTGTAACATAAGTTTTTCAACTTAAAATACCTTGAGTGGACATCTTTCATGCCGGTAGCTATAAATATACATCGTCTTTTAAATCCACACCTACTGCTAATTTGTCATTTTGCTAAATTTTGTACATCTTTGTAAACTTGCTTAAATCCTCTGTAGCACAAGGCAGCGTATGAAAAAAAAAGAAGAAGAAGAAAAAGAAGACATTCTGACAGTTCTTTCAAGCAGTCGGTTGCTCTAAATGAATTACCGAAGGGAAGAAACGGTAGAGAAGGCAGGATCACAATAAACACTGGGTAATTTGAGTGGCTGTGCAATTTTGGGTGAGTCACTGCTCCTTAGTGAATCTTGGTGAGAACATCAAGGATTCATCGTTGTTGCTAAGGGTGGTTGGTGGACGAGGACCCAGCTGTTCAGACCGTTGCTGCTTGTTTGGAAATATCAGGGCAGAGTGATTCTGGACAGGAGGGTTCTCTGCAGGTAGAAAGCACGGTGCTTCAGGACCCCTTGTCCTGGGGGCCCCACGGCCCCTCCTTTGGAGAATTCGCTTGGCGAGAGGGCTGGCAGCGACACCTATACTGGTTTGGTTGCAAGGCAGTTCACACACACACACACACCCTGGACAAATCCTGGGACATGTCATCTCAGCCAGCACAGGCAGGGGCGCCTGGGTGGCTCCTTCGGTGGAGTCTAGTTCTTGGTTTTCCGTATTTCTAGATACTGTGCACGCAGGCTGCTCTCGGTCGTGTTATGGGTTTGGAGGTGAGCACTGGCATCGTGACCCGGTTTCCTAGCGGGGTGCGCTTGCGTGGGGAGGGATCGGGTTGGAAGTCTCTGCTAAACTGCGCCCAAGTCTCCAGTAGTTCTGCCGCCGAGCGCTGTTAGTCATATGGTATCATTCTGGGAGAATTTATTTAAATTATATTTCAAATTAGCTTGTTAGAATAAAAATATGCTTGTGGGGAACACATTTAGACATTTGTCAACGACTAGAGAGATTTAAAGAGAAAAACACATTTTTATTCACAAGCCTGGTTGGTAGTCATATTATTATTATTATTCTGCTGGGGAGCTAGGGACAGGGACATCGCCACCAGCCAAAGAGTTTAGCCTGAGACACGTGCATTAAGAAATCTCTTGGGAGCAGAGGGCCCTGGGGTGGCTCAGTCAGCTGAGTGTCTGACTTCGGCCCAGGTCACCATCTCGCAGTGTGTGTTCGAGCCCCGCATCGGGCTCTCTGGTGTCAGCGCAGAGCCCGCTTCGGGTCCTCTGGCCCCCTCTCTCTGCCCCTCCCCCACTCACACTCTCTCTAAGAAATAAAACATTAGGAAAAAAGAACCCTCTTGGCATACAGGTGTCTTCCAGCCGAATCAAGGCTGGGCCCCCCTAAGGGAGGGGCTCTGTCTGGCCCCTTTCTTTTCGCCTTGTCCTGGGGAAGTCACAGGTAATGGCAGCTGAGGCCCTTTGTCTTCTGGGGGTGGGGGTGCAGGGATTCTCGTCTGTGGGTTATTGGGTAGGGGGTGTCCACAGGGACCCAATTAGTGAGGAATATTGCAGACCCTGCTGCTTGGGTATTGGATTCCTTCTGGGATCTTTAATTGGGAAAGCTTTTAATGGAGTTGCTCAGATACATGGAGGAAAGGAGGATTGCTTTGACTCGTATCGTCCTCGGGGAGGGAGGTGACCGAGAAGGTCCTCTTGCGGAAAAGAAAGCTCGAAAGAGCTCCCTTCTGGTAGACAGGCGTCCAGGCAGAGTTGAGCTCCTGAAGCTTGCAGAAGAGCTCTCGGATGCCTCTGAGTGACTGAAGAGAGAACTGTCATTCTCACGTGGTGGCCAGTCACCTTTCAGGGGGGCCCGGAGCAGGGGCCCCTGGCTGTGTGAGCCTGGACCAGTCATTTCATCTCTCAGACATCACTGCCTTCCTGTTACACGCACAGTGACGTGACCAAACAAGGGGATGTGTGTGAGGCCCGGCCCCGGTGTCTGACATGTGAGTGCTCAGTAGACCGCAGCCGGGTTTGTGATTGCTGTCGTCAGCGTCACCATCGTCTCTGTGTTAGGTGGGGCTCTGGCGGGTGACCCCCGAGGAACCTTCTGGAATATGTGGCCAGAGTAGTCCTCTTTGATCCTCTCCACTGCTTGGTCCCAGTCCTGAGCAGGGCTGGAGTTGGTTCCCGTCATCGGGCGACGCTGACAATGTGACGTTTGTCCTCTGAAGCCGTGCTCTCAGCAAAAAGCCCCGCGGGCTGTGCGGGTAGAGGGCGATCACTGGCAGAGGATGGGCACGGTCAGGAGAGCCCACCCACGCTTGCCAGCAAGACAGCCAGGCTGCCGGCCAGTTGCTTTCACGGGGAGGTGAAGTGCGGGCAACAGAACGGGGGTTCTCTCCCCACTGTGGGCCTCACACTAAGGACTTGCATTGCCGGTCAGGGAGCCCTTCATGTGATCATTCATATATTCATTCACTCGTTCCTTCAAGAAATTCAAGAGGCCATCCACTTTGGGGTGCCAGGGACCCAGTGATGAACGTCTGTGGTCCCATGATGCTACAGCCTAGCGGGGAAGGTGGGCGTCAAACAGACGTTACCTAATGGACAATATGGGGCCAGGGGGCCGTGTGGGCTGTGCACCCGTAGGTGTCAGGGCCACGTGTTTCCTGGCCCTCACCTGCTCCTAGGGGTCCGGTCTCCTTTTTCACCGCCCCCCCAGTCTCTTCATCAGCTCCTGCCTGACCAGTGACGGCCATCTAGCTGCTGAGTGCCATCTCTGGGCCAGGCGCCAGGAAGACAGAGGGTGGAGATCAGGGGCTCTGCCCTCCCGACAGAGAAGGATGACGAGCGGGTCATCAGGGCAATGAGATGAGCCTCATTATTGAAATACCAACGAGGATAGCATGCTTCCCTCTGCAAGAGGTTTGAGAAGGCTTCTTGAAGGAGGTGCCCTTCGAAATGGGTCTTGAAGGATGGGTAGGAGTTTCCCAGGCAGAGAGTTTGGGGTGGGATGAGTGGGAGGCATTTCGATGGAGAGAGCTGCTCACGCCCATGGGAAGCGGTGAGGCGTGGAGGTCCAGCGCAGAGACCTGGGACTCGGCCCTGCCGTCCCGCTCACTTGGCTGCATGACCCAGAGTGAGACACTGACTGCCTTTGAGCTTTGGTTTCCTCAGCTGCGCAATGGGCATACTAATAGTGCCAACATCACAGGGTGGTTGTGAGGATTAAAGGAAACACATTTTGATGTGCCGTAGCTGTGAGTCGTGGGCAGGGAGGTGAGGGAGAGCATCGAGTACAAGGCCGGGTCAAGCGCTCAGAAGGTCTGGAAGGTACAGGCAGGAGGGAAGGGCCTTTGTGCCAGGGTGTCGGGACTTAATCCCGTGGGTGTGGGTGGCAGGGAGCCAGCCAGGGGTGAGGCCACAGGTAGGGGAGTAGGCGGTCCTGGAAGCAGAGACTGAGACCTGGCGGAGGCGGTGGTGGTGAGGAGTGGGCCGTCTGGCTGAAGATGTGGGAGAGCGTGGGGGAGGTCAGGGTGGAAGGAAGGGTGGCCTTGTCTCGTAAACTGGGTGAGCTGGGAGCTGAGGGCAGAGAGAAGGAGGAGAGTGAAGATACTGGAAAAAGTGAGAGGCGGAGAGGCTGGGGCAGGACGCAGCTAGAGCAGGGCCCCCAGGGAAGGAGAAAGCCTCCGGAGGGGCCCCAGGGTCTCCGTGGAGCCCCGGCAAAGCAGCAGGAGTGGAGGCACTTGGAGACGCGGCGGGAAGGGGAGCGAGGGGCCGGGTGCGTCGGCGGGCTGGCCTCTCCTTCTCCGCGTGAGCGGACGGACTGAGCGGAGGCCCGGGGTCCGTCGGGAAGAAATAAATAGTTTGGTGCACCTGGTTTGGAGGTTGGGCAGGGAAATAGCTGGAGGCAAATCCCCATTGGCTGAGTAGCCTTGAGGGTCCAGTGGGGGGCCCCAGGGGCGTGAGTTTGTGCAGGTGCTGGTCGCCACGGCTAGAAAGCTCGCCAGCACACCCCAGGGCCGGGGAGCGGGAGCGGAGGCAGGCGGTCCCGGCCCCGGACGGTGGGCGTACAGAGACGGCCACCCCGGCTGGACGCCGAGCTCTGTGCCGTCCACAGCCGGGGACACTGCGCCGGCGGAGGAGGGGGCTTGCTCTGTCCCCGTCAATCACCCTCCTGCCCTCGCTCCTCCGAGTGGCCAGTCATTGTTCTGTTTTAATAATTCTTCCAGACCCTTCCTAAACACTGCATTAAAATTCTTGCCAGCATGTCCTCTTTGAGTAGCGCGATCTGTAGGTTTATTAACCTCTGTGAGCAGTAGATTTCCTTGCTCCGCGGGAGCAGATCATCTCTTGGAGGATGAACATTAATGTGCTGACCTGGAGGCTGAGCTGGACGCCTGGGGGTTAGAGGGAGGGTGGTGGCGGCTTCTCGGTGCCCCCTCCTGACCTAGCAGGTGCCTCAGGGATGATGGGCTGGTCGCCCCTGAGTTTCAGTCTCCACTGAGCCCCGTTCAGGCGGTGTCACAGTGGCCCAGAGTTGAGATGACCGGAGAAACCAAGTCATAAAAATACCATGTTGTGTTAGAGGAGTCTCATTCTTTTCTTTTAAAATTTTTTAAATGTTTATTTATTTTTGAGAGAGAGAGTGAGAGAGAGAAGCAGAGTATGAGCCGGAAAGGGGCAGAGAGAGAGGGAGACACAGAATCTGAAGCAGGCTGCAGGCTCTGAGCTGTCAGCACAGAGCCTGATGCGGGGCTCGAACCCACGAACCCAGAGATCATGACCTGAGCTGAAGTCTGTTGCCCAACCGACTGAGCTCCCAGGCGCCCCTTTCTCTTTAAGAAGGGCAGAGGAGGCGATGGCACCACAGAGACTTGTGCAGACAGGAGTATCTTGACTGTATGTTCTTTCACCAAGGCCTGGGAATACTCTAGAGTGGGTGCGGGCATCAGGGCACCTGCTCTGTGACCAGGCTGAAACACATCCTCTGTCATCCCGGTGTTGGCCGTCACCTGGGCACACGGATTGAACAGTTGACGTGAGCCCTTGCGAGGCATCCGGTTCTGAAGCAGTGACTTCGCCGTCATGAGTTGGCATTTCAAGCCTGCCGTAACCTCGTCAGCCCCGCCTGCCTGCGGGGTGCCCTGGGGACATGGCCCGTGTGCCCCTATGTCATTAGTCACACAAAACGTGTCATTATAATGCAGCGTTAGGTCAGCATATTGTCACAATTTGCGTCCTTCCCCGCCAACCAGACCAGAGCAGTCCAATGAAACATCAGCGCCGCATGCAGAATTTGTCATGTTCTAATGTCTGCACTAAAACAGCAGAGAGAGGGGCACAGGGGCGAGGGGGCTCAGTAGGTTAAGTATCTGACTCTTGATATCGGCTCAGGTCATGATCCCAGGGTTGTGGGATCGAGCCCCATATTGGTCTCACCGCTGACAGCATGGAGCCTGCTTGGGATTCTCTCTCTCTCTCTCTCTCTCTCTCTTTCTCTTTCTCTCTGCTCCTCCCCTGCTCATGTGCTCTTTCTGTCTCTCAAGATAAATAGATAAAAACCTGGAAAAATTAAAAAAAAATTAAGAAGCAAAAAGGACACCTGGGTGGCTCAGTCAGTTAAGCATCTGGCTCTTGATTTCAGCTCAGGTCATGGTCCCAAGGTCTTGGGATCAAGCCCCGATCGGGCTCTATACTGAGCATGGAGCCTGCTTAGGATTCTCATTCTCTCTCCTCGCCCCCCCAACCCTGCGCGCGCGCTCTCTCTCTAAGATAAAATTTTAAAAAAGCAAAAAGAAACAGGTAAAGTAAGTTCAGTGGGTTTTAAGCCAGTATACCCAAAACATCATTATTTCAACATGGAGTCAGTAATGAGTAAATCAGACATGGTCCCTCTTCCCACGGAATTTACATTTTAGTGAAGGAGAGACTCCGCTCATCTCTCCACTACCAAAAAACAAAACAAAACAAAACAGAACACGCAGTTGTAAGCGGATTTCCAAACAAGAGGCTGCAGGTTGTGCTCAGCGCTGTGGGGGAAGCTGCGACGATGGACGTTGGAGCGCGTGGCTCCAGACGCCTCCCCGGAGACGTGACATTTAAGCTGCTGCCTCGTGAAGAGCAGGAACAGGGCAGCCCCGGAGGAAGGAGGAGCGAGTGTGCAGGCCGAGGGCGGCAGGAGCTGCCTGGAGCGCTTGAGAAGTGGAAACCAGCGACACGGACATGGGAGGGCTGTGCCGGGGAGGTGGGAGAAGATTACCCCCACGCTCCGTGGAGCCCGGACACGAAGCGTGCCAGCGCCGAAGCAGGGGCCGGGTGACAGAGGACACTGCCCGGGGCTCAGACGGCGGCAGAGGCGAGGGGAAGGAGTGGGGACATTCCTCGGAGGGACGAGCTGTGGGGGAAGGGGCGGGGGAGAGGGAGGAAGTCAGGAAGATGCCGTGGTTTCTGGGTTAAGCACCCAGTAGGTGTGGGGAAGCCTGGAGGAGGAGCAGGTCAGCCGTGGGGCGGGAGAGTCAAGGTCAAGAACGCACATGTCCAGTTCGAGGTGGTGAGCGGAGCAGGGGGAAGGCAGTTCACTGTGTGCGTGTGGGGCTCAGCAGACGTCAGCCGGGGTGGGGCGAGGCCGTGGTGGAGGGAGGGTGGGCGGAGGAGCAGGGGCTGCGGCCGAGCCGGGAGCACCCGTTGCCCCGACGGACGACGGACGGGATGCAGGAGGGGTGGGTGTCTTGGGAGGAGGGCTCGGCCATCCGTGCTGCACCGCTGAGAAGTGGCCTGTGACCCGGGGGCAGTGGCGCCTGCTGGTGGCCCTGGCGTCAGCTGGGTCAGTGGTGAGGTGGGGCCGGGAGCCTCGCGGTGGGACAACGCAGGGGGTTGGCTGTTCAGGGAACAGAGTAGGGCGCTAACGAGAGGCTGCTGGTGAAGGGAGAAGGTATTAAGGGGCGCCTGGGGGCTCAGTCTGTTCAGTGTCCGACTGCAGCTCAGCTCATGATCTCACAGTTTGTGAGTTCGAGCCCCAAGTCGGGCTCTATGCTGTCAGTGCAGAACCTGCTTCGGATCCTCCGGGTCCCGATCCCCCTGCCCCTCCCCCGCTCACGTTCTCTCTCTCTCCCCCTCTGTCTCAAAAAAAAAAAAAACCCCCAAAAAAAACCCTTTATAAAAGAGAATATATCTAAGATAGGAGAGCCCCAGTACGCGTGGGTGCCGACGGGGACGACAGGGGAGCCCTGAGAAGATGGCAGACGTGGGGCTCAGCCCCAGGGAAGGGGTGAGGCAGGCGCCCTGTCCCGGGAAGGAGGGGAGGAGGCCACAGTGGGGCGGACGCCGCCTGGGCTCTGAGCGTGGCTCCTGTCTTCCCTGAGGCACTGGGGAGGGTCCTGAGCCGCAAGCCCGGGGGGGACGGGCAGGGTGGGGGAAGTTGGAGGAGGAGAAGGTGTGGATTGTCAGGGAGGGGGCGGCACCCCTGCGGGAACCCCAAGCCTGGGTGCTGTTGCTGATGGACAGTTTGAGGTCAGAGAACAGGAATTTAAACGGAACCGTGTCCGCCCAGTTTGGGGGTGTTGCCGAGTGGCTTGGGTGTGGGCCTGGAGGAGGCGGGTGGCAGGGCCCGCCAGTACGGGGATGGGGTGTTCCCGTGGGATGGGGGCAGTGACAGCCCCCCAGGCTGGGTAGGGGCCGTGGACGGAGGGCGTGAGGCCAGGGGTGGCTGGTGGAGAGCGAGTCGGGCGGTGGATTGGAGGCGTCTGTGAGGTGAGAAGTACCTCCTTGCTGCGGAGTCGCGCTCTGAGGGGGTGACCTCCCCAGGGTGAGGGGTCCCGCGGGCTCTGTGGGAGAGCACCCCTGCAGGGGCATGGGGAAGAAGGCACTGCAGCCGAGGACGAGGACCTGGGTCCAGGGTGATGAGGGTGATCCGGGTGCCTGGTGACAGCGGCGGGTGGGTAGAGAGGAGCCGGGCCGGAGCTGAAGCCCCTGGTCGGTGGCAGGAAATGACATGGAGGCTGGGGAGCTCGGGCGCGAGGCCGGTGGCTGGGATGGCCTGGCCTCTGAGGCCCTGGCGAGAGCCACGTGGCCAAGTGCGAGAGACGCGGAGCTGTGTGTGTGTGGCCGTGTGGCCCTCGGGGACTGGCCTGGTTTCGGGGAAGGCGGGAAGGTGCAGGGAGCACCCTGGCTGGGCTGCCGGTGCCTTCTGACCTCGGGACGGATTTGGGAGAGTCCCCGGAGGAGGGGGGAGTGCAGGGAGGAGCCTGGGGCCTGAGTGAGGCCGAGTGACGGAGAAGGCGGGGGAGGGGCAGTGCCCACGCCCTGGGGTGTGCTGATGGCACATCTCTCCCGGCCCGGGAGGGCCTCAGGGCCTCCTAGTTGGAAGGTGAGCCTCGTGTTGGGTCCACCCCAGGTACGTGTTCGTCCCAGACGCTGACGGACACTCTGCAGACCTCCGTCCAGTGTGACACAGCAGTAACAGAACAGGTGACTTGAGTCTCGCAGCAGAGCGGATCCCAGTTTAGATGTGCAAGGATGTCTTGCAGGGGAGCAGGGCGGGGGCAGCCTAGACACGTTCCTGGGGGTGGTTCAAAGGACTGTGTCTTTTGTTTTTTAAAGTTTGTTTATTTTTGAGAGAGAGAGAGAGACAGAGAGAGGAAGCATGAGCAGGGGAGGGGCAGAGAGAGAAGGAGAGAGAATCCCAAGCAGGCTCTGAGCTGTCAGCACAGAGCCCAGCGTGGGGCTCGAACTCGTGAACTGTGAGGCCATGACCCGAGCTGAGACCAAGGGTTGGACCGAAGCACTGAAGCGCCCTCGAGGGAGGGAGTCCTAAAGAGCGGTCTCTCCACGCAGCCCCGGGGCCTGTGAACACCCCTCCCCCAGACTCCACGGAGAATTCTGCGAATGTGCTCTTCAGGGGAGGTATTTTATCAGATTTTCAAAGGGGTCTCTGACCCCAAAGACCTCAGAGCCACCATTGACAAGACTTGGGGGTGCCTTTGGCTGGCGAGGGAGAACTGGGGCCAGGGAGGGGTGAGGGCGGGGCAGAGGAGAGCAGTTTCCATGCACACAGCCGGCCACCATCCGGGGCTCCCCCCGTGTGTCGCCGGCTTGGGGAGACGGAGGCACAGGGTTTGATCTGCGGGCAGCTGGGGCACCCGGAGCACCTGTCCCAGGTGGGGAAGGCCTCGGGCCCGTGACAGAAGTGGGGGAGGGGGGCCTCTGGCAGAAACTTTGTCCAGATCTTCCTGTTGTAATGAGTCACAAGTTGGGGTGTGGCCGGGTTCTCTCCGTCCTCGGGGAGAGCGCCCCGTGGGCCGAGCTTTGCTGGGAGGCGAGGCCCCCGCGGGCGCTCACGCGTGCAGCTCTGGGCCGTTTCTGGAGACGGGGATGGAAGATCGCCCGGGAGGGGCCTCCACCTGCTCCTGGGCCTCAGCCGAGTCCTCTGTGGTGTGGCGTGTGTGTTCTTCACGGGGTTGTGTGGGCTCCTCCCCGTGTCCTGTTCGGGGTGGGGAGCCCCCACGTGGGCCCTGTCGCCCCCACACGTTGCACCGCCACATGTCCCGCCCCCACACGTCCGCGCCCCCACACGTCCGCGCCCCCACACGTCCGCGCCCCCACAGTTTTCGGCACTGGGTTCCCTTCCCCCACTGGGGTTCCGTGGGACTCATGGGCCTGGGTTGAGCTTTCTCCCCGACGGGGCCCTGTGTCCCCGAGTGTCTCATTCCCTAAATAATTAAGTAGCATGTACGGAGAATGGGGTGTCACCCGGGCCTGGTCACGCTGGAGCCTCCGGGGGCCTGTCCATCCCACACTCCGCCCTCCATCCATCCGTTGTTTGTGTCTGCCCTGCAAACTCATGGTTGGTCTTCGGTGTCCCCTCACCGCCCCGTGACCGGCCACGAGTGAGAACAGTGGCCTCAGGCCAAGCCTGTGTCCTTGCAACCACTATCACATTGGCACTGGCTTCTGTGTGTCCTTGGTAGAAATTTCTGGAAAACGTGTGGAGAGAAGAGAAGGCCACTCCTGTAGAAAGCCTTCCCTCCAGGAGCAGTGGTGGGATCTGAGCACCGGCCGGGTAGTTCCCCGCTGTCTGCCCCTCTGGGGTCACCCAGAATCTCTGTCACCGAGGCCACAGAATGGCTCGTGCTGGGCAGGTGTAGGGCCATGCCAGATGGCCGTTATGGCGTCTTCCTCCGTTTCCCTAGAAGAGCGAGTTCAGCCAGGAGAGAGGGGAGCTGATCTTTATTGCTTATTTCCCTCAAGGTTTATGATTTATGGACGAGGAAACTGGGATTCAGAGAGGTTCAGTCACTTGGTGAAGGGGATAACCGCCGGGCTTAGTGGGGCTGGGGGCCGGGGTGTGTGTTGTGCAACTTCTGAGGCTCACGTCCGCGAGACTTCCACAGATTTCCACAGTCCCACCAGGAAGGTGGTCTTTATACAATTTGTGGGGGCCCCGGGGTGGGGGCTCAGTCAGTTAAACTTCTGACATCGGCTCAGGTCATGATCTCACAGGTCATGGGTTCGAGCCCCACATCAGGCTCCACGCTGACAGCTCAGAGCCTAGAGCCTGCTTTGGATTCTGTGTCTCTCTCTCTCTGTTCTCTCCTCCCCGCCTCTCAAAAACAAACATTTAAAAAAAGGGAAAAATAAAAGTATAACCTGTAGCCTAAATTTTGGTTTAGAAAGATGTGTCCCCAGAAAATTCTGTCAGTACACCCGTATCTTTTTTTAAGCTTATTTATTTATTTTGAAAAAGAGCAGGCATGGGGTTGGGGGGGGTCAGAGACAGAGAGACAGAGAATCCCAAGAGAACAGCACAGAGCCTGACGTGGGGCTTAATCCCGTGAACTGTGAGATCATAACCTGAGCCAAAGTCAAGAGTTGGGTGCTTAGCCGCCTGAGCCCCCAGGGACCCCAGTCGGTACACCTTTAAAAGGGAGGGTTCACAGCTGTTCATGCATCTGTCCGAGTGTTCCACAGATTTCTCCCGCCCAGAATCTACTGAGCCCGTGTTCTGTCTTTCCTTCCTTATCCCTCTGTCTCCCACTGTCTCCCTGGGTTCTTCTCTTCTCAGACTTCAGTGGACGTTCTCAGAAAGATGTAATTCTTTTTTTTTATTTTTTATTTTTGTTTATTTCTGAGAGAGAGGGGCAGCGTGAGCAGGAGAGGGTCAGAGAGAGAGGGAGACACAGAATGTGAAGCAGCCCCAGGCTCCGAGCTGTCAGCACAGAGCCCGACGTGGGGCCCGATCCCACAAACCATGAAATCATGACCTGAGCTGAAGTTGGACGCTTAACCGACTGAGCCCCCCAGGCGCCCCAGAAAGATGTAATTCTTTAGTGTTGTTGAAGCGAACGCTGTGATCACATGGAGAGGCGGGTTTCCCGTGACGCGGTAGGAATCTGCGTCTCCCGTAAGTAAACCTCCGTGGGTCTGCGTCTACGGGCGATCGGCTACGTCTGTATTGGTGTTGACGGGAGCAGGGTGTGCCTTCTGCAAAACGCACGCTGCTCACCCTCTTCTTGGCGCTGAGTCAGGATCTCTCCTCTTTGTCAGTGGTCCACACTCTACGTGGCTGGCTGCTCTGTTGGCTCAGAGATGCACGGAAGCCCTTCCTTCCCTCCTCCCTCCCTCCCTCCCTTCCTTCTCTCCCCCCCACCCCACCAGGTGCTTGAGCTGTGTTGTAGCCGGGCTGTCTTGCCCATTACAAACCTAAGTGGGGAAGGTGTCTCAGTGATGTGGTTTTCAGGCCTAGTTTTCCAGTGAAAAAGCACTTTGTCTCCATAGAAGTTGAGGGCTTCAAGACCCTTTGCCCTAGGTGAGGGCTCACATTGAGTCTGAAGTCATGAAATTTGGTGTTCTCCATGCATCTTCTAAAACTTGTTTGGTTTATCTCTACGTCCCTTTCCCTGGAGCAGATCTCTCACCCACGAGTAGTTAAACTAACCCTGTGAGTGACAGGTGCACCTTGGGAGAGGAAGTCACAGCCCGGATTTGCAACCAGATACCTAGATCGGACCTCGTTAAGTGTTTTTTGTTGTGGTTTGTTTTGTTTGCTGGAAGAAGTTCATGGTTGAGGGTCTTCTAGGTAATCTGTTTTTAAAATGAACAATTTCAAGTGGTCTCTGGAGCCACTCTTGGTAACAGGGAGCGTCAGTTTCCCCTCCTGTGTAGGGTCACGTCTTCGCACGACGTGGCAGAGGCAGAGACTGCTGTACATGCTCCAATCTCTGTGTCCCAGGGCTTCTGGTGTGTCCTTGGGCTTATCAGAGTCAACAGCTTAATTTAGGTCACCTGGGTCACGGTGGCAGCCAGTGGAGCAGAGCCACGTTTCAGGTGGAGGTGACCCTGCAAACAGCAGCGAGCCCGGTATTGGATGTCTCACATCCTGCCTATGCTCCAGCGCCTACTCAGTTAGGTAGTATTTGCCGAGTACCTCCAGGAGGTAAGTAAGATTTGCCGAGTACCTCCGGGGGTGACTAAGATGGATTTGGCCCTGTCCTTGTAGGGAAAATGGATGTTGAGTAATTACAAAACAGTTCATTATAGTCCATCCATTCCACAAGGACTCGTTTAGTGTCTATATTTGCACTTAGAGCTATTCGTGTACTGAGGATGTCAGGACCCAGACAGACAAGAAGCCCTGTCTGCAGGAAGCTTATGTCCGAATGACACACACGATAAATTAAAGTAGAACACACAGAGGCGGCTGGATGGCTCAGTCGGTTAAGTGTCCAACTCATGATTCCGGCTCAGGTCGTGATCTCACAGTTCATGAGTTCGAGCCCCACATGCTTGGGATTCTCTGTCCCCCTCTCTCTGCCCATCCCCTGCTCACTTGCTCTTTCTCTGTCTCAAAATAAATAAGCTTTAAAAAATAAGTAAAATATAACACGTAAAGTTTGTGGTATAGGGGAGGAATACTTTTCCTCTCTTCCTTTTCAGGTTCTTCGCTGGTCTCATAATTAAAGGGACATAAAACAGATTAAGAAGAGAAAACGTTAATTACATAGGGAGCCCCCAAGATGTGAGGCTCAAGGAAGTGACCAAAGCTCGAAGACAAAGAAACAATAAACTTGTGAAGAATCGAAGAGAGAGGTGTGAGCTTGCTGCTCTGAATGAGTGAATGAGGGAGGAAGTAACAGAGTGTGGGTCTTCAGCCTTCAGAGCCTGGAGCCCCATCTCTGGTGCTAAGGACGCCTTTGGCCTCCTGGGCAGGAGGACACCTTCACAGGGAGACTCACCTTCTGCTTTCCGGGGACAAAGAGTCAGGTCATCCTTCTACGTCCTGATGTTTCCAAAGTAACTTTAGGGGCACGTGGCGGGCTCAGTAGGTTAAGCATCCGACTCTTGATTTCTGCTCAGGTCATGATCTCCCTGTTTGTGAGTTTCATGAGTTTGAGCCCCGCATCAGGGTCTATGCTGACAGGGTGGAGCCTGCTTGGGATTCTCAATCAATCTCTCTCTCTCTCTTTGCCCCTCCTCCCCTAAAATAAATAAACTAAAAAAAAAAAGTAACTTAAATTAAAAATAACCAGTATGGGGCACCTGGGTGGCTTAGTCGGTTGAGTGTCTGACTTTTGCTTAGGTCATGATCTCGCGGTTCGTGGGTTTGAGCCCCGCGTCGGGCTCTGTGCTGACTGCCAGCTCAGAGCCTGGAGCCTGTTTCAGTCTGTGACTCCCTCTCTCTCTGACCCTCCCCTGCTCACACTGTCTCTCTCTCTCCTAGAGATAAATTAGAAAAAAAAAAAAACATTAGAAAAAAAATAAAAATAACCAGTATGCCAAAGCGTTGTATTTGGGGGTGGCGGGCGGTAAGGGCCGTGGGAAACCAGCAGGTGACGGTGGTGGCCGGAGTAGGAGAGGCTGGGCTGGACGGGGTGTCTGCTGCCGAGGGGGCCACGTGAAATGAAGATTCTGGACAGCTTGGAATTAACAGATACAAGGCAGGTTATGACTGAGGGTTGCAGGGCTGAGGGGAGAGAAAAGGCTCAGCACCTGGGGGTGGGGGGAGGCTCATCTGTGTGTATATTGAAATGACAGAGAATCAAGGCAGGAATCGTGTAGGAGGGAGGCATGGGGCTCAGGAGCTAAAATCATCGAGAAGTGAGGGGGAGTGACACGGGGTTGCAGCTTGGCTGTGGCGAGGGTTAGCGGATGGGGAGAGGCGGGGCGGTGGACGGGGCAGGGTTGGTGGATGGGGAGGGGGGGTGGTGGAGGGGGAGGGGTGGTGGACGGGAGAGGTGGGGTGGGGGGCGGGGAGGGGTAGGGGTGGTGGAGGGAGGGGAGGAGGGTGGGGGAGAGGGGAGAGGTAGGGGTGGGGGAGGGGAGGGGTGGTGGATGACAGCCAAAAGAGGAGAGATTGAAAGCTGGGGAGTTTTGGGGGGGAGGGGAAGAGTTGCCTGCAGGGGCAGCGAGGAACCGCTCAGAGCGGGGGTTACAGGCGGCAGTTGGGGTCTGCGGGCTGCTGTGATTCTATATTTAGAATAAGTATGTGTTTGCTCTTCTTCCCATCCCTGGCACGGAGCTCAGAAAGGTGTCTATTGTTATGTTAACGAGGCGGCTTTTGGAAGAGCCCTGAGGTGGGGGGCTGGCGGTTGGAACTTCCAGTTCCCCCTTCGCAGGGGGCCCCGGGCTGGAGTCTGCATCCTCACCCACAGCTCCGTAACGCAGCCTCCAGCCTCCGTGAGGGCGGTTTGGAGGGCTGCTGGGTTGGTGAGCACGTGGAGATTTGGGGAGCGCGGTCCACGCCTGTCCCCACGCCTCACTCTGCGCATCCCTTCCATCTGGTTATTCCCGAGTGACATCCTTTTGTGACGAACCGGTGATGTAGTGAGTACAACAAAGTTTCTCTGAGTTCTGTGAGCGGCTGGAGCAGATTCGTGAGCCTGAGAGGGGGGGTGGGAACCTCCTGGGACAGCTAGTAAGTCAGGAGCACAGGTGACAGCCTGGACTTGCAGGTGGCGTCAGAAGTAGGAGCCAGGGGGCGGTCACTTGGGTTGGAGCCCTTTGTCCTCGGGGTCTGACTCTGTCTGCAGGTGGCCCGTGTCAGAGCTGAGGCTCAGAGGACTGCTTGGTGGGGGTGGGGGTGGGGGGGAACCACACATTGGGCAGCATCTTAGCTTGTCTGAGGAAGTGCCATTTGAGAGGGTGGCCAGTGGGAACGTGTGGTCCATAGACGGTCAAGAGGGAGCAGGAACGTTCAGGGCCGCACTCTGAAGGAGGCCTGCCTCACCCTGGAGGAGGGGGAGCGGGGGCGTGGAGCGTGCGAGAAAAGGAGGTGTCCTCAGGTGTCTGTTTAGTGCTGTGGGAGGAAGAGACCTGTTCTGGTAGCCGGAGGCAGCAGGGAGACCCTGGGGGCCCCCGCGGGAGGTTTCCTGTGGCCATGCGGGGGTGGGGGGGGCGGGGGGCTGTGGGAGCCGCATCCTACTGATCTGGTAGTTGGCTGATCAACATGGTCCAGACAGGCCTCAAAGGCACCTTTAGGGGCCGTGAGATGTTGGTCAGGAGCTTGAGGTTTCGGGGAGCTCAGGCAGAATTCTCTGGGCTCTCTGCTGACTATTGGGACTTGGGGAAGGCCTGTGGGGCTGCTGCAGGCAGACAGCTTGTGTGAGAGACGGATAGGGATGAGCCTGTTTGCTCAGAGCCCCCCACCCCCCGGTGTTCAGGAGCGCCTCAGCCTGACCGTGGCCGTGGGCGGGAGCGGCAGGGCCGTCGAGGGCGGGGGTCAGCAGAGCCCCGGTGTGGACGCCCCTGGGGGCGCGCAGAATGGATGGGTGCCTGAAGCCCTGTGTGTTGGGCTCAGGCGGCTTAGGTGACTCACTTAATGACTGTGGCAGTAGCGAGTTACTTTCCCGTCCCCCCCTTTCTGTTTTCCTGCGCAAAGCGGGCCTCAGATGCTGATTTCTCACGGTGGGGAGGTATCAGGTGAGCTGGCAGTGCCCAGCAGGACGGAGGCACCGCAGGTGGCTGCACCTGCCCCCGGGAAGGCCCTCTCCCTCCCTCTCCCTCCGGAGGTGCTGCTGAGCCGGCAGGGGAGGGTCGCGGCCTTGCTGTGTGACCGCAGAAAGGCTGTTCCAACCGCAAGAATGCACAGAGCATGGGTCTCACTCGCGATGTGAGCGTGCACGGAAACGCACGACTCCAAGGACGGGCGCCTGATGCAGAGCCCTCGGAGAAGATAGAATCAAGCAGGGAGAAGCCTGCACACGGCCATCTGGCCCTCTGGAGGAGACGGGCGACGTGTCCTTGGTGCACGGGAACAAGCACGCGCTGTTCCGGGGCCAGACTCTGGGCCGCACGCACGCGCCCCCGCTGGCTGGCACCTGCCGGCCGCCTCGTCCTGCGAACAGCCGAGCGTCAGACCTTCTCTGCGAGACGGAGGAGCCCAGAGAAGATGCACACTGGACGGGTTGTATTGGAGGCCACACACAGCAGAGGGACGGGGAGACACGCCAGACTTCCGTCAGGCGTTGGCTTCTGTCTGCTGCGACCTGCTTGCACTCTGGACGTCTTCCTTCCAAACCTGAAGAAGTAGAACGTATCTGCTGGGCGCTTGCTTCCGTCCCCTCGTGTTCTGTCTCTCTCTGTCTCTCTCTGCACCCTGCTCTCCTTTTTTTTTTTTTTTTAAACGTTTGTTTATTTTTGAGAGACAGAAAGAGAGCAGGGGAGGGGGAGAGGGAGACACGGACTGTGAAGCAGGCTGCAGGCCCGGAGCTGTCAGCACAGAGCCCGACGCAGGGCTCGAACTCATGAACAGTGAGATCATGACCTGAGCTGAAGGTGGACGGACGCTTATCCGATGGAGTCCCCCCAGGCGACCCCCTCTCTCCCTTTCCTGAGACACGTTTACCGCTGCCAGGCTCCGGCTGTGACACGGCTCAGAAGGTGCGGTCTGTGGCCTGCGAACTCACCTGGCAGAGTTGTGCTCCCGGGCCAGGCGGGGCACCCTGGGGGAGGTCGCCCGCGCCGCACACTGGGGGTTGGGGAGGACGTTGCCCATGGGGAAGCCATAAGCCAGCCCCCCCCAACCATCTTGGGGGGAAAGCGTTCCCTGGCGGCTCTGCCGTACAAAGCGCTTGCGCGGCTGCCCAGCGGGGACCGCCGGGGTCCGGCAGCTGGCAGCCCGCCCCCCGGGCCCTGTGCCACTTGAGTTCCCTCCGAGCTCCTGGCTTCCGCTTCAAGCTCTCCTGCATCAGCACCCTGCGGGGCTTTGGGAACGAAGACGGATCGCTGCCCAAGGGGGCTCAGCCCCCAGTCTGGGGGGCGGTACGGCACAGGACTAGGTACCCAGAGATGAGGCAGAACAGGAGGGGACGGAGAGCTGGGCTGCAGGGAGAGAACGCGGTAGAACCAGGTGCTTCAGGGGGAAGAGGTGACCGGTGTGCGCTTTACCTTGAAGGATGGAGGGTGCTGATGGGTGGGGGTCCGGCACGCGCGAGAGGCATCGCCCGAAGGCACAGGCACGGGGTGAGCAGGGACTTGTGTCAGGCCCGGATGTTGGGTACGGGGATCAAAGGGGAGGAGACCACGAAGTCAGGCTCCCTGGGGAGCTGCCTTCAGAGCCCGTCGGAGAACAGCAGGACGGGGGCTATGCCTGTGGGTGGCGTGAATGGGGCGCGGCGATCACGGCACAGGCTGAGGGCATCAAGTGCAAACAAGGCTGCCTTCGTTCGCGGTCACCGTGTGAGGTCTGCCGGGGCTGACTTTCCGCGGGCTGCGGCCTCGCGCTGCTTCCGAGCCGCACACGCCTGGCGTTGTAAGCGCCGTGGGCGCAGGCTATTTTTGTGCTCCTTCAAACGCCCGTGTTTATTTTTAAACCGGGGCCTTTGTAAAACAGGGATGTAGCCTGCGGGCTTTGCTTTTGAGTAAAAAGGTTCTCTTGGACTGATGGAAGCAGCCAAAGATGTTCTCGATTTAAAGTTGTCCCATCTTTTCATTTAATGCCTCCATGCATGCGCTCGGGCATTAGAGGGAAGGCCACCCACGTACTTTGCTTGTTTAAAAAAAATCCTGGAAAGAGGAAACCTGCGTGCAGTTTCCCACTTCCTTAACCTGACCTGGCAGATCTGCGCCGTGCGCAGCGGGGCTCGGACAAGGGGGTCTGCCCGAGTCGGAGGTCGGACAAGGTGGGATGTGAGTCTGAACCCTGTTGTACCACCACCCCACCCCCACCCTCGCTCAGCTCCCACCACCAGGAGCCGAGGACTAGGGGCTTAGAATAGAACGTCTGTTATCTCTTAAGCATATGCAGGTTGTAACTGAAAAATTAATGAGAGTAACTTAGAGTCCAAGGTGGGAGATTCAGCACAGGCACTTATTTATGCCTTCCCTCCCCAGAACCCATTAAAACGATAATAAAACGATTACTAAAAGCATAATCCTAGGCTGCAAGGTGAACCGCGGGCAAGTAGCAGGAGCTGAGAGATGGCGGCGCGTTTCCAGATGAGAGGAAGCAGGCAGAGGGACGGGGACGCCAGCGGTGTCAGAGAAGCCTGGGGGAGAGCGGAGGGGCTCTCTGCGGGCCAGTCAACCCTGCAGACCCCAGAGAGCCTCTGCTCAAGGCCACAGGTCCAGCCCAGGCCAGGGATGGGACGTCGTGCTAAAAGCTGGAAATGTAATCATTTTTTTTAAATGTTTATTTTTTGAGAGAGAGAGAGGGAGACACAGAATCTGAAGTAGCCTCCAGGCCCTGAGCTGTCAGCATGGAGCCCGATACGGGGCTTGAACCCATGAACTGTGAGATCATGACCTGAGCCAAAGTCACATGCTCAACACACTGAGCCCCCCAGGCCGCCCTGGAACTTGAGTTGACGTTCCCAGGGATACTGTGTTCATGAGAGAATGAGGACACGTGAACTTACCGGCAGAGTCCAGGCCGGGGCTGTGGGTTGGCTGGCGTCGCAGGAGTGAAGCCTGCGCTGGCCTGGCGTGGCCCCGGGGCGGGCAGATGGCGTCCGAAGCCGTGGTCCTGGGTCTGACCGGCTGGGGTGAGCACGTGGAGCGCCAGAGCATCAAGGAATCAGAAAGAGGGAAGAGCCGGCAAAATGAACTTCTCATCAGATGCAATGGGTGCGGGACAGGAGTGAGGCTCTGAGCGAAAACCATTTGTTAACTACTGAAAAAATAATTTTTGTATCCGGTGTGGTTGACTGAAAAATCCCCCCTGTCCCCCCCCCACACCCCGTAGATATTCCATCTCAATCTCTGCAACCTGTAGATGGGACCCTGTATGATAAAAGGGTCTTTGCAGAAGGGATTCAGGTGGGGTGTTGAGATGGGGAAAGTCTCCTGAATGAGCCCAGCAGGCCCTAAATGTGGTCACAGGTGTCCTTGTGCGGCAGAAGCAGAAGACAGAAGGGGATGTCAGGACCTCAGAGGGAGCGATTTGAAAATGCTAAGCTGCGGGCTTTGAGGCCGGACAAGGCTGGACGTTGAGCCTTCCCTAGATCCTCTGGAGGGAGCACTATAGTTGCAGCCCTGGGATATTGCCTGCGGGCTCCTGGTCTCCCCACTGTGAGACAACAGGGTCCTGTTGTTTAAAGCCACCAAGTCAGTGCCGATTGTTGCAGTGGCCCTAGGGGACTGACACACCTCACCACACCAATTGGGTATAAAGGCAATTACATTTTTTTAATTTATTTTTTTTTTTTTTGAGACAGAAAGAGAGACAGAGCACCAGCAGGGAAGGGGCAGAGAGAGAGGGAGACAACAGAATCCGAAGCAGCTCCAGGCTCCAAGCTGTCAGCACAACGCGGGGCTTGAACTCTTAAACCGTGAGATCATGACCTGAGCCAAAGTCAGACACTCAACTGACTGAGCCCCCCAGGTGCCCCTATAAAGGCAGTTACAGATGTGCAGGTCCTTAGGAGTTACTTCCCACTCATTTTGAGGGTCCACACCAGCAAAACAAGGGTGCACACCCTGAGGAGGCAGTGGGAGGCAAAGAGAAATTTGGTGGCTTCCAGGAGTCCAAAGAAAAGAACTCCCAGACAGACGGCTGTCAGCGGGCCTCCGCAGCACCTGGTGCAAGTTAGAACTGAGAGTCACTGGTTCCAAGAATAATATCTTCGGGACAGACGCTAGAATGGATTCTAGACGGTGGACAGAACTCACAAGAAGCTGGAAGACAGCAGGGCTGTGGGGGGATGAGCTATGTTTCTTTTTCTTAGTAGAAAAAAAAAGGCAACAGAAAACTCCACAGAAAATAAAAACAAGCATGTCCTATTCCAAATATGAGGCACACTAAGATATTGCCTGCTTAATTTAAGATTAAAAAAAATTTGGGGGGCTCCTGGGTGGCTTAGTCGGTTAAGCATCCGACTTTCGCTTAGGTCATGATCTCGCGGTTTGTGGCTTCGAGCCCTGCGTTGGGCTCTGTGCTGACTGCCAGCTCAGAGCCTGGAGCCTATTTCAGAGTCTGTATCTCCCTCTCTCTCTGACCCTCCCCTGCCCACGCTGTCTCTTTATCTCTCTCTCCTAGAAATAAATAAAAATATTAAAAAAATTTTTTTTTAAGTAAACTCTATGCCTAACATGGGCTCGAACTCACAACTCCAAGATCACGTGTCACCTGCTCTACCCACTGAGCCAGCCAGGTGCCCCTATACTGCCTGCTTTTTGAATGGTTGGGAGAGCACTAATAAGAAGCTTCTCTTTGACCTTGATGCTAGGAGCTTTTTTCCTTTGAGGAGCACTTGGCTCTCAACACTGGAACTGTACAGGAAGAAATATGAGCCTGGCACATTTCTTGGCTCTGCAGGGAACAATATTTGTATAGTCATAATAATGTTCTCTATTTTAGGTGGTTACACAGTCCTCTTGTGTGAATTTATTGACTTAACTCTCCCTGATACTGGACCTTCCATTTAATTTCTGGTTGACCTTTTCATAAATAATGCTGGAATCTGAGGTCCACTTGACCCGTGAAGCCTCTTTGTTGGAAAAGTTGGAGAACCGAATCGTCATCCTAGGAATGTCTCATTGTGCGTCGGGAGGGCAGGGACCTCACGTGCAAGAGTGATGGCCCGGTTCTGAAGGAAGGTGGCTCCTTAGTGTGCTGGGCACCAGGCCAGCAGCCCAGCATGCCCATGGGCCTCTGGATCCTGTACTGCTGAGAGCAGCCTGGTGCTGCTTCCTGGAGCAGAGGCCTGCAGGCAGAAAGGATCCAGACACAGAAAGAGGCTATTCTAGTCAAGTTTGGTGTTTCCCAGTCTTTTTCTTTTTTTTTCTTTAAAAAAAATTTTTTTTAAATGTTTATTTTTGAGACAGAGAGCCAGAGCTTGAGGCAGGGAGGTGCAGAGAGAGAGGGAGACACAGAATCTGAAGACAGGCTCCAGGCTCTGAGCTGTCAGCACAGAGCCTGACGTGGGGCTCGAACCCACGAACCGCGAGATCATGACCTGAGCTGAAGTCGGACGCTTAACCGACTGAGCCCCCCAGGCACCCCGTCCCAATCTTTTTCAGTGTCACAGACACATGACACTATTTGTATGGCGCATGAGTAAACGGGCAAGACCAGTCATGGTCAGAAGTGACCCACTGGCCATTCCAGGTGTCTCAGGCTCAGCTCTGCACCCGGAGGCTCAGGGAGACCCTTGTCAACAGTTGCTTGCTCCCAACCCAAGGACACGCAAAGGCACTCCTTCTTCCAGATACCTCCGCACATCTGCCAGGCGCCAGCTGTTGCACACATCCATTTCTGGGAGCACCCGGAGATGGACGTCCTCGGAATTGTATGCTGTGTGCCGTTTGAGGCCACTGCTCACGCGGAGGCTGAGGCCCGGGCCACGGGGTGCCCCAGGTCCCGGGGTCTCTGGCTTGCCGGTGTCGGGAGTCCCTGAACAGGGCTGCGAGCAGAGCCTGCCGGAGGGGGGCGGCGCGGGGGGGCCCAGGCAGAGCTCAGCCGAGGCTGCTGGTACAGGTGCCTCTTGACACCAGTCCCCGGAGGAGAACAGGGGTGAGCAAGCCCCCTGCTAAGGTGGGCCTGGTCCTCAAGGAGTAAACCGAAGTGAGGCCCGGGTGGGAGGGCAGTCTGGGCTCCCCAACGAGATCGCGCTGCCCCGCAGGGTCCCCGGCATCTCCTCTGGTGGCCACACCCGAGCCCCAGTACCTGCACCTTTGGGTGCTGGCTTCCTGTGCGCCGTGCTCGCCGGGGGTGTGGTCGGGCGGGCGGTACCGCATTCATCCCTGTCCCCGGGCGGCTGCTGGAGATTTGAAGGGTCCACAAGTCAGACGTGTGGGTGACACGGCTCCAGCGGGCCTGCCGGCTCGCGGCCCCTGGGTCTTCTCCGCGGATTCTCCGTGACCCCCGCTGGCCCGCGGGGAGGGCCGCACACCCATCCGTCATGCAGGTTCTGGCCTCGCGGCTGGCCCCGGGCTGACCCCAGGGACTGGAGGGCGCCCGATTCGGGGCCTGCCCCTGACTTGTTCAACTGGTTTACACTTTTGCCCTTGACGATTGTGGGAAATAACAGGAGTGTTGCCTTGCTGGGCACAAGCGATAGAATTTCCACGTCACATCAAAGCCAAAGAATTTAGCAAATGCTGTGGACCTGCTGCGTCTGTGGAACCGCAGCCATCAAGGGCTCCCCCTCCCCCACCCCACCCCTGCCCCAGTCCCTTCCCCCTCCTCCCTCCACCTCCCCTTCTTCTACCCGTCCCCTCCACCCCCCCGCCCTTCCCCAGCCCCTCTCCCTCCCCCCTCCCCCACCTCCCCACTGCTTTCACCTCCTGGGTGCACTCCAGTGTCCTTGGGCGCAAAGGGAAGGGGCTGTCCAGCTATCCCCGCCCAGGGGCCTGGGAAAGCAGGGACAGGTGTCCATACTGTCTCATTATTTCCCTGAGACAAAGGGCAGTTGTTCAACTTTCCAACAGCTTGAGCTGGTAACGAATGTACCTTGTCTTTGGCTGGAATCCTATCAGTCCTGGAGGCCACCTTGCTGAGATCCTGCTGATTAGAAAGCTGTTTGGCAGTTATATGTGACTTTGATCAATAAGGAGAAGAGAAAACCGGTTTTTCTTTCATAAATACCGCCTGGAAGGCCAAGCTCTTTCAGTAGATGAGGTCCACAGGGAAGACACAAATAATAAATGACTACTTCCTGGTCACGAGGTTGGAAACCAGCGGGTTAACTGTGAGGTGGAATCAAGCCCGAGTAATAACTGAAAGATGAGGGCTCTGGCTTTTTCTAGAGCAGCCCCTGGTTTTGGAGACACTCAGCTGAACACCTGGGCACTCAGGGGCACCTTGTGGGCTCCGGTCCCTTGGTGCCAAGTTTCCAACCAGCTTCTGTCATCTCTGTCCCTTTGCTGTCTAAACTTTTTTAAAAACCACGTTCTTGATGGGGCACGTGGGTGGCTCAGTCTGCTAAGTGTCCGACTCTTGATTTTGGCTCGGGTCATGATCTTGTGGTTTGTGAGTTCGAGCCCCAGTTGACTCTGTGCGGTGCAGAGCCTGCTTCGGATTCTCTCTCTCCCTCCTCTCTCTTTCCCTCCTCCCCTCGTGCTCCCTCCCTCCCTCTCTCTCTGTCTCTCAAAATAAATAAACTTAAAAAAACCAACCACTTTATTGAGGTATAATTGACCTGCAAGAAACAGTACATGTTTAATGTGCATATTTAATGTATACAGCGTAACGAGCCCGGAGATATGTAGACACCCATGGAACTCTCACCACTATCTGTTCCAAAAACTTCCTCCTTCCTTCATCATCCTCATTTGTGTGTGTGTGTATATGTGTGTGTGCTCGCGTGTGCACAGGCTAAGAAGTTACCATAAGTCTGCCCTCTCTGCAAATTTCTAGGTATACAGTGTCCTATTATTAACCATAGACACCATGCTCTAGAAAGTTCTTGCCTCTCTCCATCTGTCAGCTGTGGTGCTGGGGCCCCCTCACACGGTCTTGTACGATCCATGTGGTTGTACATTTGACCTTTAGCTTGGGAAGCAAGGGACGCCATTTCACATTGCATGCATTCGATAAACCTGTTCTCTGTCCTGTCAGAGAAAACTCCAGATGCGTGCTCGCCATGCCACAGTCCTTCCCCTACACACACAGGTGCTCCAAGCACACACAGGTAGGGTGCTCCCTGGATTCTGAGACCGTGGCCGTGGCTTGTTTCCTGGGAGTATTCTTAGTGTTTGGCCTAGCCTTCTTACGTAGCTGTGTAGTGAATAATTGTTTAAAAACATGCATTTGTATTAGTATTCATATTTGTAAGAATGGAAGCACAGTATGGTGCTGGTTTCTACCTTATCTTTCCTCTCACTACTAAGTCCTTCACACCCACAGCCCTAGCGCTGGCCGGCTTGTGTGGGAGTCCTGCAGCCTGTAAGGTTGTTGGGTTTTTTCCTTTCTTTTTCTTTCTTTCTTTCTTTCTTTCTTTCTTTCTTTCTTTCTTTCTTTCTTTCTTTCTTTCTTTCTTTCTTTCTTCCTTCCTTCCTTCCTTCCTTCCTTCCTTCCTTCCTTTCTCCTTCCTTCCTTTTTTGTTGTTTGTTTTATCTTCTCTGAAGCAAGAGACTTGGAGTGACATTCAGATTCTTCAAGGTCTAGCCCATTCTGTTCAGAAGGATCTGGGACTCTGCCACGGTTGGGGGCCTCCTGATTTTATAACTTCTGGGTGTAAATCGTTGAACTGTGCTGAGGTAGAGAAGAAATCATAATGGCTAAAGAAAAAAGAAACATCTTTCCATGTTAGTAAGTAGGCACTTACAGTTTGTAAAGGCTGAATGGTATATGTTGCATGGATATATGGTTCTTTCTTGAGCGAGTGCCTCACTCTGGAGCCTGTGGATTATTTATGAGGTTTTTGCATATATGTATGTTTCTTTTCATTTTCTGTAGATAGCACTTGGGTGGCTGTCCTTTTACCTGAGTGTCTTTGCATACCCTCCTTTGTCACCCCTGGGTAGATTCCTAGAAGCGAGCACTTGGCTTCAGGAGTGGACAGTGTTAAGCCCTGGCCTGCATGGTGATAAATTGCCTACCATCAAGTTACATCTATTTGTAACTCACAAGAGACAGGTGCATTCTACTCTGACAGCCTGGATTTTTATCAAAAATTTTTATTATTTTTTACATTTTTTATAAGCTTCTTTTTTTTTTTTTTTACAAATAGTTTATTATCAAATTAGTTTCCACATAACACCCAGTGCTCATCCCCACAAGTGCCCTCCTCCATGCCCACCCCTCCTCCCCCCCACATCCACCAGTCCTCAGTTTTTGTCAGCATTCAAGAGTCTCTCATGGTTTGCCTCTCTCCCTTTCCCCACCATTTCCGCCCTTCTTCTCCCCCTTGGTCCTCTGTTAAGTTCCTCCTAATCCTCCTATACGTGCACACATATGATTATAAGCTTCTTTTTGAGAGAGCATGCACACACAAGCAAGGGGGACAGAGGGAGAGAGGGGAAGACAGAGATTCTGAAGCAGGTTCCAGGCTCTGAGCTGTCCACGCAGAGCCCGACACAGGGTTTGAACTCATGGACCGCGAGGTCAAGACCTGCAGCCGAAGTCAGACATCCCCCAAGGGACTGATGGGCTGATGGGCGCCTCCAACAAAATCTGTTTGTTTGTATCACCTTAACCGTTTTTAGGTGTGCAGTTCAGGGGTGTGGAGTCCTTCACGTAGCTCTGTGACCGTCACCACGGCCCATCTCAGAACTTTGCAACTTTGCAGCAGGTGATCGAGTTTTCCTTCCCAGTCTTTCCACTTTGAAGCTGAAAGGCTCTCATTGTTTTTGTTCACTGTGTCTCTTTCACCGGGAAGGTGTAAGTTGCTACTGCGCGCTGTGGGCGCGTGTCTCTCCGGGTGGACCTCGGTCCTTGTCCGTGGCTCCGTGGAGCTAATCGGCGCTGTGGACCAGCCCGCCTAGAGAGGCCGTGCCCACAGGTGCCAGCCCTGGCCGCCACCCTCACTGCTTTCGCCCATCCCACTCGGCCTGCCCGCCCCCACGCTTCGCCTGCCCATCGGTGCGGTGCTTACCATTCGTGCTTTCCTCCCGCCTTCGTGCGCTTCTCCATCTGCTCTTCCCGCCCCATCGTCCTGAGGACGTCACTCCCCCCCCAACACCCCCAGGAGCCGCGCCTCGCACTCTGCTCTCACGGTAAAGTAGACTTAATGTAAAGTTCATCGTTTTAACTCTCTCTAAATGTATTTGCAATTCAGCAGCATCAGGAACATTCCCCGCGCTCTGCACCTGCCACCACCATCCACCTCCGGAACTTTTTCATCTTCGCAGAGAGCAACTCTGCCCCCACTAAGCAGTAACTCCCACTCCTCCCCCCGCCCCGCCCCCCGCACCTACCCTTCTTCTTTCTCTCTCGATGAATTTGACTTTTTGATTCACATGAATGGAATCATACAGTCTTTATCCTTTTTTTTTTTTTTTTGAGAGAAAGAGAATGAGCAGGGCAGAGGGGCAGAGACAGGGAGAGAGAGAATCCCAAGCAGAGTCCGTGCTCAGCACGGTCCCACCACTTGGGATTATGACCTGAGCCAAAATCAAGAGTCAGATACTCAACTGAGCCACCGAGGCACCCCCCGAGTTTTTAGCCTTCTGTGTCTCACTTAGCGTAACACTTTCAGGGTTCGTCTGCGCTGTAGCATGTGTCAGAATTTCTTCCCTCTTATGTCCAGTGCTGTTCCATTATATGTTCATCCACTCGCCTGGCGCTGGACACTTGGGCTCTTGCCTCCCCTTGGAGTCGTGCTGCTGAGAACACTAGCGTCCAAGGATCTGTTTAGATCCCTGCTCTCAGGTCTCTGGGGCGTGTGCCTCAGTGTGGAGTTGCGATAGTTCCCTGTTTAACTTTTTGGAGGGAACAGCAAACCTTTCTCCGCGTGCTCCGCACACTTTCTGAATAAATGACAAAAAGAGATGGCAGCTGAGATGTCCCAGGGCACCCGGCTGAGGGTCGGTGCTCTGCGGGGACCCTGAACCTGGGAGTCTGCACGAACACGAAGGGGCCGGACAGGGGCCGGGAAAGAACTGGTTCCTAAGGCTCACACAGCTTGACTGTGTAATTGGCTGTCTGCCTGTCCTTAGTTGACTCTTCCGAGCTGTGGCTTCTGTGTCTGTAAGGAAGGTGGCCACAGAGTGCCACTTGCTGGGATGAAATACCAGAAGTGAGGACAGTGGCTGAGATGAGGGGACAGGATGGTTGTGTGCTCTGGGCTGTGGGTACCAGCTTAGACCGTTGGGCCCTGCCGGCAGGCACCTCTGGCCAGGAGCAGCTGGGGCATTCCTAGCTGCAAAAGGGAGGTTCTAGAAAGATCTGGAGCTCGCGTCTCCTTGCAACTCAAGCCTCTCCACAATTGTCAAAGTAACTTAGAGGCAAAGTAAGAAAAGTGGAGGTGCTCCCTTAGCACTGGGGGGCTTCTATCAGCCTCCCTCCCGCCATGGCTCAGGGATGCTGAGCTGTAACTCTGTCCAGGCCACTCCAGACAAGCAGAGAATGGCAGCACCCAGAAGGGCATCTTTCCCGCCTTGAGACGAGGCCTCCCCGCCGTCTACGGGTTGGCCTGCGTCTCCCCAGGTTGCCTTACGGAAAAACCATTGGCTGCACTATTTATTGGACTCCTTTCTTGCCTCTCTCTAAACCCTGCCTGTGTTTTCCGTATTGCTAAAAGCATGGAAAAAAATTCTCCTGTTAATAAGAGGCTTTGAAAGAGGCAGGCTGGCTCCTTCCTTGGGCTCCAGCAACCAAGAAAGGCAGTGGAGGCACATAGCACACATTCTGTCTGCTGGGGTGGACGTCCACGAGTGTCCTTCTAGAACGTGCTAAGTATCTGTTAGCCTCCACTCCTACACACGAGGATGGCTGCGATCAAAAAGGCAACGACAGGAGCGCCTGGGCGGCTCAGTTGGTGAGATGTCTGACTCTTGATTTCAGTTTCGGTCATGATCTCACATTTCTAGACTGGCAGCCCCGTGTCGGGCTCCATGCTCTCAGCAGAAAGCTCTCTGAATTTCAAGCCCTCTGCTTGGAATTCTCTCTTTCCGTCTGTCCTGCCCTTCCCCCGCTTGTGCTCGCTCTCTCTCGCACGTCCTCTCTCTCTCTCAACATAAATAACAACAACAAAAAAAAAACACTGAAAAAAAAGAAAAACACCAAAAAGGCAGTAAGAAGTGTAGGGGAGGCTGTGGACAAATCGGAACCCGCCTACGCTGCTGGTGGGGCTGCGGGATGGGGGCGGGGGGTGTCCTGGAAGTCAGCCTGGCGGCGCCTCGGAAAGTTAAGCCTGGAGCTACCCCGTGACCCAGCACTTCCCCTCCTGCACACCTGCACGCCCAGGAGCCAAGGAAACATACGTCCAGGTAAGTGAAGTACACACGTAATTCCTGGCGGCGGTCTTGAGAACGGCCGAAGGGCCGAACTAGTGCATCTGTGCACCCACTGATGAGCGAGGAAACAACGTATCCGTGCGGTGGACCCGCGTTCAGTCGTAAAAACTAATGAAATAGTGATACACGCTACACACGGGTGAGCCTTGAAAACGCTCTGCTCCATGAGAGAAGCCAGGCGTGGAGTGCCGCACACCGTATGATTGCATTTATATGAAGCGTCCAGAACAGGCGAACCCAGGGAGACGGAAAGTGGATGAGCAGTTGGCTGGGGCTGGGAGGAGGGACGATTGGAGCAGGGAGTACGGGTTTGGGGGGAAACGGTGACGAAAATGCTCTGAAATGAAATAGCGCTGATGCTGTACGATTAGAACTGTGCACGGGGGTAGTTTGATGGTGTCTGAATTACAGCTCCGTAACAATAACGTAAAAACTATCTGTTGTTTACATGAAATTTAAGTGTAGCCGGAAATCCTGTATCGTGTGTGCGTGCGTGCGTGCACGCCAGATCTGGCACCTGTGTAATTGCCAACTGTTTTTTCTAGATATAGTTTTTTGTAATACATAAAATATCCTAATAGCCTGAGAGACCAGTTGATATGTAAATGGAAACACCACAAATGTGCTTTTGAGGTGTGTCCGCACTGTTGGCTCTGTGTTTTACACCCTTTGCAGTTGACTTGGCAAGTTAGCAGGCTCTTCACACCATGTGTTTTTAATTTTATTCTTAAGTGTTTACTTATTTTTGAAAGAGAGACGGAGACAGAATCCTAAACAGGCTCCCAGCTGTCAGCACAGAGCCTGATGTGGGGCTCAAATTCACAGACCATGAGAGCTGAAGACCATGAGACCACCTGAGCTGAAGGTGGTCGCTTAACCAAGT
This sequence comes from Proteles cristata cristata, assembly GCA_017311185.1. Taxonomy (NCBI): domain Eukaryota; kingdom Metazoa; phylum Chordata; class Mammalia; order Carnivora; family Hyaenidae; genus Proteles; species Proteles cristata. The sequence goes on along the minus strand of JAESUZ010004070.1, from coordinate 685,685 downwards.
CACTTAGGTGCCCCTATTTATTTTATTTTTTAATGTTTATTTTATTTTTGAGAGAGAGAGAGACAGAGTCCGAGCAAGGGAGGGACAGAGACGCAGAATCTGAAGCAGGCTCCAGGCTCTGAGCTGTCAACACAGAGCCTGATGCAGGGCTCAAACCTACAAACCGTGAGAGTATGACCTGAGCCAAAGTCAGACACTTAACTGACTGAGCCACCCAGGCGCCCTCCAGTTTTAGTTTTAAACAGAAGTGAGTCCTAAGAAGACAAAAATAGCTTTTGCCTCTCAAACCCAAATTCAGAGTAGTGGCCATACACTCAGCGAGGGTTGGCTTCTTGAGAAGTTACTAGAATCCCGAAGCTGCTACCCAGGACCATAAAGGGGAAATATGAACCATTCAACCAATTTGCCAGAACCCAGACTAATTTGACCGGTAAAGGAGAAAACAAGTCTCAGACTCCTACATTTTTTTAAACTTTGAAAAGGTTTTTCTTTTAATTGTGAAGGCACACAGATATTCTTTTTGAAGATTTTTTGTTGAACTTGGTGATCGTAGAGAGACCACTAGACTCTGGGCCAGTTGAGCGACGGTCGAAAAGGGATTGTGTGTCCTGCATCTCCGCCTGTAGTTAACATTCCTTTACCAGGTCGCTGTTAGTAACAGAAAAGCATTTTGCACACCTCACAGTTCATCTTCCCTCCGGGAGGTTGTATTCAGAGTGAGGGGACTTGTCCCAGGTCCAGAGGCAGGGTGAGCAGCCCCTACTCGAAGACCCTTGCCTGGAATCCCCCCCGCCTCGTACGGAAGAGAGACCACACAGTTTGAAGTTGAAGGAGCCCCTCTACTCCGCAACGCTGTCCCCTGACGGGACAGAACGGGATAAAATCCAACCCTGTTATGTCCCTGAGACAAATGAAGACCGTTAAATCAGCCCACCGTTCAGATCTCTGTCATTTGGTTTTCCTTTCCCAGAAAAGGCAGGCCACCGTGGCAGCCCTCAATAGCACGTGAAGCCAAGTGGTTTTGGGGGCGACCGGTGACCCGAGGGCTTGTTCGAGCTCCAAGACTTGGCTGGTGCCTCCCTGGTCAGTGGTCTGTGGCCTCCTTTCTCCCTGCAGGCATTCTGAGTGGCGTCACCGACCCAGTGAGCTCCCCAGTGCAGTCCAACCCCACTGCGTCACCCCAGAAAGGGATCCTCTGTGCCAGATGGTCCGGAGGCAGGCCAGGCCCAACACGACGCGGACCTCCCTCGACGGCCCCGGACGCGACACGTGGCCACCGGGTCTTTTTTCTCCCTGTCCTCTTCCACATTCGATCTTAAAACAAAACAAAACAAACAAAAAACCAAAGTAGTGTTTTTGCAATTTAACTCCAGTTCGGTACAATCCAGGTACATAAAATACACAATTCATTGATTTTTTTTTTTTTTTAAATATTCAGAGCTTGTGCAGCTGTCCACGCCATCTGACTGTAGAACAGTTTTATCCCTAAAGAAACCCAGAACCCATTTGGGGCGCCTGGGTGGCTCCGTCAGGTAAGTGTCCAACTTCGGCTCAGGTTAAGATCTCCCAGTTGGTGAGTTCCAGCCCCGCGTCGGGCTCTCAGGTGAGATCTGCTGTGGGCATAGCGCCTGCTTCAGAGCCCGCGTTGGATGCTCTGTCCCTCTTCCTCTCTCTGCGCCTCCTGTGCTTGTCCTCTCTCTCTCTCTCTCTCTCTTTGAAAATAAACTTTAAAAAATGTTAAAGAAAAAACCCAGAACCCATTAGCAGTCACTCCCCATTCTCCTCATTTTTACTATAGACGAATACACAAGCCCTCAGCATTTGAAATCGAGAACACTATTTTTCCAGTCCTTTAAGAAAACCATTTCATCGGCTGTGATCGGGCATAACATTGCCGAGTCACACCCTCCTATCAGGCGGGGCACGAAGTCTTGTGTATTTTGTTTTCATCGTCGTGTAACGTGAGCCTCTGTGCGCAGATGGATTACGGCAACGGGAAGGAAACAGGCTGCTCCTTCGGCAGTGTTTTCTGCCCTCCTGAATTAGCTGCTCCGGGATTCATTAATCGTTAGCACTTGGGCAGCTCGCCACCTGGCTTTTTGGAAATCATCACTTGGATATATTCTGATTCTTGGCTTGGTGCTCCCAGTCTGTGAATCATAGAACTCTGCTTTTTTGTCTCAAACTCCCTTTTTTCGTGATAGATTCAGATGGGGTGAGTTTTGGTAGCACAAATGCTCAGTATGCCACATACGGGATAAAATCAGGGATACGTGTTAGAATCCCAAGACAGTATTGCCTTCCCGAGGCGGAATGTGAGCAGAAGGTGCCCATCGATGTGATGGCCAGTTTGCAGGTGGAGATCGCACACTCGTGTGTGGCTCCAGTGACAGACGCTGGTGCGTTCACAGCTCGCAGGTGATTTCCAACAGTCTTGGGTAGAGAGGACCGCTTCTTAAAGGTGAGCTGAATAATGAAGAAAACCAATTATCCAGATGCATTTAATGTTTTTTTTCTCCACATGTGTTTGTGGAATGTATTTGAAGAGCAAAGAGCTTTGACATCAGTTTTCCAGGGAGCACAGTTGGGAGATGGGGGCCCCCAAGGCAGAGACTGATTTCCTTAGTGTGGCATTCCGAGTGGCGGGTGTCCGGCGTGGGCCTGCCCTCGGGCCTCATTCTTGTCCCCTCTCCCGGAGCCATGCGCACAGCAGTGCTGGCTTGTCTCTGAGCACAGTGTTTGCACCCAGAGAGTCAGTCCCTCCACCTCCCAAACCCAGCGGATTGGTGGGCGTGCAGGAGGGGGAGGTTCCTGGGCAGGGACAGAGGGATGCCATTTGAAGATGGGGTGGCATTGCAGTATTGCTGGTGAGGTGGGTTTTTTAAAAAAAATTTTATTTAAATTCTAGTTAACATACAGGGTAGTATTAGTTTCAGATACACGGTATGGTGATTTCAGCACTTTCATACGTCACCAGGTGCTCATCACAAATGCACTCCGTTTTTGTTTTTGTTTTTTAATGTTTATTTTCAAGAGAGAGGGAGACAGAGCATGAGCAGGGGAGGGGCAGAGAGAGAGAGGGCGGCACAGAATCCAAAGCAGCTCCAGGCTCTGAGCTGCCAGCACAGAGCCCGAGGTGGGGCTCGAACTCCTGAACCGTGAGATCATGACCTGAGCCGACTGAGCCCCCCAGGGCCCCTCTAGTGCACTCCTTAAGCCCCATCACCTACTTTACCCATCCCCTCACCCGCCTCCTCTCTGCTACCCAGTAATTTGTTCTTTAAAGTTAGGAGTCTATTTCTTGGTTTGTCTCTTTTTTTCTTTGTTTCTTAAATTCCACATGTGAGTGAAATCACGTGGTATTTGTCTTTCTCTGACTGACTTGTTACACTTAGCATAATACACTCTAGCTCCATCCAGGCCGTTGCAAATGCCAGGGTTTCATTATTTTTTTGTGGCTGAATAATATTCCATTGTGTTTATACAGCGTCATCTTTATCTGTTCATCTGTCAGTGGACGCTTGGGCAGCTTCCATAGTTTGATAATGTTTAATATGTTTGATCATAGTTTGATAACTGTAAACATCGGAGTGTGGGACGCTGGAGTGGCTCCATCGGTTGAGCATTTGACTCTTGATTTCTGCTCAGGTCGTGGTCTTGTGCTCGTGAGATTGGGCCCCATGTTGGGCTTTGTGCTGAGCATGGAGCCTGCTTGGGATCGTCTGTCTCTCCTTTCCCCTCTGTCCCTCCCTCTATTGTGCTCTCTCTTCCCTCTTTCCTTCTCCCTCCATCCCTCCCTCCCTCCCTCCCTCTCTCTCTCTCAAAAAAAAAAAAAAAAAAAAGAACGAGCAACAACATGGGAGTGCATGTGCCCCTTTGAATCAGCATTTTTTGTACCCTTTGGATAAACAGTAGTGCAATTGCTAGGTGTTGGGGCAGTTCTGTTTTTAATTTTTTGAGGAACTTCCACACTGTTCTCTGCACTGGCTGCACCAGTGCGCATTCCCACGAACAGTGCAAGAGGGTTTCCTTTCCTCCGCCTCCTCGCCAACACCTGTCGTTTCCTGTGTCGTTGCTTTTAGTCACTCTGACAGGCATGAGGTGCTGCTGCATTGCGGTCTGGGTTTGTATTTCCCTGACAATTAGTGATACTGAGATCTTTTCACATATCTGTTAGCCATCTGTGTGTCTTCTTTGGAGAAGTGTCTGTTCATGTCTTCTGCCCATTTTTAATTGAATTACTCATTTTTGGGGTGTTGAGTTGTCCAAGTTCCTTATATATTTGAGGTACTAACCCTTTATCGGACATGGCATTTGCATTCATCTTCTCCCATTCCATACGTTGCCTTTTCGTTTTGATGATTGATTCCTTTTCTATGCAGAAACATTTTATTTTAATATAGTCCCAGTAGTTTATTTTTGCTTTTGTTTCCCTTGCCTCAAGAGCTGTATCTAGAAAAATGTTGCTACGGCCAATGTTAGAAAATTACTGCCTGTGTTCTCTTCTAGGATTTTTATGATCTCAGGTCTCAGGTTCAGGTCTTTAATCCATTTTGAGTGTTGTGTATTGTGCAGGACAGTGGGCTAATTTCATTCTTTTGCATGTGGCTCTCAACTTTGCCCAACATTGTTGTTGAAGTGACTTTTTCCCATTGCGTATTTTTGCCTCCCTCCTTGGTTGAAGATTAGTTAACATCATAATCGTGGGTTTACTTCTGAGTTTTATGTTCTAGTCCATTGACCTGTGTGTCTGTTTTTGTGCTAATACCATACTGTTTTGATGACTGCAGCTTTGTGGTATAATTTGTAGTCTGAGATTGTGATGCCTCGAGCTTTGCTTTGTTTTTTCTTTTCTTTTTTTTTTTAAAAACAAAAAAAAAATTTTTTTTTCTGAGGGAGAGATACAGCATGAGCAGGAGAGGGTCAGAGAGAGAGGGAGACACAGAATCTGAAGCTGACTCCAGGCTCTGAGCTGTCAGCACAGAGCCCGACGTGGGGCTCGAACCCACGAACCGTGAGATCATGACCTGAGCCGAAGTTGGACCCTTAACCAACTGAGCCACCCAGGTGCCCCTGCTTTGTTTTTTCAAGACTGCTTTGGCTCTTCGGGGTCTCTGGTAGATCCGTACACATGTTAGGATTGCTTGTTCTAGCTCTGTAAAAAAATACTGTCGGTATTTTGATAGGATTGCATTAAATGTGTAGATTGTTTTGAGTAGTATGGACATTTTTAACAATATTTGTTAATTTGTTCTTCTAATCCCTGAGCATAGAATGTCTTTCCATTTCTTCGTGTCTTCAACTTCATCAGTGTCTTAGAGTTTTCAGAGTGGTGTTTTTTTCCCCCGACAGTTCTTTAACTAGATTTATTTCTAGAGTATCATCATTTTTGTCAGTTTTGCATATGACACATTTTTAAAGTAAGTTTTTTCAGCTACACGTACAAAAAAGTGCCTATATAAATTATAAGCGTAAGGCTCAGCTCAGGGAGTTTTCACAAAATGAGCACAACCACACGTCCATCACCCAGATGAAGATAGAGAACATCTCTTGCACTCCAGAAGCTTCTCTTAGGTCCCTTTTAGGTGTCAGCTGGGTGACTTGTGTTCTACTTTCTCTCTTGATCTTGGCCTTGTCTTCCCATAATCTGTTTTCCTGCCCTGCATCCTCAGAGGAGCCCCCCCTTCCCCATGCGGATATCTGCCTTCCGCACCTGCTCTGCTTTGCCGAAACTCTGCCTCTTCTCCTCCTCCTCACTGTCGAGACCTCCCCCCCCGCCACTGCTCGGGACCGCCACCCCTCTCTGAGACTCCTGACCCTTCCCCAGAGCTGATCCGGTGGCCCCTCCAGGGCAGCCCGCAGCCTGTGAACCAGTCCTGGAATGGGGTCAACCCCACATCACAGTGGCACCCCCCGAGAATGTGTGCGGAGGGCCCCCGGATAATCACCAAGCCCTCTGGGGTATAAGGCGGTTTTCTTAAAGCCTGCCAGCATTCATCAGGGTCTCTTCCTCACCTCTGATGTCAGTGTGACCCAGAAAGGGAATCCCCAGTCCGTGGAGGAGGAGGGTGTGTGACAAATGTGACTTACATGAGATCCCTCATTTATCAGTTTTGTTAATCTGGGCAGTTTGGGGGCAGGCAGAAATAACTTGAACAGAATGGGTCCACTGTGGCCCACTTGGCAGAGCAGGTAAGGACGCAGGTTGCTCGTTTGCCCCGGAGAGCCCCCAATCCCTTGTCATAATGGGGGAGTGGGGTGTGTAGAATGAGTTCCATCCCCCCACTGATGAGGGGTTCCTGCATCACACGCTCAATTCCTTGGACTTCTGTTTCTTTTTTTTTTTTTTTTAATATTTTTTATTTATTTCTAGGAGAGAGAGAGAGAGAGACAGTGTGAGCAGGGGTGGGTCAGAGAGAGAGGGAGTCACAGACTCTGAAACAGGCTCCAGACTCTGAGCTGGCAATCAGCACAGAGCCCGATGCGGGGCTCGAACCCACGAACCGCGAGATCATGACCTACGCAAAAGTCGGACGCTCAACCGACTAAGCCACCCAGGCGCCCCCTTGGGCTTCTGTTTCTAACAGTGTTCTGTTCCATCAGTCTGGTTCTCTGTTCAACACCTCCTTGTTTCATGGGCTGTAACTTTATAATAATATATTTCAGGATCCGATAGGGCTAAATGTCCTCGTTGCTCTTCATTTTCAGAACTTGCATGGCTGTCTTCATATAGTAAGTTTTCCACATGAATAACCCTATTCTGTTCTAAAACGTTCCTGTTGATAATTGTGACAAATGTATGTATTAATTTAGGGATGATAGAGATCTTTATGTTGACTTGTCCTATTTAAGAGCAGAATGTGTCTTACTGAAGGGTGCTTTAGAAGTTCTTGGGACACCTGTGTGACTCATTCGGTTGAGCGTCCGACTTTGGCTCAGGTCATAATCTCGTGGTTCATGTGTTTGAGCCCCGTGTTGGGCTCTGAGCTGACAACTCAGAGCCTGGAGCTCCTTTGGATTCTCTGTGTGTCTCTCTCTCTGCCCCTCCCCTGCTCATACTCTCTCTCTCTCTCAAAAATAGATAAAAACCTTTTAAAAATTAAAAAAAAAAGTTCTTAATTTTGTGGAGGTTAGGGGCAGAGAGACAACGAGAATCTTAAGCAGGCTCCGTGCTCGGGGCAGAGCTTGACCCTGGGCTCAATCCCATGACCGTGAGATCATGACCTGAGCCAAAATCAAGACACTTAACTGAGCCACCCAGGTGCCCTAGAGGTTCTTAATTTTTTAAATACAGTTCGCACATCCTTCTTCAATAGATTCCTAGAAATGGTATGATTTTGGTTGCTACTGTCCATGGGATCTTTAAAAACCCTTATCACCTATGTGGTAAGGCTGTTGGTTTTATTTGATAATTTTATAACTAGCCATCTTGCCGAATTTTATTATTCACATTCACTTGATTTTCAGTTGCTTTTCCTGGGTGTTCTAAGTGTGCGATATTATCTGTGAGCAACAATAACTTTACTACATTATATTTATTATGGGGATTTTGTATGAAAGCAGAACCACAGGATGCCCAGGAGTTAGAGTCTTTGCACGGAAGAATGTACTAGAGGAACCTTTTGCCCATTATCTCCCTTTTGACCCTCTCTGTGTGCGATGCTTTGGAAATTTGAGCCTGCCGGCTAGTGGCCTTAGGAACCATCTAGAGCAAGAGCTAGGGGCCAGGTGAGCCCAGACTGCTGGTCGCTGTGACAGGTGCTCAGTCCTGGGCCTGTGGCCTGGGGGCACAGATGAGATGTCTCAGGATGCTCTGAGGGCACTTGATGGACGGATAGAAGCCTCTGGCCAGCGGTGCGGGGGTGGACATGTGGGCTTAACGCAGGGCCCGCGCACATGGACAAGTGGAAATGCAGGTGATTGTAAGTGTCCGCAGGAAAACAGTGGGGCCCTCTGGGGAGGCACACCGGGGGCTTGCAGACCATCCTAGTGCCCCTGGGGGGGGGGGTTCCGATGGGCATAGCAACAGGGTACGCATTTGCAACGGGGTGCACCGTACCTTACCGTCCACCGGGCTTGAGGGCACACGTTTCTCTTGTCGTGTGTGAGTGATGTTTGCAGGGGTCAAGTCTCAAGGTAGATAAACTAGTTAGGGTGTCCTGTGAGACTCTGAGACTCCATTTAAATCGCTGTAACATAAGTTCTGGATGCTTTGTTTTCATCCCAATCAAACAGAGGTAGGAATCATAAGAATCGTGACGTTTTGCAGATTTATCTCAGGAAAAGCTTGGAGTTGAGCAATGCTAGTGAAGGATTATAATAAATTAAAACATCATTTTCCCTTCTTTTTATTTTTTCTCGCAAAAACTGGTCCCTGCCAGTGCTTTGCAGAATGATCTTACGCAGCGCCAGGAATCGTTCAAAGCGGGAGCCTCTGCTGAGTGGGTTTCATGTCCCAAACATACGTATGCTGCACAGAGTGTCTAATTATTCTTGGGGACAATTACTGTCAGGTTCCAAAATGTGTTCAATGAGCAGCAATTGGTGTTTATTCAGCTCTAAAAAGACTGTGCGAGCGAACAGTAGGTTATATTGTCTGCCTAAAGAAACGTTTTGCCATCCGGAAACATCTGCTTTCTATTTAAAGCGCTGGAGAAGGAACGGGAGTATTTTTGAAATACACTCCCTAAGCATCGAACACCAAAGAAAGGAGAATAAAATTGGGTATGAAGGTAGTTTCTGTTCTCTGATACACACTCCCTGCAGCTTTTCCCTGCTGGGAAGGAAAGGTGGCCTCCTGGGTTGGAAAGTTCTGCTTCTCTTGGATTTTTCTATTTATACTGATTTGCACACTTACAGGAACTGACTTCTGTGCCCTAGTTCGAGCATTTTCGCTTTTTCAGGTGATCTCTCAGAGCTAGGGTCTGCATTTCTGAATTTTGTGGTCTGGTTTATAGACTTCTCTGATTTTGCCCATAAAGATGCCAGGGTTTGTGGTACGTAGGAAGCATTCTCTGGAGGTCATGTACTAGTTATCTTTTGCTGTGCAGTAAGTTGTCACAAACTTGGCAACTTAAAACAAAACACTTGCTCTGGGTCTAGAGTCTGGGCATGGCAAATGGGGACCCTCTGGGTCTCTTAGGAGATGTCATTAAAGTGTCAACAGGGGCTGAGATCTCATCCGAACACTCAACCGTGGAAAGATCTGACCTCAAGCTTCTAAGCGGTGGTTGGCAGAATTTTAGGTCCCCAGGGCGAGTTGGACTGAGGGCCTCCTTCTTCTCTGGCTGTTGGCTGCAGGCCACTCTCCGTTCCGGCAAATGTGGGTCTCAGCACGGCATCTTGCTTCACCAGCGCCAGCAAGAGCACCTGCTGGCAGTGCAGAAGCTACACTCCTCTATAACTTACTTGCACAATGACGTCCAGTCACCTTTGCCATATCCTTGTGGTTAAAAGCAAGTCCCAAGTTACCACCCCCCACCACGCCCCATGCTCAAGGGAGGGGGCTTACATAAAGGCGCAATTACCAGGAGGTAGGATCGTTGGGAACCACATCAAAAACTGCTTCCTGCAGACGGCGGTTAGAGAGTGCGGCATAAAGGTTAAGAGGGAGGGTGACCACGTTACTTCAAACCGACTTCACATCTCACATCTACCACTTACTGTGTAACCCAAGGCAGGTCCTTGGCCTCTCTGAGCCCCCATTTCCCCGCCTGGACACCTCCCCGAGAGGATTGTCATGTTCCTAAAGGAGAGGTCACATGTCAAACCCAGCAGATGATAAGTGGTCATTAATATTAACTACTGGCTTTTAAAAAAATCCTCTCCTCACCCTTTTTTAAAAAAAATACCATTAGAGTTTTGAATTTTATTTTATTTTGTTAATGTTTTTTATTTATTTCTGAGAGAGAGAGAGAGAGAGAGACCACGTGAGCAGGGGAGGGACAGAGAGAGAGGGAGACACAGAATCTGAAATAGGCTCCAGGCTCTGAGCTGTCAGCACAGAGCCCGATGCAGGGCTCGAACCCACAGACTGTGAGATCATGACCTGAGCTGAAGTCAGACACCTAACCGACTGAGCCACCCAGGCGCCCCTAGATTTTTGAATTTTAGAAGAATTAAACTGAACTGCCCACTGGCCTCAGGCTTGGTTATTCATGTGGAAATTTCAGTACTGTGGGTGGTGTCTTGGGCATAAAGCTGCTTCCAGCCCTGCCCTGGCTTGCCCAGCACTGAGGCCGGCAGGGCCCTGGCCTCCCCTCCCGGGGCTCCGGGCCTCTCCCCACGCCGGAGCAGCCATGTTCCCTGCAGAGGCCTGACCATGGCCAGCTGGGCCGCGGCCACCAAGGGTGTGACCTTCTGGGTCCACCGTGCTCTTCTGACGCCCTGGGTCATCCCCACGGTGACCCACGATGGCTGGGGCAACCTTCCCGGAGCCGAGCGGGCAGACGTGGAGATGGGCGTCTTCCTGTCTGTATGTTCACCTCGACCTGAGTCACGCCACACAGGTGACTCTCAGCTTTTGCTTATCCCTGGTCGGGAGGCTCTCCCGTCTCCTGTCTCTCTGTCTCTCCCTCCCTGTCTCTGTCCACTTTGCTCCCCTCACTTCCTCTCTCCCGCGGGCCTCGGGGACACAGAGTGCTTGCAGGAGGCCACTGCACGGAGCTGTGCCCGTCCTGCCCGGAGCACCCCTGCCTCACCGCCTCCCCACCCTGTGCACCCAGGATCCTCTTCTTGGTGTCCCCATAGTGCCCTTCGGGCCGGGGAGGAAGTCCCTGAGTCATTCTGTGTCCTTCAGAGTTAGCTGTGTCTTTCTGGAGGAGAGACGCCAGCCAGAGGGCCACTTTCCATCTTTTTTCTAGATAATTCTCTACGTCTAATGTACATATCTCCCCAGCTTCTTTGGGGATAAAAATCACCTGGAGCCCTTGTTAAAAACAGAGCTGCCCAGGGCGCCGGGGTGGCTCAGTCGGTTGAGCGCTCAACTCTCGATTTTGGGTCCAGTCACGATCTCCTGGTTTGTGAGTTTGAACCCCACATTGGGCCCTGCTCTGAGATCGTGGAAGTGGCTTGGGATTCTCTCCCCTCTTCTCTGCCTCTCCCCTGCTCATTCTCTCTCTCTCTCTCAAAATAAATAAATAAATTTTAAAAATTAAGAAAAAAAATAGACCTACCCATCCCCTCTCTGTTGACCCAGGTTCCTGGCGGGTGTGGGAGGTTGGCGCTCAGGGTCTTGCATTTTAATCGAGTGGCCCAGCTAACTCCATCAGAGGCTCAGGGAACCTGGTCTAACGGTGCTGCAGCCCAGAGCCGATCCCTCTCCCTCAGCGTGGAGGACACGAGGGAAGGTCTGAAAGCCGGGCCCTTCCCCAGCGAGGGCTCCCGCCTGATCCACGGGCCCTGCCTGCTTGTTCACACTTGGTGCCAGGCAGGCGCAGACTCAGCACAAGGCAATTATGGGTTTTTATTGGAGTATGATTGGCATGTAACACGGTGTCAGTTTTAGGTATACAACGCCATTTGATGTTTGTATACACTGCATCATTTCTTTAAAAACCTTTATTGTAGTCGCTGCCCTTTCAATCAGCCCCTCTTCTTGCCTGTGCAAGAGAATTCCATGTGAGCAAGTGTTTTCCTTTGTGGTGTTGTGCTTAGATGATTAGCAAAACATGGTGCCGGCATGATCGTAGCCCAGCTGGGAGATCCAGATGTCAGACTTCCCCGCATGGACTTGATTAGCACGCTCGCCCTCCACCCGCCCAGGCCGGCCCCTCGTGACAGCAGATGCGGGAAATTACAGTGAGAATATTCCTTTGTTTCCACACCCCGTCCGCCTGCCGCTGGAAGGGTGTCCGTTCAGGAACGGGTGGGTGGGTGAACTTAATCACAGCTGAGGGCAGGCAGGTATCCTAGGAGTCCACACCCCCAGGGGCCCATGTCCTGCTCTGGGATCTGGAAGGGGAGTTTCCGGGGGCAGTGAGTGCTTCTGTTGGCTCTTCTGGAAAGCTGCCCTCTCGAAATAGCTGCACTGAGGTGGCATGAATAGCATGCCCTTGACTTTTATTCTCCTGGAACAACAGTCATGAAGAACTTTCTACATTTGTCTCCAGCCACAGTTGATGGCTGGTGCTGATATTCATGGTGATAGTTTGTATTCTTTGCAGGAGCCTCAAGTACTAAATTGCTTTTCTAGGAAGACGTTTCTCTCCTAAGCAGGAGCTTTCTTTCCAGTAATGAGCCTTCTATTGGGGGGACGGATTCAAAGCCCGCTTTGCCTAAAACCACTCCATCTAGAGACCAGACTACTTAAAATTCACTTTCTCTTTGATTTAAAAAAAAATATTTTTAATGTTTTATTTATTTCTGAGAGAGAGAGAGAGAGAGAACGTGAGCAGGGGAGGGTCAGAGAGAGAGGGAGATACAGAATCTGAAACAGGCTCCAGGCTCCGAGCTGTCAGCACAGAGCCCAACGTGGGGCTTGATCCCACGAATCGCGAGATCATGACCTGAGCCGAAGTCGGATGCTTAACCGACTGAGCCACCCAGGTGCCCCCCTTTTGATTTTTTTTTTTATCTGTTTGAGCGTCTTACTCATTTCTGTTATCTCTTTTGACATTGTCAGGATTTTAAAAATTTGTCTAAGTTACCTTTTGGTTTTGTTTTTATCTCTAGTAAGTGCTTATTACATCTGTAGTGTTTTATGAATGATGGGGCTATCTTTACATCATGCTGGCTTTTCCCTCATCTTATTTTAAACACTTAAAGGATTTTTTTAAAGTTTATTTATTTATTTTGAGGTAGGAAGAGTGTGTGCACATACATGAGCAGAAGAAGGGGCAGACAGAGAGGGGAGAGGGAATCCGTGCTGAGCACAGAACCTGATGTGGAGCTCAAACTCACGAACTGTGAGATCATGACCTGAGCCAAATTAAGAGTCAGATGCTTAATCGACTGAGCCACCCAGGTGCCCCTGAACGCTTTAAGGATTTTTGAGCCAGTTTGCCTGAAGACCCTTTCTTTAAAGTTAGGTATATTTTGTAATGAGGTTGTGTTTGATTTTACATTACTTCATGAGGCATATGCCTTAAAATATGAAATGTAGGATAATACATTATGGTTTTTATCCACCTGCCTTATTTCTTTATGCTTATTATCAAGATTGAATTAATTCCACACTCGTCAGAAAGAAACCTGGAGAGTGTGCTCATTTGGTTGATAGTCACACTAAAAATTTACAGGCATGCAGAGGGAAAAATCAACAACAGTGATACAGAGGCCAGGATCTCAAAAGAGATGGATTTCCTGAATGAAACTCCTAGAACTCAAAAGGTTTATAAGTTGGAAACAAAACTGTAAGGCTCTGTCCATTATGAATAAAGTCATTGTTCATAAGATCCGTGGATTTGAGAAGTACTCACTAGAAATATAATAACAAAGTTGCAAATGGATTACAGAAGGCTAACATGGTGGCAGAATCCTCCAAAATAAATGTATTGCAGAATCCCCAGAATGCCAGCAGGATGTCGGAAAGAGCAGGGCACTCAGCAGAATGCAAGCACGTTGGACCCAGAGTGGCTTTGAAAGTGAAAAGCCCGTTAGGACGGTTGCTCGGCAGCCTCAGCGTGTGGGTCCGCTGGTGTCTCTTCTTCCTCTTATGTTAATCGTCCTCATGCATATGTATCTTTCCCAATAAACTATAAAAATGTCTGGGGGCCGCGGTGAGGGTGGGGCAGCAGTCATTAGTGACACATGAAGTCATCTTCCATCAGCTCACGCGCCTTTCTCTCCTCCCGCAGAGAACAACCCATCTTCACCACGCGGGCACATGTCTTCCAGATCGACCCCAGCACCAAGAAGAACTGGGTGCCGGCCAGCAAGCAGGCAGTCACCGTCTCCTACTTCTACGATGTCACCAGGAACAGCTATCGCATCATCAGCGTGGATGGAGCCAAGGTACCACCCCCGAGGCTGATGTTAACATCCTCGGTTCCTCCCTTCTCATCAGAGGCAGGACAGATGTGTTTGGAAGTGGAGGGGAAAGGATGCGCCCGGACCCTGATGCCTTAACACAGATGCTGCTGTTACAGTCATGACGCTGGTGTAATCACACATACTGCTTTTTTTTTTTTTTTTTCATTTAAAATTATGGTAAATGAAAAAAAAAAAGATTTCCCTGTTACCACATTGGCTTTGTAACTAGTGTTTTAACACCTGTGTAATGACTCCTCTGAGGTCCTGTAATGTTCTTAATCTCTCCCCTTCTGGTTGCCTATATAAGTGGCTTCCGTTTTTATGGTTACAGATAATGAGCATCTTTATGCAGCAGATACTCTCATTCATTCATCACACACCTAGTGCTTTCTTTCCTGTGGATATTTCCTTAAGCTGGATTCCTGAAAGTTATAGGCTGAGATAGTAACTATTTGTGGCTGAGGATGGATGTGACCAAGTTGCTTTCCGAAGAGTCCTTCTTCTAGTGCAAGAGTATTAACCCTGACCGGCCCTGGGTGTTAGATCTGGTCTAGTTTTGCTGGTGTTATTCCTGGAAGTCGAATTTTGTTACAAGATTTTGTAGTATTTCTTGAAATACATTTTTTTCCGGATACTTGTATTATTCTGCTGTCTTCCTCGATATTTTGGCCACATTGCTGTGGGAGCAGGATAAAGAAGGCATGTCAACAGAAGTATCCCCAAGTTTACAACAAAAAAAGTAGATTTGATGCTTTGTGATTTTTTTTTTCCTGTCTCTAATCTGTGTTCCTCCCACTGGATGGTTTCCCAGTTTACATTATCTGCTGCACCGGAAATTCAGTCTGTCTGGGGACCTGGCTGGCTCAGTCAGTAAAGTGTGCACCTCCCCTTTTTTTAATGTCTATTTATTTATTTATTTATTTGTTTTTAATGTTTTATTCATTTCAAGGAGAGGGAGAGAGACAGCGTGAGCAGGGGAGGGTCAGAGAGAGAGGGAGTCACAGACTCTGAAACAGGCTCCAGGCTCTGAACTGGCAGTCAGCACAGAGCCCGACGCGGGGCTCGAACCCACGAACCGCGAGATCATGACCTAAGTGAAAGTCGGACGCTCAACCGACTAAGCTACCCAGGCGCCCCAATGTCTATTTATTTTTGAAAGAGAGAGAGAGAGAGAGAGACAGCATGAGCAGGGAAGGGGCAGAGAGAGGAGACAGAGAGTCCAAAGCAGGCTCCAGACTCTGAGCTGTCAGCACAGAGCCCGACACAGAGCTTGAACTCATGAACTGTGAGATCGTGACCTGAACCGAAGTCAGACGCTCAACCGACTGAGCCACCCAGGTGCCCCTAAAGTGTGCACCTTTTGCTCTTGGGGGTCATGAGTTCAAGCCCTATATTGGACGTAGAGTTTACTTAAAAAATTTAAATAAATAAAGTCACTTACTAAAAAAAGAAATTCAGTGTATCTGAAGCTGAGTTCCCCTATTTGGCCTCTAAAACACCTCTCCATTTTCATTATCAATCATTTGGGCTCAAAAAAGTAAAGAAAGAAAGAATAAATTCATCTCCTTTTTGGTTGGCTGAATGAATCTGTCTTCGAAGTGCCTCACATTTATGCTCTTTTGTTTTATAGCCATAACTTGTCCTGAAACTGTTTTTCTTTTAACAGAAGTATAATTAGCATACGATGTGTTAGTCTCCTGTCCACGGCACACTGATTCACCACGTCCGCGCTTATCACGAGATGCGGTCACCCTGTGTCACCAAACAACATCTTTACAATATTATCCACTGTATTTCCTGTGCTGCACTCTTCATCCCGATGCCTTATTTATTTTATAACTGGAAGGTTGGACCCCCTATTTGCCCTTATTTATTTCGTCCCCCCCCACACCTGCCTCCCATCTGACAACCATCAGTTTGTTCTCTCTGTTTTTCGTTCATTTGTTTTTCACTTTCCACAGATAAGTGAAATCATATGGTATTTGCCTTTCTCTCTCTGACTTATTTCACCTCGCAAAGTACTCTCTGGATCCACCCACGGTGTCACAGATGGCAAGGTCCGTTCCTCGTGTGCCTGAGTGACAGCCCGTCGCGGGTGCTCCCCGCAGCCTCTGTCCGTGGACGGGCGCTTGGGCTGCCTCGCGCTCCGGCTGGTGTGAACCGTGCTCGGTGAACGTGGGAGTGCAGATTCCTTTCTGATTCAGTGTTTTTGTTTTCCTTGCGTAAATACCCAGTAGTGGAATTACGGGGTCGTAGGGTAGCTCTCACTTAATTTTCTGAGGAACCTGCGCGCTGTTTTCCAGAGCGGCCGCGCCCGCCTGCGTTCCCAGCGTGCACGAGGGTTGCTCTGCCCCACGTCCGCACCGACGCCTGTTCTTTCTTGTCTTTTTAATACCAGCCATCCTGGCGGGTGTGAGGCGGTATCGCATCGTGGTTGTGATTTGCATTTCCCTGATGATGAGCGATGGTGAGCAGCTCTGCATCCGTCCAAGCTTCCAGTAGCTTCTGAGCGGCCTCCCCCTCCCCTGCCTACAGTGCTTCCCGCCCTCCGCCTGCAGGCCGCATTCCAGGCAGTCGGAAGCAGGGGGTTGGGGACCCGACTGGAGGCTTCTTTGTCTCTGGGGCCACAGGGCAGGAGGGGCGGAGAAGCCCGCATGGAGGTTCCTCTAGGGAAGGTGTGCGAGACACCGTGAGGCTCCTCGTCTAATCGAGTTCTGCCCCTGAGCCGCGTGCTCTCCACGCGGTGGAAACTGCAGGTACGGCTGCCGGGCCCCGCGACCCTCTTCCTCTTCCTCCGGTTGCCACAGCCCTTCCCCCGACTCAGGACAGGAGCCCAGAAGTCCTCGTTTTCACGGTCAAGCCCCAGGACGGGCAGTGCCAAGTTCACGCGGCCGCGCCCCGCTCCTCGGGCAGCTGGGCGGCCGTTGGGTTGAGCCGGCCGCCCCCCTGGCTGGTGGCGAAGCCTGTCCTCACATCACGTCGTGCTGGCAGCCTGTGGTCTTCGTGGTCAGATCGCAAGAGCTGGCGTGGCGATCACATCCAAAGGGGTCGCAGGGACTGGGTTCCTCATCTGAGCAAGAGGGCAAGACGCGGCAGGGGCCCGGTGAGCGTGGGGGGTGGGAAGGTGCCTGGCAGTAGGTAGGCGTCTCGTGTTTGATGAGTGAATGTCTGAAAGGTGCCTTTACTGTTATTGTTATTATTATCATCATCATCATCGTCATCATTTTCCTTCTGGGAGACATAGTGATACCACAGGTGTATTACGCTTCCCTGTGCTTTTTATTTTTATTATTTTTTTCCTCTGTGCTTTTAAAAAAAATTTTTTTAAGTACATTTAGTTTCTTTTATTTATTTTTTAATGTTTATTTTTAAGAGAGAGCAAGTGGGAGAGGGGCAGAGAGAGAGGGAGACAGAGGCTCGGAAGCGGGCTCTGTGCTGCCAGCCTAGGGCCCAAGGTGGGGCTCGAACTCACAAACTGTAAGATCATGACCTGAGCTACCCAGGTACCCCTAAATTTTTTTTAATGTTTGTTTATTTTTGAGAGAGAGGGAGAGAGTGAGCAAGTGACTGCGAGCAGACGAGGGGCAGAGAGAGGGAGACGCAGAATCTGAAGCAGCTCCAGGCTCTGAGCTGTCAGCACAGAGCCTGACGCGGGGCTTGAACCCATGAACCGTGAGATCATGACCTGAGCCGAAGTCGGACGCTTAACCGGCTGAGCGCCCCCCCCCTCCAATCGCCTCCATTCTCTGTGCTTTTGAGCTAGAATCACCATGACTCTTGCCAGGATGCTCTGAGGGGGCCAGTGAAGCCGGCCCACTGTCTTTTATCTGCGGACGCTGTCAGTTCATCTGCTGTCCTTGAGCTGGGCTGACACTTCTGTCCTTTGTCATCCGAGGATACACTGGGCTTACATATAGATAAAACGACTTTTCTCAGAGGAAGTGCTTCAGTCCTATCAGCTGGGCTTTCAGGAACGTGTCGAGGCGTCAGCCGCTGTGCGGGACGGCTCTGCAGCCCCCGAAGTGCCAGGACAGCGTGGCGGACGGTGGTGGGTGCGGGCAGGCGCTCCAGCTGTGGCTGAGGAGTCACGTGGGTGCAGGGGGGCGGGCCCCCCGGCTGCAGAATGGAGCCGAGTCAGGCTCGGCGTGGGGGACCCGTCAAGTTACGGGGTCCCTCACAGAATGGGAGGCGTGGGGACGTGGGGCACGGCTGGATTCAGAGACGGAGCCAAGGATCTAGGGCAGCCCCTCCGGTGCTGTGCCTGGAGCCCACCCAGGGCTCCCGCTTTACCCCTGTGGCCCGACAGCCGTGACAGGGCCTGGTCCTGCCAAAGGGGGTGTCCTGTGAGGGAGCCGGCGGCCCCGGCTAGCGGGCGTGCGGAGACCGTAGTGCTGTGATTACTGTGACTGGCCCTCGCGGAGAGGTGGGGGTGGGGTGGGGTGCGCAAGCTTCCTGCCTTGAGAACTGGGACACAGGACGCCAGAGAGCGGTCACTGCTTTGTTTTAGGCCTTTGATCCCAAACGTTGATCCGAACGGAGGTGGCCGATGGGTCAGATGCGCTCAGCCTTTAGGACCGAGGCTCGGCGCGTGGGTAGCCGGGCCTCGGGCCTCGGGCAGGTCTAGGGCCTGCGTCCTGCCTCTGACTGCTGGCCTGGCCAAATCCGGTCCATGACCTCGAGCCGCTTGTTGGCGCTTGTCAGCCAGCTGTCCCTCCCAAACCAAGGAGTAGACATGCTGGCGTGAAGGGACTTGGAGGTCGCCGTGAGCAGAGGCCACAGCAGACTCCGCCGCTGGGTGGACCACGGCCAGCCCGCAGCGCGCTGGCTCCCCACTGAGGGAAGGTGGCGGCTGCCGTCCCACACAGGACAGGGCAGGTGCCCGGGCCCACCCCGGCTTTCGTCATGATCTGCTGGAGGAAGGACTTGGGAGGCCTCTCCTTCGCCTAAGAGCAATCGGAGCTTTTCATCACGGGAAACACCCGTACTCAGAGCCGTTCTTCGTTCTTCCAGAAACACAAGGCCTTTTCTTCTCGGGGGAAAGGCATCGTGTGCCAGCCCCACCTGCTGCTGAAGGCACGGCTGGGCTGGAGTCTCGGTGCGTCATCTCAGCCTGGCTTGATTCTGGGGGTTACGCGGGTCCATTTCTGTGCGTGAGACGCCAGGGCACCACACTCTGTCCAAGGACTGGGGACCAGGCCTGGCTCGTCGTCGGGGTCCCAGCGCCAAGCCAGACCCAGCCGCACCTCATGGTGGGACAGCCAGTGGGTGACGGCGCCAGGCATCCCCTCCAGCCCTGGGGCGGGTGTGCCTAGAGGGAACCGGGACCCGCGCCTCACTGTCACCTGTGCGCGGACGGGCGGGAGCGAGGGCGCCTCGCAGCCCCCAATTCCCCAGGGCGGCAACCTGAGCTGTTCCGTCACCACCAGCTGCGCGCCAGCAGCGGGATGGTTTGTGGCCAGTTTTTGGGCAGAACAGCCACCTCCGTCCTGCAGGAACCCTGTTTCCAGAGCCTTTGTTAACTGAGCCTCGAGGGCACTTGCTTTCATTGTGCCGGTAGCCGTCGGTGGCCCTCTTTCCCGATGGAGCTCAGCACCGCAGGCCTCGAGGCATCGCCTGGCCTGTGGGCAACGCTTGCCCGGAGCAGGTGTCTCCGCCAGGTGCTCTGGGTGGCTCTGCTGCCCTTGCTCCTGCTATTTATAGGATCACAGAAACCTGTGTCGGAAGAGACCTCAGAGGTCATCCATTCTGCAAATATTTAGCAGCGTATGCTGTGTAGTGAAGACTGCCTGACCGTGACCGTGACTGTGACCGTTCGGAGGATGTCAGCATCTAAAACCCTGACCCGCTGGTATTTCCTTCTGGGAACGTGAAATAGTTTCAAGAGCACAGCCAGGTCCCCTCCTCCTCCGTCATTACAGTTTCCTCTTCTGGATCCGAGCACCTTCTGTTAAGGGAGCCGGCATATGGAAGGGCCTCGGCACACAGTGGGTTTTCAGTGCACGTTGGTTTTTCTTCTTCCCTGATTGTGGTGGCAAAGAAAAGACAAAGTGTCTGTGCGTCCCTGCTCTGGACCAGGCCACGTGTCTGTCAGTCGCTCTAACTCAGTCCCAGCCTGTTGTAGAAGATTCGAGGGTTCTTCCAGCTTCCGTCTCCCTGGATTTGGGCACGATTCTCAACGGAGAGGAATCCAGGGATGTCTCCCGTCTGGTGCCCCCACAGCTTCCTCTGAAGTCCAGAGCAAGGCCGCAGACCGGAGGGGCTGCCTTCCGAAAACGTGGTTCCAGCGATCTGCGGGCGCTGGGTCTTCTCCCCGGGAGTCTTCTCGGTTTCTCTCTGCGCAAGTTGCAGAGGTAACTCACCAGAGAGGAGGGGTGGGCGCGGGAGACAGGAGCTCACATTAAGGCCTGTTCCCCAAGATGCTTTGTACAAAGTATCCTTCTGGGCTTCACCTTCTCCCCCAGACACCCCCCCCGCCCGCCCCGGAGGCACCGTGACTCATTCTGCTGCTGCTGCTTTTACCACCCACGGGCACCCTCCCTCCCACCCCAGGACCTCTCTCTCGTTCCCTCTGGATTTTGTCCCCACGGCTTCCTGCAGCCCTTCCCGGCTCCGCTTGGTGCTGCCATCTGCCGAGGCCTCTTCTCTTGTTCCCCTGCCTCGCCTCAGGGGACACCCCCCATTCCCATAACCCCGTAGTCTGCCAAGCGCCCCTTTCCTCTGAGGCTAGAACCCACAGGCCCAGCCCCTTCCTTTGTCCCCAGTACAACTCCCCAGTGTCCCCGAGTGTAGGACTCCACCTCCCTTTTCCAGAAGCTTCTGCTTACAGTGAAGATTAGCCTCCCTGACAAGTTTAATTTTTTTTAACGTTTGTTTATTTATTTTTCTTAATGTTTTATTTATTTCTAGGAGAGAGAAAGAGACAGCGTGAGCAGGGGAGGGTCAGAGAGGGAGGGAGTCACAGACTGAAACAGGCTCCAGGCTCTGAGCTGGCAGTCAGCACAGAGCCCGACGCGGGGCTCGAACCCACGAACCGCGAGATCATGACCCAAGCGAAAATCGGACGCTTAACCGACTAAGGCACCCAGGAGCTCCTAACGTTTGTTTATTTTTGAGAGACAGAGCATGGGGGGCAAGGGGCAGAGGAGAGGGAGACACAGAATCCGAAGCAGCTCCAGGCTCCGAGCTGTCGGCACAGAGCCCGATGCAGGACTCAAACCCACGAACCTCGAGATCATGATCTGAACCGAAGTCAGACCCTCAACTGACTGAGCCCCCCAGGCGCCCCCAACTTTGTTACATTAACTGCTTATTAGTGCCGTTTAATGTCCGAGAGTAAAGGGAACACTCGTATACCCGGCCGCCTGGTTGAGGAAGTTAGGACTTTACTACTCCTTCAGAAGTCCCTTTATGGGCCTGTCCCTAATTATGTGCCTTTCAGAAGGTTACCACTCTCTTGAAACTTGCATTAAGCGATCTCTTAATTTTCTTTATGGTTTCGCCCCCCGTGTGTATCCCTAACCCAGAGGTTAGCAAAATTTTTCTCTGAAGGGCCTTACAGTAACTTTTTTATGAACCATGTAGTCTCTGTCCAGCTATTCAACTTGTCTCTTGTGGCAAGAAAACCGCTATAGCCCAGTATGTAAATGAATGGGCGTGGCTGTGTGCCAATAAAACTTTATTTACAAAAACAGATTATTTACAAAAACAGATTATAGTTTTTTTGACCCTTGCCCTAAATAATATATTAGTTTTGTCTGTTTTTGAAGTTTATATAAATATAATCCTACTTTTGTGACTTCTTTTTTATTTTTTTGCTTAACGTTGGTTTTTTTTTTTTTTACCCAGTTTTATTGAGACATAAGTGACACACATCACTGTATAAGTCTAAGGCATACAGCATGGTGGTTTGATTTACATATATTTTTTTTTAATTTTTTTTTTTTTGAGAGAGAGCACACACAAGCAGATGAGGGGCAGTGAGAGAGGGGGAGAGAATCCCAAGCAGGCTCTGTGTTGTCAGTGCAGAGTCAGATGCAGGGCTCCATGTCACAAACCATGAGATCATGACCTGAACCGAAATTAGGAGTCAGACAATGAACTGACTGAGTCACCCAGGTGCCCCACACATGCATACATATACACAGACTTTTTTTTATATACATATATATGTATATGTTTAATTTAAGTAATCTCTACACCCAACACGGGGCTCGAACTCATGACCCTGAGATCAAGAGTCACAACGCTCTTCCCACTGAGCCAGCTGGGTGCCTCTGATTTACATATATTATGAAATGGTTTCCACAGTAGGTTTAGCTACATTGATCTCATGTGTATACAATAAAAAGAAAAGTTTCTGCTTTTAAAAAATTGTTTTCTTAAGTTTATCTATTTTGAGAGAGAGAGAGAGAGAGAGAGAGGGCGAGAGAGAATTCCAAGCAGGCTCTGTGCCGTTCAGTGAACACGTGAGATCGCACCAACTGTGAAATCATGACCTGAGCTGAAACCAAGAGTCACACATTCAACCAGGTGCCCCGAGAATGTGCATTCTTTTTCTAAAAATTTTTTTTATGTTCATTTAGTTTTTGAGAGCAGGAGAGAGAGAGAGAGAGAGCATGCACGCAAGCATGTGGGGGAGGGGAAGAGAGAGGGAGACACAGAATCCGAAGCAGCTCCAGGCTCCGAGCTGTCGCCACAGAGCCCAACGTGGGACTCGATCCCACGAACCATGAGATCATGACCTGAGCCGAAGTTGGACGCTCAACCAGCTGAGCCACCCGGGCGCCTTGTTTTGCTTCTTGATAGACAGTGTGATGGTGGACTTTCCTTAGCAAATATGTCACCTGAGACACGTGGTAAATTACCTCTCTGTGAACTTCCACGACGTCTGCACTTGGGCTTTTGTGTAGGTGTGTAAGTTCTTTTGTGTAGGTGTGTAAGGTCTGACAGGCAGTAGGTCTTCTGACGGCCATGAGCAGAAGCTGGAGAAGATACTTAAAGCGTCAGAGAAGCAAAGAAACACTATAGACGTGAGGGACTAGGATTCCAGAAAGAGAGGTGAGGACCATCGGAGATGGCAGGGCCAGGTGGCACTCTTCCTATTTTGAGAGCATTTGCCAGGCCTGGCTGCCAGCTGGGGCTGCAGGGGAGAGAGGAAGCCCACAGAAGGTGGACGGCACACAGGGCCCGGGGGGTGGCCACGGCGGCCAGGGGTCTTCAGGCCCACAGCTGGCTTCCCCACAAGACCGTGGCCAAATGGCGCTTAGAAAGCAAGACCTGCCAAGGGGTCTGGAAAGGAGCGGCAAGGCAGGAAACCCCAGAGGGAGTGGGGACTGGCCCTGGCGGCCACGCGCCCTCCTGTCCTGGGCACTCGCAGGTGCCGGGCAGAGCTGAAGCCTGCGAGGCCGTGCTTGACCCTGGGGGAGAGAGACCCGCAGAGATGTTGGAGCCTGAGCGACAGATTGGGGGCACGCGGCCCCAGGTGCATGGCCCGTTTCTCCTTCAGGGTCTGGCAGACTTGAAGGTTAGAATCTGTAAGGCTCCGGAGGAAAGCCGAAGACCTCTGACACAGCCTTTCGGGGAAGGGAGATGAAGGTGTGCCAGGCTCACAGCTAGGAGCTCTGGAGGGCCTGCCCCCCGCACAAAGTGGAGCGGAGGCGGGCTGAGCCTCGCCAGAGCTGGGACCGGGCCCTGACCCGGCACTGCGCCCGCGTGGAGTATGGATTTTCTGGTTTCCCCACTTGCCCTGCAGACCAAGAGGGCATCTTTCTCATGTATCACATGGGACCCTCACAGCGATACACTGAAGATGAGTAGACATGCCACATCGTATGCCTAGAATCAAGAGAAGCAAAACCCAGAGAGCAGAGGCAGATTCAAGCATAATCCAGACGTCAGAGTCAGTATCAGGAACGTTTAAATAACTGTGATTAATATATTCAAGGAGATGTAAAATGGACAATGTAGATGAAGGAGGATATCCCCAGAAGCTTAGAATTTTAAGTTTATTGATTTATTTTGAGGAGGGAGGAGCAGAGAGGGAGAGAGAGAAAATCCCAAGTTGACTCCACACTGTCACCACAGAGCCCGACATGGGGCTTGATCTCATGAACCATGAGATCATGACCCACGTCAAGATCAAGAGTCGGATGCTTAACCCACTGAGCCACCCAGGTTGCCCCTGAAATTTTTTTTAAGGAATCAAATGGACATCCTAAAACTAAAAAATGCAAAGTCTAAATTAAGAGTTCAGGGGCGCCTGGGTGGCTCAGTCAGTTAAGCATCCGACTTCGGCTCAGGTCATGATCTCCCGGTCCATGAGTTCGAGCCCCACGTCAGGCTCTGTGCTGACAGCTCAGAGCCTGGAGCCTGCTTTGGATTCTCCCCCTCTCTCTGCCCCTCCCCCGCTTGCTTACACACTTTTGCTCTCTCTCAAAAGTAAATAAACATTAAAAAAAACTAAATAAAATTAAGAGTTCAGTGAGTAGGCCTAGCAGCAGATTGGATAGATCAATAGCCAGGATTAGGGAACCAGTAGTCAGATCAACAGAAAATATCCAGATTGAAACAGAACCGAGAATCCGGGGATGGAAAGCTGATAAGATTGTAGACCACATCAGATGCGCTCAGGAGGTCTGGCGTATGTGGAGTTGGAGTCCCACAGGCAAGGAAAGAAGATGGAGCAGAAGCGATATTCATAGAATGGTTGAGAACTAAAAAGAAAAAAAATTGAGTCCACAGATTTGAGAAGCTGAATGACCCCTAAACAGGAGAGAGAGAGATTTAGCTCTTAAAGCCGGTTCATCGTTGCTTTGTAAGTAATACATACATTATATTCCTCGTGCCCACTTACTAGTTGTGTGACTTTGAACATGTTGTTTGATTTTGGTGAGCCTCAGTTTTCCCATCTGTAAAAATGGGAATTAGATGAAAAATTAACATCAGATGACCAGATGAAAAAAGTGCCTTAGGATCTAGTGTATTCTAAAGAAATACCAGGGACTTCACCTGTATGGTTCCAGCCTGACTGACTCTGGAACAGCCTGTATGGGGCAAGCCTCACCGGTGTGTCCTATACTCTGCTCGGCCTCCGGCCTCTGCCTTTCAAGAGGGTTTTGCGGAGAGGATGTGGAGGCTGACCTAGGGGCCTAGGAAGGAGCAGAAAGACCTAGAACAAGTCAGGTTTCTGAATGGGTCTGGGGATTGCTTTCCCCTTCCCAGGATCCTGGTGAGAGGTGACCAAGGTTGGCCTTCTGGGATCAGGGGATCCACCCTGATCCAGCAGCCCAGCCACGCACCAGCCCTAGGCCTAATTTGAGTCCGCCATATCGGTCCCAACTGGGCTGTGCCAGACCCCTGCCTGCCTCTGAGGCCCCAGAAGCATTCCTTACCCCCACCCCCCACCCCCGGTCGCTGGTAGTGTCAGATGATAGCAGGCAGAGCTCCTAACAACTGTATGGAATCTGGTTATCTGAAAAATGCTTGGTAACATGTCTTAACTCACGTGGGGTGTGGTATTCAGGGAGAGTTACCCCGGGGTGGCTCGGGGAGCCGCGAGCACAGGGGAGGCATGTGTAGTCCACAGACAGGGAAGAAGGGAGGTCGTCCCGCACAGGAGAAACGCTGTATAGAAATTCTGAATACAGGTGTTTGAGTCCGACACCTGAGTTTTATCGCCAGACTCTGCTCTCGCCAGCTCATTTTCTTTTCTTCTTTTTTTTTTTTTAATGTTTTATTTATTTCTAGGAGAGAGAGAGAGACAGCGTGAGCACAGGGGAGGGTCAGAGAGAGAGGGAGTCACAGACTGAAACAGGCTCCAGGCTCTGAGCTGGCAGTCAGCACAGAGCCCGACGCGGGGCTCGAACCCACGAACCGCGAGATCATGACCTAAGCGAAAGTCGGACGCTTAACCGACTAAGCCACCCAGGCGCCCCTCACCGGCTCATTTTCTTGTCTTGTGAAATGGAGGCGAGAGCCTATCCTCAGGCTTCAGTGAGCTGACAGGAGCAGAGCACTCAGTACGTGCTCAATAAACAGCCATAGCTCTTCTTCTAGAGGTTGTTTTGCCCAATGGGCAAGGTTTATGCTGAGCTGATGCCGCATTAGAAAACCCAGTAGGCGTGTTCATACATACATAGCAGTGATACTTTTATTACCCGAGTACCCATTCGGCGTTTCTTCTTCCCTGTTTTATCAGTTAGAAGAAAAGCGTTCTGAGTTGACTGTGGAGAGTAAACATTTCCTTAATAAGTAAAACTGCTAGTAGATTCATTCTGTAGAATATTTGTAGGCACACCTCAGAGAGAGATTTTGGGTTCAGTTCCAGACCACGGCAACAAAGTAAATGTCACAATAAAGTGTGGCAAGTGAGGTTTTTGGCTTTCCAAGTGCATATGAAAGTTACGTTTACACTGTGCTGTAGTCTGTTAGGTGTGCGATAGCATCATGTTCACAAAAAGTACGTACCTTTAAAATTTTTTTTTCTTCAATGTTTATTTATTTTGGAGAGAGTCAGAGCACTAGCGGGGGTGGGGCAGAGAGAGGGGGAAACACAGAATCAAAGCAGGCTCCAGGCTCTGAGCTGTCAGCTCAATATGGGGCTCGAACTCATAAACTGCAGTGAGTTCATGACCTGAGCTGAGGTCAGATGGTCAACCAGCCGAGCCACCTGGGCGCTCCCCAAAAATACACACCTTAATTATAAAATGCTTTAGTGCTAAAAATGTGACCCATAATCTGGGCTTTGAGCAACTCGGAGTCAGTGAGCACAGATCACCATCACGAATACAGTAACAAAATGTTTGGGGGGCACATGGGTGGCTCAGTGGGTTAAGCCTCCGACTCTTGGTTTTAGATCAGGTCATGGTCTCATGGTGAGTTTGAGCCTCGCATCAGGCCCTGTGCTGATAGTGTGGAGTCTGCTTGGAATTCTCTTTCTCCCTCTCTCCCTGCCCCTCCCCAACTGTCACTGTCTCTGTCCCTCTCTCAAAATAAATACACTTAAAAAAAAAAAAAAGAAAGAAAATATTTGGGGCACCTAAGTGGCTCAGTCAGTTAAGTGTCTGACTTCGGCTCAGGTCATGATATCACGGTTCTTGGGTTCGAGCCCTGCCCCAGGCTCTGTGCCAACAGCTCAGAGCCTGGAGCTGCTTCGGATTCTGTGTCTCTTCCTCTGCCCCACCCCCACTCAATGCTGTCACTCACTCTCAAAAATAGACATTAAAGAATGGTTTTAAATAATTGAAACGGTTTGAAATGTTGGAAGAATCATCAAAATGTGACACCGAAGTGAGCAGACGCTGTTGGAAAAACGGTGCCAATCGGCTTGCTTGACACAGGGTAGCCACAGACCTCCGGTGGGTCAGCAGCGCAGTTATCTGTGACGTGCGGTAACGTGAGCCGCAGCAAAATGAGGTGTGCCCGTCCTTGGCACTCTGCCTTCCTGCTCAGACCACCAGGAACTGTGTGGTGAGGAAGCAGGTGGTGAGCTCTGCCACAGCCGCCTGTTAGCAAACACGCAAGAACCTCTCATTTCCACGGAGGTTTGTCCTGATTGTTTCTGAGAGCCTCGGGGCCTCGGGGTTCGAGGGATTTCTGCCGGAGCGAGCCTCTCGTTGATATTTCATAACACTTCTCCGTTGCTCGGTGATTGTTTATTTACACGCCTCTGCCTCTTCCTGATTTCGGGCAGCTAGAAGATGAGGAATCTTGACTCATTCGTCTCGCCTTCGGTTAACAGAATGCCTGACGAGTAGATGCTCGGGACATGAACGCCGAACGTAGCGCATGCTGGGTTTGCCCCTCCAGGTCCGTTCTCAGCCCTTCCTACCCTGCCGTGGCCTCCGAGAGGCTGATCTGTAGCCCATGTCGCAGGGTCCCCGGGGCCTCCAGCTTCTGGTAGGGTCTGGCCAGTGACAGGAGATCAAGGGGGAAAAGAGGGGGTATTTATTCCACCGGCTCCCCTCTTGTGGGAAGCCGTGTGCATCCTGGGATGTCCCGCAGGGAAAGGTCACCTGTCCTATGAAGGCAGCCTGCTCCCCATGACCGTCCTTCCTCAGTCCATCGCCTTCTCCTCCCTCGTCCTCTGAGGCGGGGGCGACATCTAACCTCAGGTCCTCCAACGGCTTCCCTACACTCAGCTCCTCCTGTATGGCTACCTCCTTTGTAGATTAATCCTCCGCAAATTATCCCCGTTATACCCAAACCTCTACCTTCTCATCGGGAAACAGCAAACCGCAATCGCTTACGGAGATTTTAAGTCGTTGGAGGTGGACGCTGGGGCTCAGGGTGCTTGAAAAGGTGCACAGCCCAGGTCCTCGGAGAGTGCGTGGTGTGGCTGGCCCTGAAGGGCCATTGGATGTGTGGCAGCTTTGAGGAAATACATAGCAGTTTTGGAAACTATTCTCCGCTCGGGGCGGGCTTTCTCCCGCTAACTTGTAAGATCTTATTTTAGACCGACTGTCTGTTTTTAAGCCTCTGAAATTACCCCTCATCATGGCTGTGTGTCTGACTCAGCACAGGACGTGCCAGGAGAGGGAGAACTCGGGACCAGACAGAGCGGAGCGGGGACGCATGGGCTGGGTGCCAGGCGTGCCCGACGAGGGCTTTGTAAGGAGCCCCACTGGCGTCGAGCGTGCTGTCTCACTTCCTGTTCTTCTGGGCTTTTCTCCTGCAGGTGATTATCAACAGCACCATCACACCCAATATGACCTTCACCAAGACGTCGCAGAAGTTTGGGCAGTGGGCAGACAGCAGAGCCAACACCGTGTTCGGCCTGGGGTTCTCCTCGGAGCAGCAGCTGACAAAGGTAGCGAGGTCCCTCGTCCGGACGCTGTGTCACCCGGTCCCTGGGTGAGGAGGGCCTGAGCGGCCCTGTCGGTGAGCAGGATTCCCCTTCGGCCTCTGATTTCACGCTGGCTGGCCCCGCGGGGCTGCCCGACCAGATGGGGGACCTTTAAGAAACGCCAGGTCCCTGGGAACGGTGGTGTCGTTGGGGAAGGAAGCTCACGGGACATGTGCCCCTGCAGAGCCTGAGATCACAGCCCCGCAGGTGGCCCTGCAGCCGGTTCCTTCCCCGTGAAGTCACCGGGGCCGCGTGGCCAGCGCGTGCCTGGCGGCCCTCTCCGTCACTGCGCCCTGGTCGGGGCCCTTGAGGAGAGGGAGGTCCTGCTGAATGCTCACTGGCAGTTCCTGACCTGGACGCCTGTGCCCCTTAAAGCGTCACACCGTGTTTTGTGTGTGTCGCTTTGGTTTCTGGGGAAAGGACTGCTGGCTCTGGTTTGATTCTCCAAGGGGCTCAGGCACACTCTGTGGACAGTCAGAAACGCCTTGAGCAGATGTCCCCATCTGGAGAGCCCCAGGCCTGGGGACACAAGCTGACCGCTTCTGAGAGGCCTTGCCCGGCTGGCGGACGTTTGAGCGAGTGTTTCCTCGTCGGATGGGGTAAAACCCCGTGTGTGTGTTCAGAACGCAGTGCTTACAGCGAGACTGGCTAGTTTACAGGAATTTACTGGAAGGGAAGGGTCTGAGGGGACCCGGGGAGAGGTGAGGGGACGGGCTGGAGCCGGGCTGGCTTCAGGAGGCTCGGCTGTAACAGTCATTTCTCCCTAGACCATTGCCACGAGCGTATTCACAGAGCTGTGGCTGGGCTGAGCCTGTGCTTGGCGCGGAGGGTGCGTGGCTGGGGCCCCGGCCGTCCCCAGAGGCGTTTACAGAATACCAGGTTCCGGGCCACCTGATGGGCCGCTTGGCTGCCTGGGTTTCCTGCGGACACGGACACAGAGGACAGATTTCAGAGGAGGAGGTTCGGATGGGCCAGGAAGCCGCCCTGCAGGGGCCACGCACCAGCACCTCCTCTCTCTTCGTGTGCGTGTGCTGTAGACACACACGGGTGCGCACGCTTACATGTGGCTTAGGCACACACACGTGCACACTCGGGCACATACATGCACAATCGTGTACACTCAGGTGCACACTCAGGCACACACCTGCATCTCTGAGGAGCCTGCAGCCCACACACCCAGCCCTCCCACCCCCAGACAGAAATGTGCCTCTGAGGGAGGACACCCCACAGTCTCTGTACCCCCAGGTCCTTCATGGGGATGCCACTCCCTTGAAAGCCCAAGAGACCCAGAATGGCCTGGTGGCACTTTTGAGCGTCTCCTTTACGCCCCCCGCTCACAGAAACACTCTTTCCCGGGTACCAAAGCGCCCAGCTCACTAGGGCCTGAGGCACAGGGCAGGAATTAGAATCCTTGAGTCTAGGTCATCGGGTATAATCGTCGGAGGTGATGTCCCTTGGTCCCCGACTCATGTGCCATGCCTTAAGGAGGCCTCTGGGCAGCAGGGCTGGCCGAGCCGCGACAACCATGACGTCTGTCAAGGGGGGGTGAGTGCTCTGGACGAGGAGTCCCAGTGCAGTCCACTTTCTGCTGAGCAGCTGGCGGTCACTGAGGACGCGGTGCAGAGCGGGGGGCCCAGGGTGGAGCCCCTTGTTGGCAGTTGGCACTCAGCATGTCAGAGACCCGGTGGCCATGGAGAGCAGGGGTGCGGGGCGTCTAGGTCGCATGAGGCCTCTCTCCCTGGCGCCCCGACCAGAGTGACCCTTCTGGGCGAGCCCCGGGCTGCCTGCAGGGTGAGGGCGGGCGTCTGGTTTTGAGGACTCTCTGCGGTGCCGGGGTAGGGACTGGGCAGAGCATGGTCTATTCCGGCCGTTAGAGCAAAATGCCACACGGGGCAGCTTACAGGCGACAGGAGCTGACTTCTCGGAGCTCTGGAGGCCGGGGTCTGAGGGCAGGACGCTGATGCCGTCAGGTTCCGGGTAAGGTCACGGTCAGGTTCAGGGGGACGTCATCTTCCCGGTTGTGCCCTGGCAGCTTCTCACTGTGCCCTCATGTGGTGGAAAGAGGGCAAGAGAGCTCTCTGCTGTCTCTTAGTAACTTTTTTTTACTGTTTATTTTTTGAGAGAGAGAGACAGAGCATGAGCAGGGGAGGGGCAGAGAGAGAGGGAGACACAGAATCTGAAGCAGCTCCAGGCTCTGAGCTGTCAGCACAGATCCCGACATGGGGCTTGAACCCATGAACTGTGAGATCATAACCTGAGCCGAAGTCAGATGCTCAACCGACTGAGTCCCCCAGGCGCCCTTTCAGTGGGGTCTCTTATAAGGGCACTGATTCCTTGTATGTGGGCCCCAGCCTCATGACCTCATCACCTCTCAGTGCCCCACCTCCTAATCCACCTCACTTGGGGTTCGGACTTCAACATAGGAATTTGAGGGGACACAGCTTTCAGCCAGTTACAACCATTCATGTGGAATACGAACCTTTCAGACGGTTCCCTGTGGGCCCACCGGGTGTCCCTGACGGAGCAGTTCCCACATCTTTGTCGCTAAGCTTCCCGATTTGCTTCTTCAAGCACCTACCCGGGGAGCGAGGTCCCTCACCATTTCCCCAGGGTTCAGCCTAGACCCCGACTCCAGGGGACCTGCCCCATGCACGCCGGACAGGGA
This sequence comes from Proteles cristata cristata, assembly GCA_017311185.1. NCBI lineage: Eukaryota > Metazoa > Chordata > Mammalia > Carnivora > Hyaenidae > Proteles > Proteles cristata. The sequence goes on along the minus strand of JAESUZ010004070.1, from coordinate 654,207 downwards.
GATGCCCCACCTCGTGCCCACGGGGAGGGTTTCCCCTTTCCATCATCGCCCAGGTCACAGGACAGCACGAGCGAGCCCATGGTGTGTACGGGGGGCTGGTCACACGGTGTGTGGCCTTGGGGGTGCGCTGGGCTGGTAGAGGCCCCCCCAGATGTGAAGCACCAGCCTACAAAGGGGGAAAATGGTCGGATTCGCACCGCAGGCCGATCTTCCCAGCGTTGAGGGAGGACTGGGTTCTGGTCCAGGTCGGGGATGGTGAGGACCGGAGTGAGTGGATGCAGGAGGCGGGGCTCTGGGGTGAGGGCGGATGGACAGAGCTGCCGTTTTAGAGGAAGAGGAACAGGCTGCAAGGATCAGAGAGGATTTGCATGAAGTGGAAGCAAGAGTGATTGTAGTTTGGTGAGTGAATGATTCTAGAACTCCTGTCTGAAGTGGGCACCAGGGCTGCCTGGAGGAGGCGGCGGGGGGAGCCCCTGCCCTGCCCCTCAGGACCCTTCCCCACAGCCGCCAGTGTCCTCAGACCCCCAGGGACGCAGCGAGATGGGGAGGCTCGTGTTGGAGGCAGGGCGCTGCCGGGGCCGTGAGGTCATGTGCCCCTGACCCCGCCCGCGCTTCAGGCCTCCTGGAAGCCCGGACAGAGTCCCTCTGAGCTGCCTGGGAACAGTTTCTTCAGTCTTCAGAGAAATCAAAGCTGCTGGGAAGGATAAACAGGGGACTCTTTAACGGAAAGAATCGAAGGAGGGGAGAACGCAAACATCAGAACAAGTTGTGAAAGTTCACTTCTTTGTGCCCCGAGAACCGGGGGGACCCCAGGCCGTGCTCGCCCCAGGCAGGAGAAGATGTCCTGTCAGTAAGGAGGAGTGTCCGGTCTTCCTGAGTCACTCCGTCTCCTCCGGCAGCGTGGCAGTCGCAGCTCTGTGACTGTGACCTGCTGTGTCACAGAGGCTTGTCACAGAAGCCCTCGGGTGTCTCTTTTGTGCAGAGTGTTTCAAGCCAACTCTTCCTTCTCTGTGAAGGGAACGATTAACCACACGCGGATAAATTACCGCGACGTGCGGCTGGCAGTCCCGACAAGTGGCAGTTAAGCTAGCACAAAGGAACTTGGACCTGAGGGGACAGCGGTGGCCGAATATTCCTGACTCCCGGAGCCGCCACCCACAGTCCTAAAACAGGAATCTGTAATCAAGCCCTGTAACAGGCTAGAAAAAGGAACCCCAGCGTGGCTATTTTCATTCAAGAACACTTTATACGCACATCTCTCTGCCCCCCGGCAGGAAAATAGACACCTTGGCCTTCACCGTTCCCATTATAAGGACCCTTCACGCCACAGCGCACAGAGCCCTACAGGGACACGTTCTGCTCCGTAGACAGGCTTTCCGCAGGTAATAGCAGCTGTGTCGTCCTGGAGGCAAGCTGGGACTCGGCTGTCCACCCACCGAGGGGACAGGACACCTCCGCCCACTGGAGAGCATTGAAAAGGGACTTGCACATTCTAGTAAAAGGAGGGGCTTCGGAAAAGAGACAAAATGGAAGAAAACCAAATGTCAGAGTGAGCCACTTGCCAAAGTTTAGATTCTTTCTGGCCTTTGACCTTAGATGTCACTGTTCTAGTTTGGCTCCGTGTCATGTATCCCAGACAGAAGGAGGCACATCCTGCCGTGAAAGGGACGAGCCTGGGTGGGGGCGCCAGTGCCCTGGGATTGATTCGTCTGAACACACACACACACACACACACACACACACACACGGCGTTTGCTCTTGACCCGTTTTAATTACTTCATCTGTAATTCATGTGTCCTTATGCTCCCTGAAGCCTCTGGAACATTGCTCTGTCTGCCCCCTTTCTGATGTAAGAGCAGTTGTTTTAAAGTGGGAGATGGTTTTAGTGGGAATGCTTTTGGTTTCAAGTAACAGGGAACTAGTCGCAATGCTGAAACACGGAGTTCTTCTTTTCACACCAAAGAGAATCCTACGGCAGACAGTTGGCAGCATGGCCGGTGGCTCCACGATGCTGGGCGTGAGGGCTCTGCGTGTTTGTTTCTTTTATCAGCCTTTTCCTCATGGTGCTAAGATGGCTTCTCAGGCTCTGTCCATCACATCTGCATCCATTGTAAGAGGGACAGGGTAGCGTGTGGTGCTATCGGAACTTCCCTTTGAGCTTTCTTGGCAGACTTCTCCTTGGGTCCAACTGTCAGTCCCTGAGCCACCTTCCCACAGGAAAAAAAAAAGTAGGTTGCCATGACCAGCTCACAGTGGTCCCCGTTCCCTCCCACCTTGGAAATTCCCTGCTCCAGTCAAATTTGAGATTTTGTTAAGCCAAGAGACAACAAGAAATGGATTTTCAATGAGCAAATAATGTCTGTCGTGGGATCTTCAATGGCCAAGGCCAGAAAAGCAAAAAGCCACAAATAAGATGATAGTCTTTGGTTTTCCAGCAGGATAATGATGAAAAAGATGATTTTAACTTTTTACACATTATTACTGCAAATTTAAAAACTGCAGAAAATGATCCTAGTAAGTAAAGACACGAGACTTTGGCATACATTTCAGAAAGCTTTGTGCTTTGAATATCCTTTGATCCATTGGTGTCATTTGCTGGCCTCTATTCTATAGAAATAATGATAACTGAATACAGCGATGGAGCTTTAGCGATTTGACCTGAAGCATCATGTGTAACAACAAAAGCAAAAAACCAAAAACACCAGCCAGATGTCCAGCAGTAAGACACTAGGTGAAATAAATTCCAGTCTATCCTTCAGGGCAGTACACCGCATAGCAATTCAGATGCTGTAATAGAAAAGCATATAATTGCATGGAAATATTAATGTCATGCTGTTAATTTCAAAAGTGGCTATAAAACAAGGTGTACCATATCATTCTACTTTCAAAGAGAAATATGCGTCATGGATGCATCCATAAAGAGAGAAAGATATTGGAAGTTTATGTGGTAAGTGCATATCGCTAGGTGATAGGACCTTAGGTTTCAAGAACATGTTTTTTCTTCTACATTAAGAAGCATGTGCTTTTTTTTTTTCTTTCATTTTTAAATGTTTGTTTATCTTTGAGAGAAGGAGACACAGAGCATGAGCAGGGGAGGGGCAGAGAGCCAGGGAGACACAGAATCCAAAGGAGGCTCTGGGCTCTGAGCTGTCAGCACAGAGCCCAATGCAGGGCTCGAACTCACGAACCCTGAGATCATGACTTGAGCCAAAGTCGCACGCTTAACCCACTGGGCCACCCAGGTGCCCCAGAAGCATGTCCTTTTTCGTAGTAAGGTGGAAGATTAGAAATCTTAAACCTTGGAGACAGGATTTTTCACCTTCAGACAATCCTCTGGCACCTCTCAGTTGCTTCTAAGTTTCATTATTGTAGATAATGCCAGGATTAACGTCTTTGTATTGAAGCCCTTTTTTTTTTGTTATTTTCATACAATAGTTTCCCAGAAGTGATATCACTAGGTCAGCGAGTATGAACACTTTTTTCACCGATGATCTGCATTTCCAAACTGCCTCTCAGTGGGGCCGCACAGCCTCACGGTGCTGCTGGAAATATCTCGCCCGCCCTGGGTATTATAACTGTATTTACTGTTGGCTAATTTAGCCAGCAAAGAATAGTACCTCATTATTTTGATTTGCATTTCCAGGGGGACTGAACAATCATTTCTATCAGGTGCTTACTTAACTGCGTTTTATATTTGTGAATTTTGCTATTTATCTACTGGTGTTTTTATATTTTCCTTTTCAGTGTGTATGAGCTTCCTGTACAAAAGATGATGGCCCTTTCTCTGTGGCTCCAGCCTAACCATGGATATTCCCCTCCGGTGTTTCTCTCTCTTCTGATTTAGTTTTTCTTCCCATTTTCTGTTCAAAAGCTTTCAACTGTTTGTTTTGTTTTGATTTTTGTTTTTTAGCCAAGTCTGTCTCTTCTGTGATTCTTTTATTTCTTCCAAGTTGAGAACATTACCTCTTTACCCCTCAAGCAGAAGTTTGAGAAACGTTAGCTTCTGTCTGCATCGAGATTTTTAAAAAACATCCCGACCCTTTTACTTCACTGATCGTTATCATGCTACTTGTTTGTGGTAAAGATTGAAATTCATGGGGCGTCTGGGTGGCTTAGTCGGTTAAGTGACCGACTTTCACTCAGGTCATGATCTCGCGGTTCGTGGGTTTGAGCCCCGCGTCGGGCTCTGTGCTGACAGCCAGCTCAGAGCCTGGAGCCTGTTCAGAGTCTGTGACTCCCTCTCTCTCTGACCTCCCTGCTCACGCTGTCTCTCTCTCTCTCCTAGAAATAAATAAAAATATTAAAAAAAAAAAAAAAAGAAAAATTCGTTTCCCCCTGTGTACTGAGGTTGGGTCACTCCTTACGTGTGGGGTAATCTTCCCTATCAGTGTATTGATTCCGTTTGTCGCAAGCTAATGTTTATATAAGAGGCAGGGCCTGTTTCCATCACAAGGCTCCTGGTACATCTTTTAACATGATTATTTATTTTAAATCGATCCGATAGGGCTTATCCTTCCTGGTTGTATTTTAAGCTTACTTTGTGAAATTTCCTTTTTGAGTCTCACCCATTTGAATGTAAATCAAAATCCAGAGTGTCTGAGGACAGAAACCAATTCTTACCTGAAGTATTTCAGTGTCCCGAGTACATAGAGATCACCACTTCCTAGTTCTGAACGAATGAATTTGCCGTTTCATGGGACTCATTTGCTAAAGTTCATGGTTTCTGGGCTCTCACTTTTATTTTACCTGAAGAAACTAGTCAAATCGAGGCCAGAGATGCCGCAGTTCCCTTTTGAACCCGTCGCACACCCAGCAAAGCCCTGTCCTCTTTGTCCAGTGACCCATGGAGGTAGTGTTATTTGCCACATTTTATAGAAGAGGAAACCAAGGTTCAGAGTGGTTCATTTGCCTCCATTTGAAAGGCTAATGAGGGTTGGAATTGAGCAGCTCACCCAAGGTAGCTGTTAAGTGGGTTAAGTCTTAGGACACTGTAGTGTCCAGTGCCGGTGTCAGATGGCCTGTGTTCAATCCCAGCGTGACCGTGTCGTTACAAAGCCCGTCTGTCCCCATTTGTACACTGAGCACCTAAGGGTCACTGTTGAGTACGCAGCCGGACTAGACATCCCAGCTGCTCTCTTCTTACCCCTGTGAGTCACGAGTACATGTCCTCCTCTTCCCTCTTCTGAGATGTCCTAGGCTGTTATTTAAAAATTTTTTTTTAATGTTTATTTACTTCTGAGAGAGAGAGACAGAGTACAGGTGGGGGAGGGGCAGAGAGAGAGAGGGGGAGACACAGAATCCAAAGCAGGCTCCGGCCTCTGAGCTGTCAGCACAGAGCCCGATGCAGGGCTCAAACTCACGAACCGTGAGATCATGACCAGAGCTGAAGTTGGATGCTGAACCGACAGAGCCACCCAGGTGCCCCAGAAGTAATTTTCTTTTAAAGAGGGAGTGAGTCCAATCCTGTTTTACATCTTAAGGCCATAGAGCTTCTCTTTGCAAATGGAAAATCTAATCGGTTAAGTATTTAACAACCACTTGGGGCAAGAGGCTTGGCATTCTTTGGGCACAGGAAGGTAAGTGGGGGTGTGGAAGACAGACCTGCGTCCAAGTTCAGGTTTGCCATAACTAGCCGTGTGACCACGGGTTAACCAGCCTCTCTAAGGGTGCGTTTTCTCATCTGGACCCTGTAGACATACCCTGTCCTACAAAATGGTGGGGAGGAACCAAAGAGAGAAGGTGGGTTAAGAAGCCATTGCGCTCCTTCACATAGATGTGGTTGTGCTTGGGGTCCGGGGAAGCGGGGGGTAAGTACGCCCACCCAGGGCAGCATCTGAGGGGCCACCGTGATGGGTGTCAGGGCACAAAGAGAAGCCGCCACTGGAGCTGAAGGTTGGTGCCTTAGGCTGAGAGTCCCCGAGAGCAGAGCTAAGATCTCACCAGTGAGGGGTGTTCGGGGTGAAGGAGGAGGCCCCAGGCTCGGCCTGAAGTGACTTGCTCTGTCCAGGCCTGGGAGGTTTTTTTTTTTTTTAATATTTTTATTTATTTCTAGGAGAGAGAGAGAGACAGCGTGAGCAGGGAGGGTCAGAGAGAGAGGGAGTCACAGACTGAAACAGGCTCCAGGCTCTGAGCTGGCAGTCAGCACAGGGCCCGACGCGGGGCTCGAACCCACGAACCGCGAGATCATGACCTAAGCGAAAGTCGGACACTCAACTGACTAAGCCACCCAGGCGCCCCGAGCCTGGGAGAGTTTTATATACCGACTCGGTTGCCACTGTCTTTTGTTAACTCGACTCTTGGCCCCTAGGAGGCAGAACAGTGTCTGGTAGACAGGCCCCAGCCCCCAGCTTCCTGCGGGGCCCAGCTCACGCCCCGGGGGGAGGGGGGGCACCTGGTCACCGACGGACCGAGTGTGCTACGTGGCGTGTTTGTTGACTGAATAAGCGTGACACTGGCTAACGACATTTCCAGCTGGTTTAAAAGCATCTTCCGCCAAGACCCGTGGGAGAAGGGGGCCCCTGGAGGCTCTCCCATGTCTTAAACCACAGGTGACGTGATTTTCCTCTGACTGGCCTGCGATGGTCAAGCAGGGAGCCCTGGGCTGTGGCTTTGTCTGTGGTTCTGTGGGAGCAACGCCAGCCAGAAGCGCTGACCTTCCTGCTTCCGCCCGGGTGCGTCTTTCACGGTGCCTGTCATCCGGCAAGGGCTTCGGACGGAAGCCCCCAGGGTAGCCCGTGCCCCGAGCTGGTGCGTCTCAGCAAGAGCCTGGTCGGCAGCCTCTTTGCTTTGCGATGCCAGCTTTTATCTATCACAGCATGTTCCCTGCTCGAACAATGTATTTGCTAATTAAAATCAGTTGCCTTGTCAGGGACTGTAAGCCGGTGATGGATCTGATTGCTTTGGCATTGGACGAAATTTCTCATTATGAAAATAATAAACGTTTTTTAAAAGCAGAGAGCATAGTGTAAAAAACACCGTATACGTGTCCCCCACCTTACGCCCTGTTACCATTCGCCACATTTCGTCTATTTTATTGTTGCTGAAGCCCATTGCAGACATCTAGACACTTAAGGATTTATCTCTAAAAAAAAAAAAAAAAATGCCATTTTCCCTCATAACCGTGACACGATGGGCATTTCTCATAAAATGAGTAATTCCTTGATGTCCTTTAAATCCAGTCCCTGTGCCCATTTCTTCAGTTGAGCCCCCAGTAAGTCTTCTACAGACGGTCTGTTCAGGGAAGGATTCGGTCTTGGGCTTCGTGTTACTTTTTGCTGTTTTTGCATTTTGCTATTTTAGGTCTTAAGTTTTTAAAGTCTAGACCAGTTCCTCCTCCCCAACTCACTGGGTCTTGTTAGTTTCCTTCATATCATACAAGTTCTTGGACCTTTCAGATCTTTCGACAGAGGCTGTAAAGTTTTTATGGACCCTTTCTGTGGTACAGCTATATTTTATTTTCTTGCATTTGTATTAGTTACTGTTAATTGGAAATGTTTGTTTTTAATGCTTCAGTATTAATGTCTATTTTTGAGAGAGAGAGAGAGAGAGAGAGAGAGAGAGAAAGTGTGTGTGTGAGCAGGGGAGGGACAGAGAGAGAGGGAGACACAGAATCCAAAGCAGGTTCCGAGCTCTGAGCTGTCAGCACAGAGCCCGATGCAGGGCTCGAACTCATGAAGTGTGAAATCATGACCTGAGCTGGTCAGACGCTTAACCAACTGAGCCACCCGGGTACCCCGATACTTCAGTATTAAACTGGCTTTAGCAGCTTAGAAAATGATTCCGATCTGACCTCAGCTGGTAGTTTACCAGAAGAGGCATTCCTTATATCACTTCTTTTTAGTCTTGAATAAAATTATTCTTCTGGATTTATACAGAGTTTATGGACTTCAAATGAGTGCCAAGCCACGAGGGTGTGTCCTGAAGACCAGCCGCGTGTCAGGTTGAGAACAACCTCAGTAACTCCTGTTCACCTTCAGTTTGCAGAGAAATTCCTGGAGGTGAAAGAGGCCGCCAGACTGGCCAGAGACAAGTCCCAGGAGAAAATCGAGACCTCGAGCAATCATTCCCAAGTAAGTGATTCGTCCACGAAGTAAATCCGAGTGTGATCAGTAATTGAGCCTCTTTGTTCCTTGTCACCTGTGATGAGAAGTAAGGACTTGAGCAAGAGGGGTGTTGTGAAGGCTTTTTCCACCGTTCGGCTGCTCGCCTTGTGTGAGGACACGTGTCTATGAGACTCTTGAATTTTCCAGATGTACTGATGTATTTTTGAGGGAAAGCAGTAGATGAGGTTAGAATTCCCACATGCCTCTGGCCCCTAAGAGGCATTCTTTGTCACTGTGTTTAAATACCAGATGCAGAGCTGTGTGTTTCCCTTCTGTGCTGGGAGGCGAGTCTGCATGAACGATGTGCGTTGACGACATGGGTACCTTGTGCCCATGAGAGAGAACACCGGGCTGGTGCCAGAGAACCCTCGTCTCTGCCCTGTTTTAACAAAGTCAGAAATGGCATTCGAACAGCTCTGATTTAGCAAAGGAAATGGGGCTTTGTCACAATTTGGCAAATTGAATAGTTTGTCTCCTTAAAAGTGTGATGATTGGGGCACCTGGGTGGCTCATTCAGTTGAGCGTCTGACTTCGGCTCAGGTCATGATCTCGTGGTTCGTGCGTTCAGGGCCCTCTGTGCTGACAGCTCGGAGCCTGGAGTCTGCTTCAGATTCTGTGTCTCCCTCCCTCCCTCCCTCTCTCTCCTCAAAAACAAAAACAAAAGATTTTTTACAAAGCTTGATGATCGACTAAAAGGAGTCTATTTTAACCTGAAATAAAAATGCCTGCACTTCTGACATCTAGTTTGGTGTATATGGTGGTGGGCAGAAGGCTTGACCTAGTGGTAAGGTTACGTGCACAGAGACGGGGCAGGATTCGGCGTTCGGAATAAGCACGATGCAACAGCAAGTCGGCTGGGAGCCAGGGGCCCTGAGAGAGGATTCGGAGATGCACTTGGAGATTCTGCAAAAGAGCTATAATTCTTCACTTGTAGTTTATCATTTATTATTAACTTATGTATCATCGGGTAATGAAGACACTGGAGGTATTTCATGACTGTTTCTCTGGACTTGATGTGAGGCTTGCACGCAGACAGGGAGGAAGTCAGGCAGCGACAGACGGTGGGCAGATTGGCGAGGACGCAGCCGCAGGGGTGGAGAGGAAGGGCTGGGTGTTGAGGACAGGCTGTAGCAAGAGAACCAGGGGACTGGACAGCTTGAGGTGTCAAGACTGACATTCTAGACTTGACTGTGAGCCTTGAAGAAGTGCTGGCTGAAGGCTTGGCCAGACCAAGATGCCGCGGGGAGAGGCGGACAGAGCCAGAGACCAGGGAGTGTCCCCAGCTACCGGCAGGGAGCCAGCCGGGAAGACAGAGAAGGAGAAATCTCCGCATTACTGATCCCGAGGCAGGCGCGTGCTCAGTGTCAGTGCTGCAGAGAGGAGGCCCTGGGTTTGGCCACCCCAGTGGCTGACCCTTAGGAATGGGATTTTCCAGCTCCTGTCCTGGCTCGTCGTGTGAAAGATGCCCCGTGCGAATTTATGGAAATGAATGTGTATTAGACTTCAGGTGGGCAGGAACTTTCCTGACTGTTTCTGAACAATCTTTAATATAATCTAAGTGATCCTGTTCCTTTCATGTACTGATTATCATAATCACTGAACACCTAAACAATTGGACCCCCTGAAATGGTCCACAATCTCGAGTTTCTAATATACAGTCTTCTCCTGGATACTACATATTATAGCTATACCTTTAAACATTAATGTCAGAATTTCTTTATATAAGGGTTTTGTTTTAATGTTCGTTCCCTCCCACCAAACGGTATTTTAAACTTTAAACCAAGTATACCCATCAGATGCTACGTTACACATATGTATTAATTACACATCAGGTTTTTTTTGTCTTAAGCTTTAGTTTTTATTTATCCTTCCTGATGTGTCCCCGGATATAGGAACCATCGTACATTTTTCTTTTCAATTTTCCTAGAAGTCATACAGTTGCTTGCTTTCCTGAATCTGTTGGGGGAATGAACACTTTGGCCCAATGTTCCAAATATTTGAAGGTTTTAAACATTTAATAGGGGTTTTATCTTGACCGTAAAATATATATTTATGGTTGGAAATCAAAACATTGCCATTCCCTAACGAATAGAGTCCACACCACACAAAGGTATTGTTAAATATCTCGTATGTATTTATATTGTTCTTTTCAACCTTTTTACTTTATATTTCATGACCATTCTGCTGTGTTTTCAAATATCCCTTTTCAAAACTATCTTAGGCTAAACGGCATTCTCGCGTTTGTCTGAGTTGCACCTTACTCCATTAACCTCTACTTTGGGACATCTATGTGGTTTCTGATTTTTCATTAATACAAATGACACTGTGATGAATATCCTTGCACATCTTTATGCATTTGATCGTTTCTGCAAGATACATTCTTGGAGTGGAAGAACTGGATTAAAAGGCGGGGACATTTTAAAAGCTTTTGATAAAGGCTGCAGACTTGGCGTACAGAAATGTATGCTTCTCACCACCCCCAGCAGTGGCTGGGAGCGATTTTTCCTCCTTTACTCCCACCAGCAAAGCTTTGTTGACCTGACAGAAGAAAAATGTATTCTGGTGGCCTTTTTTCCATTTTGTATTTCTTTACCAGTGAGATTAAATATTTTTTGTGTTTATTGACTCTAATGCATTTCTTCTGTGATTGTCAATTGTGCATTTTTCCTTTTTTTTTTTTTAAGTTTATTTATTTTCAGAAAGAGAGAGAGAGAAACAGAGCATGAGCCCGGGAGGGGCAGAGAGAGAGTCCCGTGCAGGTATGACCCGCTGACAGCCAGGAGCCCAGTGCAGGGCTCCATCCAACTCACACACTGTGAGATCCTGACCTGAGCCGAAGTCCAGAGTTGGATGCTCAGCTGATCCACTCTGACACCCCTTTTTTTCCCTTTTTTTAAAGAAATTAAAGTGTTAATCTTTTTTGCATAGATTTCTAAAAATTTTGTCATTTTTTTTATATTATAGAATTTTATTTTTTAACATGGACGTTTCTGAACCTGTTTATCGCTCGGCAGAATTGTATAATCAGTCTCCGTGGGGCATGTAAGTCAGCGCTGATGATTAACAATTTATGACCCATGGGTCCATCCGTGCCCCCCTCCCATCCCTTAATATTTATATCAATGTTAAAGCAAATCCCAGACGTCATCTCATCCCTCGGTATGTCAGTGCGTGACTCTAAAAGCCAAGGCTTCTAAGAGTTTTCCGGTACAGGAAAAATATTAACATCTTGTTTTTCATATATGCAAATGTTCAGCACCAGATATGTTCCCACGTTTCTTGTGTGCATTTGAATTTTGTTTATGGCACCGTTTTTTTTTTAGAGAGAGAGCAGAAATTTAAAGTCAGATGTACACATCCTTCCCTTTCGGGTTCCTGCCTTTGCCTTTATGCTTTTTGGAGGCTAAATAAGATCTTATCCAAGACCAGATGAGATGTCATCTGCAAGTGGTGTGACTTATCACACAGAGCAGTTCAGAATATTCATATTCATGGGGCGCTTGGGTGGCTCAGTCGGTTGAGCATCCAACTTCGGCTCAGGTCATGGTCTCTCAGTTCGTGGATTCGAGCCCTGCGTTGGGCTCTGTGCTGACAGCTCAGAGCCTGGAGCCTATTTAAGATTCTGTATCTCCTTCTCTCTTTGAACCTCCCCTGCTCACGCTGTCTCTCTCTGTCCCAGAAATAAATATTTTTTAAAAAATTTTAAATAATATTCATATTCATAATAATGCTGACGGCTGGCCGCAGCCACACCCCAGGCCTGCGTGTTTAAGGGTATTGATCTCTCTGTGGCCCCAGGGGGTTTTCAGTTCCAGCTTCTAATAGTTTCTCCTCAATTCGCTCTTTCTTTTTCCTTGTTGTGAATCCCTCCCCCTGCTTTCGTCTGTGGCTTCTGTGTTAAATAAGGGAGCCCCGGTGCCCAACCTCGTAGGGTTATGTGCAAAGTTGAAGTGATCCTGAGTCAGAGCCCTGGGCGGGCTCTTGTCTGGAAAGTGCACAGACTGAGCTTTGTAGGGACTCCTGTGGGCCTTTTCCTTTGTTCTTTTTTTTTTTTTATGTTTATTTTGAGAGAAAGAGTGCAAGTAGGGGAGGGGTAGACAGAGAGAGAGAGAGAATCTCAAGTAGGCTCTGCACTGTCAACGTAGAGCCCGACACCGGGCTTGAACTCACAGACCCAGGAGATCGTGACCTGAACCGAAATCGAGAGTCGGATGCCCAACAGACCGAGCCGCCCAGGCGCCCCTGCCTTGCTTCTTACCATCTCTCCGTGTGCTGCTCTTCGCCGCGTTTGGTCCGATGACTTGCTTCTCCCCCACGCGTTCTCCTTGCGCCTGATTTGCTGGTCCTGTGAGCAATAACGTGTGAAGGTAATTCACTTTGGCCAGGAATCTGGGTGTGAAACCCCGTCTTCTACTCAGGCATCCAGTGTCAACGGGACGGACGATGAAAAGGCTTCCCACGTGGGTCCTGCTGACACGCACCTGAAGTCTGAGAACGACAAGCTGAAGATCGCTTTGACACAGAGGTGAGGCTGTTTCAAGTCCGGATGCCCTTTTCTGCCAGCTCAGCGCCTCCCTGCAGCCTGGCCTGCTGGGCGGCGTTTCCTGAGGAGACGGGGTCCTGCTCGGAGTGTCTGCTCTGGTCTCCGGGCCAAAGCAAGGCCAGCTGGCTTCGTGGCTGTTCTCCGTCTGGCTGACCAGACCCGCGGCAGTTCTCGTGTGTGAGTGTGCACGAGTGGATGTGTCTGCCTGTGGTGAGAGCACAGAGAATGTGAAAGAGGTGTGTGTGAGGGCGAGAGAGATGTGACCCTCCCTGTGCTTATATATGTTTTTTTTTTTAATTTTTTCAATGTTTATTTATTTTTGAGAGAAAGAGAATGTGAGTGAGGAGGGGCAGAGAGAGGGAGACACAGAATCCAAAGCAGGCTCCAGGCTCCGAGCTGTCAGCACAGAGCCCGATGTGGGGCTCGAACTCACAAACCATGAGATCATGACCTGAGCTGAAGTCGGACGCTCAACCGACTGAGCCACCCAGGCGCCCCTGTTTTGTTTTTTAAGGAGTCTTTTTAAAAATATTTTTATTTATTTCTAGGAGAGAGAGAGAGACAGCGTGAGCAGGGGAGGGTCAGAGAGAGAGGGAGATACAGACTCTGAAATAGGCTCCAGGCTCTGAGCTGGCAGTCAGCACAGAGCCCGACGCGGGGCTCGAACCCACGAACCGTGAGATCATGACCTAAGCGAAAGTCGGACGCTCAACTGACTAAGCCACCCAAGCGCCCCTGTTTTGTTTTTTAAGGAGTCAAATTTACCATTTATATGTATATAAGATTGCATCTTGAGCATTCAAGAAAAACCTGTAAAGACCTAACAAACTATGAAAAATAATATAACATCTCACAAAAATCAGTAACTTCTCTGTATACAAATATCAGATAGAAAATACATATTTGAAGAGATTTCTTTTAACAGTAAGAACTAGAACCATAAATTACATGAGCCAGAAGCATAAAATACAGAAAACTTCAGAAGTGCACAGTATCTCTGTAAAGAAGACTTTAAAATGATTTTGAGGAGTATAAATGAATAATTTTTAAAAAATAGGTATATTCTGTTGGGAAGTGGTATGAAGCCTTAATATTTTAAAAAGAACCAATTTACCCTAAACTGATTTATAAGTTTTAAGACAATCCCCATAATAGTATCAACATGACTTGAATTTGTAACGACTGCACGGCTGTGCTTATGTTTTCATATCTTGAGGTGGCCCTTTTCCGGAAGGCTGGGCTGACCCGGCCATGAGCATATTCGGAGCTGCTGTCCTCGGGGCTTGGCCAGCTTCCCCAGCCTTTCTGTGGCTGAGAAGGTGCTCTCCTCAGACTTGCCCTGTTAATTTGGGTCCTATGAACTCCATCTTACAGATGAGGAAACTGAGTCTCAGGTGATCAAGTGATCCCTTGCCTGAGGTCCCACGGCTAGTAAATTTTTCTACCATACCACCTGCTTTTCACTCTTTAGTTGTTTAACACAGGGCTCCCTGGATGGAAACGTTTCACCCCTAGAAATAAATGTTTTTAAATCCCCACTTAATGAACAAGTGAATTATAGGAACAGGGCATGAAGCCGTTTCCCTAAATCAGCTTACGGTCTCCGTCATCACCTCTGAAATTAATCAGATTATATTTTCCTTTTTTTTTTCCTACGGTATTTGAAAGCTTATCTTTTCTAGTCAAGTTCCTGGGTCCTTGAGACTGTGGGATGAAAGGTAACACGGATTGTTGAGATGCAGTCCTGTTTACTCACCAAAAAAAAAAAAAAAAGCCCCCCTCGCAGAAAAGCGTTGAGACAGAAGTCTGTTCAGCCAGGCGGGATTGATAAGAACCCTGGGCTTGCCCTGCGGAGCCCGTGGCACCCCACACCGCGGGCTCTAGAACCAGGAGACAGAGGAACATGAAAGCCAATGGCACCTGAGGGGAACCTGATTCCAGTTTGCTTCTTTTTTTTAATTTTAATTTTTTTAATGTTTATTTGGTTTTGAGAGACAGACAGACAGAATGTGAGCCAAAGAGGAACAGAGAGAGAGAGAATCAGGATCTGAAGCAGGCTCCAGGCTCCGAGCTGTCAGCACAGAGCCCGACGCGGGGCTCGAACCCACAAACCGTGAAATCATGACCTGAGCTGAAGTCAGACGCTCAGTGTCTGAGCCCCACCCCCGGCGCACCCTCCCCGATCCCTAGTTTGTTTCTCGCTCGCTCCTTCGGGGAGCACAAAGGATGAAAGATAAACACAAGGTTGCTCTGGTCGCGTGGAGCCGTCCCTCAGACCAGCGGCCATCCCCCGCCCCTGAGGTGACGTCAGGTCAGCAGGGCCCCTCCCTCATACAGCCACTGTGTCCTCTGCCCTCCGGTCTTGGGCTCTGGAGTCCTCTTTGGGCTTGGAGGGGACACAGGGCCCGTTATGGCCTGGAGCTGGCGTCCTCGGTGTCAGGGATTGCCCGGAGGGGCCTGGCTGTCATAAGACTCGCTTCCGGAAGGGACACAGGGCTCTGGGGCTCAGGCTCAGTAGGGAGCAAGGGGGTCTTCCCCACATGCTGTGGCTTCATTCTTAGCTACCTTGGCTCCTTCTTCTCCAAGAATTTTGGTTCCTTTCCAACGCGGTTCCTTAAGAAAACAGCCCTGGGGACGCCGGGTGGCTCAGTCGGTTAAGCATCAGTCATGATCTCGCGGTTCTGAGTCTGAGCCCCACTTGGGCTGACAGCGCGGAGCCTGCTTGGATCTTCCGCACCCCTTTCTCTCCGCCCCTCCCTCCCTCTCTGTCTCTCTCAAAAATCATTTAAGACACTGAGCACTTAAAAGAAACAGCCTGGCCAGGTGACCTGTGGCGCCCGCCCTCCGGGGTCCGGGGTCCTCACAGCTGGACGGGGGGGTGACCCCTGGGGCGGGCTGAGGGTGGCAGGTGGGGGGAGGCGAGTGGATGGCACCAGGTCACCGCCTGCGCCCGCCCGCAGCGCCGCCAACGTGAAGAAATGGGAGGTGGAGCTGCAGACGCTTCGAGAGAGTAACGCCCGGCTGACAGCGGCGCTGCAGGAGTCGGCCGCCAGCGTGGAGCAGTGGAAGCGCCAGTTCTCGCTGTGCCGCGACGAGAACGAGCGGCTCCGGACCAAGGTGGGCGGCGGTGGGGGCGGGGAGGGACAGCGGCCGTGGACGGTAGGCGTCTGGGAGGGGGTGTGGGACAGCGGCCGTGGACGGTGGACGTTGGGGGCAGGGAGGGACAGCGGCCGTGGATGGTGGGTGCTGGGGGCAGGGGACAGCGGCCATGGATGGTGGGTGCTGGGGGCAGGGGACAGCGGCCGTGGACGGTGGGTGCTGGGGGAGGGACAGCGGCCGTGGACGGTAGGCGTCTGGGAGCGGGGTGTGGACAGCGGCCGTGGACGGTGGGTGCTGGGGCAGGGGGACAGCGGCCGTGGACGGTGGGTGCTGGGGGAGGGACAGCGGCCGTGGACGTAGGCGTCTGGGAGCGGTGTGGACAGCGGCCGTGGACGGTGGGTGCTGGGCAGGGACAGTGGCCGTGGACAGTGGGTGCTGGGGGCAGGGGACAGCGGCCGTGGACGGTGGGTGCTAGGGGCAGGGGACAGCGGCCGTGGACGGTGGGTGCTGGGGGCAGGGGACAGTGGCCGTGGACGGTGGGTGCTGGGGGCAGGGGACAGCGGCTGTGGGTGCTGGGGGGAGGGACAGCGGCTGTGGACAGTGGACAGCAAGAGGGGGCTGGGACAGCGGCCATGGACGGTGGGCACCAGGGGGGGCCTGGGACAGTGACCATGGATGGTGGATGCCAGGAGGGGGGACAGCAGCTATGGACAGCGACTGCTTGCTAAGTGCAGGACCTGTCGGGGGGACGTCACAGGGAGGCTGGGGCTCACCGGCCCCCGCGCCCCATTGGCCCCCTGCCCACCAGCCTGGACGGAGCCCTGGAGACGCCCCGCCCCCTCCCCATCTTCCCTCGGCGCAGATGGCACACAGCACTGCCTCATGTCATCTTTTTCATTCTGGCGCCACGAGTGCTGACGGCGAGGGCGTCAGGCCAAGTGCTGACTCCGCTGTTCCCTCCCAGGGCCTGGCCGGGCCGCCTGCCAGAGGGTTCCACGGCCCTTTGCTGCTCTTTCACGCGGGGAGCTGGGCTCTCACTTTGTGTCTGAGTCTCGGACCAAACCCGAGAGCAGCGTTCACTCCCCTTGACGGGAAGCACTGGGAACTTCATTTCCAGGGCGCGAGGTGGAAGTTGGCGGGGTCCCCAGCAGCTCCTGCGGCTGGGGGTTCAGACCCCGAGAGCTGGTGTGCCGGCCACCTCTGAAAATGTCCCCCCCGTGACTGCCTGGTGCCCCCACGCCACACCTTGAGGTCTTCTGCTTGCTTGCGGGCCCCATCCAGGTGGGGTTCTGTGTTGTCACTGGGGTTCTTGTGGGGCACCGCGCCCACACTCTGACTGCTGGGAAACACTCCGCGTCAGACACACGACAGTGCCAAGGTGGTGAGGCCTTGGGGTCCCTTCTGAAGGGATCAGGCCCGGGAAGGGGAGAAGAATGAACTCTGGGGACTCGCCCGTTCAGTCTGCACGTCTCCTGTCTCCAGGAGGAGGCTCACAGGACAGGCCCTTCCTACCGTGCGCCGGTAAGGAAAGGTCACCCTGATTTGAAATGTTGGAAATGTCACTGCTTCCCATTTGGTGGCCGTTGTCCCGCAAAGTTGATTGGTTCTCTTAAACCTTTGAGATGAAGCAGAACGATTCAGAACCTGATAAAATGACGTACTGATCGTTATGGCGGAAGTAGATGGAGTCACTGAATTCAGATTCATGGGACATCTGGCCCCGGTACTTGCAATGCATCCTTTAAAGCAAAACTGAAGTTCCTATCGCGTGGCAGAGAGAGAGAGAGAGAGAGAAAGAACCGGAAGCCAGGCTCATCCTGAGGCCTGGTTTGGTGACAGGCGAGGCTCTGCCGGGGGTGAGGCCTGGAGCTCGGTCGTGGCCACAAGGAAAGAGGTGTGAGGGGGTTCGTTTGTGGTGTGTTTGAAAAGACTGAGGTGGCGTCGCTGCTTCGTTACAGATCGACGAGCTGGAGGAGCAGTGCAGCGAGATAAACAGGGAGAAGGAGAAGAACTCGCAGCTGAAGAGGAGGATCGAGGAGCTGGAGTCCCAAGTGCGGGAGAAGGAGACGGTGAGTCCGGGCACGGCAGGTGTCTGGGAGCACGGGAGCCGCCCAAAGCGGCAGCGAGGCGCAAACGCTCAGAGCACGGGGCTGGCCCTGCCCTGCACGGCCCCCACGCCGCTGTGTCGCCAGGCTGCGGCTCCGACCCAGGGCGGAGCTGGACGCTTGGGAAACACTGGGCAGCTCTGACAAGCGACCTGGATCAGAAGTGGAGTTGCGCTGTCCCGTGAGCGCGGCGAGGGCCCCGCCGGACGGGCATTGGTTTTCACCCGGGGCCGTGGGGGGGTGGGGTTGGCGGGACAGCTGAGTGCAGAGATGCTGGAGACCGTGGGCAAGGTGCCAAGCCTCCCAGCCTCAGTTTCTCCATCTGCAAGATGGGGATCATAAGGACCCCTGTCTTTTCCGTGGCGGTGCGCAGGCTTGGTGCGCTGACGCGCGTAACACACTCAGCCCTGAGAATTAGCCGTGCGTTACAGTTCACCTCGTCCCCGATGCTGTCGTGTAGACGGCACAGGTTTCGCAAAGCTGCTTCCGTCGGTTGTACACGAGTTGTGGGTTTTCACGAAGGCGTTTTTTTTTTTTAATCTGACTTTCATGTTTCTTTTTCCAACCTCTGCCCCCCGTAGGAGTTGAATGACCTCCGCAAACAAAGTGAAATCATACCTCAGCTCATGTCAGAGTGCGAATACGTCTCTGAGAAGTTAGAGGTAAGGGGGGAACGCGTCCGCCTTGGCTCCGACCAGAAGGCGTTCGTGGGGCTACTCATTTCTCTGGGCTCCCCGCTTCCACACCTCCCACGGCAAAGAACAGGGACTTTCTGGTCATGAAAAGCCAGCAGTAACCATGTGCCAGGTGCCGTCATCTGTCCACCCCCCACCCCCTCACCATGTGCAGACTCAGCAGAGTTGGGCTTCTGGTTTTCCCACTTCTGTGAAGGTGTCCTGTGCAAATCATTGTGTGGGGACTGGTTTCCGCCCCCAGAAGTCTCTGCAGAGCCTCTGGGCAGGGAGGGGCCGGGCAGAAGGGAGGGCAGAAAGTGCAAGACCCAGCTGCTAGCCCACCCTGCCACCCCCAACCGGCGACATTGGGCTCGACCTTGGGCAGCCCCCACCCAGTGACCTCAGATTCCTGATCCACAGAGAAAGGTTTCCTCATCCCCTTTCACCTCCAAGGGCCCCCCCCTTCAGGAACAACCCCCACATTTGTCACCGGTCCCTGCACACGCGTTCAGAACACTCCTCACGCCCGTAAAATGAAGCTCTTACTGGATGTGAAGGGTGCAGGCTTAGGCCTCGCTTCAGGACTCACAGCCACCAGGCTCTTTGGAGCCCCACCGTCCCCCAGTCACACCCCCTGACACCCGCGCCCAGACCACTGTCCCTGAGTCTGGCACGGCTCCGTCCTTCCTCACGGAGGCCAGAGGCTGGCCTAGGGCCAGGGAGGCCGCAGCCTCTCCGTGGAGCCGGGAAAGCAAGTCACTGCCCGTTGGGATAGCTCGCACGGAACTAGCTAGAGTGTTGTCTGCTAGAGCGGAGCTAGCAGGTGGTCTCTGCCGACCGTTCTGGGACGGGGCCCGAAAACCCCGTGCGGGGCCTGCGGACTTCCTCTCCTGGGCGCCGTGAGAAGGCCCTTTGGCATCAGGCCTCCCCAGGCAGGTCCCCAGCTCTGCGCCCTGCGGAGGGCCGTCCTTTATCAGCTCACACGTTGGTCACGCACCTGCCAGGGGACAATCAGGAAGGGGACACAGCAGAAAGCCGGTCAGCAGCCACAGGCGTGCGAGCTGCGGGGCGTGGCTAGGGCTGCAGGCCCCGGGGAGAGGGCGCAGCTAGGCCGGTGCGGGTCTCAGTGACCGTCCCCTGTGTGTCCTCCGTCAGGCGGCAGAGAGAGACAATCAGAACCTGGAGGACAAGGTGCGGTCCCTAAAGACGGACATTGAGGAGAGTAAGTACCGCCAGCGGCACCTGAAGGTGGAGCTCAAGAGCTTCCTGGAGGTGCTGGACGGGAAGATCGACGACCTGCACGACTTCCGGCGCGGCCTCTCGAAGCTGGGGGCCGACAACTAGGGGCCGCCGCGGGGCGGGACCGGGCGACCTCCCGGGTGCGTCGCTCGGTAAGTGCAGGTGCGGCTCGTCGCGTCTCGACGCCCGTGGTGCCGTCCGCTCTCCCCTCCGGAACAGACACCTCTCACCTCCCTGACCTCGCGAGGCGGCGGACATCTGGAAGATTCTGACTCAGGAATCCCGCGCTAGGTCTCCCTTAAACGTTTACGTAGTCTGGGCAGGGACGTTTATCTTTCTTAAGGGCTGTTGCAACCGTACCAACTGAGCAAAGGATTTTCTGTTCCAAACGGAAACACCCTTCCCACCTCCTGTCTCTGGAGGAACGTTCAGAACACATGAACGTCCGCCAGGCACCCACGCGCGGGGCACAGGGGTAACTCCTTCCCTCTCGGTAGGAATCGGGATGCTTTAAAGCCACCCCTTAGTGGAGGGTTGTCTGGAGGAAGCAAACAAGTCTGTGCTTGTAGAAGTCTCTCCCCCTCCCCCCACCCCCGGTTCGTAGGGTCGTGACAACGTTCCTTTCCTGGGTTTTAACTTCTGAGCAGATTGCCGTGCTGTGGGGACAGTGTGCAGTGAGGGCGCCTAGCACAGTGCCTGGCACAAAGTAGGTGCTTAATAAATATTTGTTTAATTAAACAGATAAACAGAACTTAGTGTTTTAATCCACACACACCCCCGTCCCAGCCTCCTGCCAGCGGGGTGCACTGGGCTCTGTTGAACGATCCATCCTTTCGCTGAGCTGGGCGAGTATCAGACAGGAAGTGGAGTGGCTGTGTGTGGTCAAGCTTCTGGAAGGGCTCGGGTGGCCCTGGGGCAGGACAGGTGGCCGTCCCCCCTCCACTCGTCCATCCGTGGTGCTCTACCCCTGGGCCCTGTTGAACTGGGACCACCTTCGTCCCCAGACTTGGGATGCAGGCCAGGACCCTTGTGGGGAAGGAGCTCGCGTGGGCTTACAGAGGGAGAGTCAGCTCAGACTGGCTGGGCTGTGGCCTTAGCGACGGAGGAGCTCTGCCTCCCTCTGTTCCCGCTAAGGGAGGGACCGGAGACATCCAGCTCTGCTCTCTCACTGAGTTTCTCAGTGGGGCCAGGGACGTCTGGGTGCCCTGCACGTGGCCTGGCCACAGCATCTCACGATGCCTTCCACAGTACACAGTTGCCTCCCCGCCTCCCCCTGCCTGCTTTGAGAACCAGCAAGAGAGCAACCCCTTCTAGAAAGAGTTTCTGGAACTACCCTCTGGTGAATCTGGATAAACAATAAAACAGCCTGAGGAGGCGGTGGAACACAACACACACACATACACACACACACACACACACACACACACACTCACACACGCAAGCTCGAGGTGAGTCCTGCCATGACACTGTCTCCGTGCAGAGAGGCCTTATCTGGGACGAGGGAAGGCCGGCCTGGGGCACCTCGGTAGGGGTGGGGGGTGACCTGCGGGCCGAGGGGGCAACTTCGCCTGAGCGTGCTGGGCTCGCGCACACGGGCGGCGGGAAGCGTGGTGGCCGTCTCGGTGACTCTCGGGGACTCGGGACAGGGCGCTGCGGTGCTGCCCTCTCCCCGGAGCTCCATGTGGCACTCGGGACAGTGGGGAGCAGCTCCCACTGGTCAGGAGCACGGAGAGCCGGGGGCCGCGGTTCGGCCCAGCGGCGGCCGAAAGGGGTTCTTTCTCAGGCCTGGCCAGACCGCCCGTCAGCACACGGGGCCCAGGGCTGCCGGGGAGCGGCGGGGGTTCCGAGACCTCAGCTCGGGGCCCGCCGACGCCCCCACCCCCGTCTGTTGGGTGGCGTCCTGACCCGGAAGGGACCCTCTTGGCGGACTGGAGCCCCCTCAGGTGGCCCATCCGCAGGGAGACTGAGTTGCCTAAGTCCCTGGTGCGTCGCGTCGCGGTGACGGTGGGGAGCGCTGGCAGAGCTAACGCCGTGACCGCTTTCCGTGCTCAAGGCGCGCGCGCCCTGCTCCGCCGTCCCTGGGGAGCTGGGCGGGCGCCCTGCAGGTGGGAGTGGGGACCCGTGGGTGGCCTCGTGCGTTGCCTGAGGAGCCGAGAGCGGCCGGGCTCCGCTAAGGGGCGACGCGCTCAGCGGGGAGACGCCGCAGCTGTGAAGCACCGGCCCTGCCCCGCCTTCTCCAGCCGTCTCAGGGCTGCTTCACCGACTCTGTGTAAAAAAGTGTCTGGGGGACAGCCTGGAGGGTCCACGGAGACACCACCCCCGGCACCGAGAGCGTGGGTCCTGTGTCACGAACATGACCATGACCCGCCCAGTTCGTCCCGGTCCCCGTCTGAGCCGGTGTAACCCGTCCTCATTGACGAGGGCGGCCGCTCCCCTGATGTCCTGTGCTTGGCCTTGAGGAAGGGCCGCGTGGGCAGCTCGCCCGCCCCGCCCCCGCGAGCCTGCGGCCCCACTGTGCTGCGGGGACACGTACCACCTTGTCGTTTCTAGGCCAGGCCTCCTGACTCCCGCGTGTCCAGGGCTGCTGCCCGGCCCTGACTGGCTTTTGTGCGCGTCTGTTAAAGCTGGGGTCCGAGGGGGAGGGGGGACCGTGTGGAACCCCATCGACGTAGTGGGCCTGAGAAATAATGTTCTTTCTGGGGAAAGCCCCAGCTGGCGAGGGGAAGAGAGGTCTTCTAGTAACGGGCCGGGGCGGCGTGCTCACGCCGTGCAGGGAGAGAGCCCGCATCCACGCGAGCCCTGGACCGCGTGTGGCGTCAGTGCCACGCTGTCCCTCGTGCCGTGAGACCTCAGGTGGGTGAGAGGGTCGGGCAAGGTCATTCCCCACACCTTGCAGGCAGTGACGTGCCCGTCACCGGCTAGCGATCAGCCCCAGGGCGCGCCACGTGTGACTCTGCCAGACCTTGGTCCCCGTCTTCCTGGGAGCCTTCCCACTCCCCTCCCTTGTGACCTTGGGGCGCCAAGAAAACAGATTCTCTGTGTCGTGGTGAGAGCGCACCGCGATTATGTTAATAGCCGTCCGCCGCGAGTGGTCATTTATAGACGGGCGGCTAGAACTGCCTTTGCCTTCATTACAGGCACTCAGCTCCGCCTGGTCGAGCCTCCGGCTTTGCCGGGGTCGTTCTGAGACCCTGCTGGTACTGGTGACGTCCGTGCTCCGAGAGGCCAGAGCCGGGAGACACAGACACATCGAGCTCTTTGTTGACGGCTTTAGCGGAGACGGAGCAGCGGGTCCACAGCAAGCGGGAAGCCCCGAGCCGTTAGAGCGAGAGGTAGCGCTCTGGCCAGGAGGTCCCGGACCCCTGGCCACCCCTGGGCAGACAGGAGCCGGCCCCGGGGAGGGAGCGGGCCAGCCCAGTGGTTAGAGCAGCTTGAGTGGGACCGGAGTTGACCCCCAGGAGGACTGTCCAGGTGGGCGGTTCATCTCCCCCCCCACCCCCGGCAGTGCCCTGAGGGTGCCGGTGCCTCCCTGGAAGGTACTGCATGAGACGCGGACGCAGAGGGAACACAGAGTACGGCTTGCGTGCTGCCCGGAAGTTTCGCCATCTGCCCATTTTAAAGGACTGCCTTTCTGTAGAAGTCCGGGCAACACGGGACGAGAGCCAGCCACGGGGCACGGCAGGGAGCGTACTGGGGGACCTCACGTGTGGCCAGGTGCACCCTCAGAAAGCAGGCAGCCTTAGCATAGGCCTGCGAAAGAGGCTGCCCCGTCGGACGGAGCCAGCCCCGCTCTGCTGATCCCTGAAAGTGGATTGTTTCTGCCATTGGTCCTTCTGAAAGTGAGCATTCTCTCTTTGAAATGTCACTGGATTTTGAAGCGCTGACCATTGAAACTAGAAGCTTGCAAATCAACATCCGTATATATTAAGTGATATGCATGGTTTAGGAGGAGCCTAATTCTGGGAACGCAGTTTCTCCAAAAGAAACATTATATATTCTGAGAGTGGTGGCGAGGGAATCCTGTACAGAAATGTGTGTTAAGTGTCTCTTCCGCACACCTGCCTCAAGGATTGTTACTCTTTATTTTTTTTTTTTATTTTTTTAATTATTTTTATTTTTTTTTTAAATGTTTTATTTATTTCTAGGAGAGAGAGAGAGACAGCGTGAGCGGGAGGGGTCAGAGAGAGAGGGAGTCACAGACTGAAACAGGCTCCAGGCTCTGAGCTGGCAGTCAGCACAGAGCCCGACGCGGGGCTCGAACCCACGGACCGCGAGATCATGACCCAAGCGAAAGTCGGACGCTTAACCGACTAAGCCACCCAGGCGCCCCGGATTGTTACTCTTTAAATGCCAGTTGGGCAAGAGGGTGACTTTGGTAATAATTTGACAGCTGGATGGAATGTTCTAGTGAACTTAGAGTGTGCGTGTGTGTGCGTGCGTGTGTGTGTGTGTGTGTGTGTGTGTGTGTGTGTGTGTTGGGAGAAGAAATGAGAGAAGTGACAAAGAACAAGGTTTTAAATAAAAAACATGCACACCTGAGAACTGTCTTTGATGCTCCTGGTGGTGATCATCCATGTTCCGGAATCTATCTATGAGAAGATGAGTTTCTGGGTCTTTTGTTTCGGGGGGAGCTGTACAGTGCCCTACTCTCTCTGACAACGCAGAGCCTTGTGAAGAGGGGTCACCCCCAGTCCCACAGACCCCGGCGCCCCTGGCCAGAGCCCGGAGAAGCCATGGCGGGGGTGCGGGGGCGGACCGCGGCGCATTTCGGCGGGGTTTAAGCCGCTGTGGGGAGTGTGCTGCTCTCCTTACCCCACGTTCCCACTTTTCCTACCAAGTCCTGACTGTCACTTAATTGTCGTAGCAACGTCTTGTGATGTAGCCGTTAGGCATCTTACATCGAATGTAAGAATTTAACCATTAGTGTGACGTGGTCGAGTGGGCTCTCCCAGAAGTAATAGGGTTTGTTGGGATTTTTTTCCTTTTTAAGTGCATTTTTGGTATATGAATAATAGATACTTTTTTTTAAGAACAGAAACTACAGATGAGTGAAAAGAAAAAATCACCTGCTATTAGACCATCTGATTATAACCACTGTTAACATTTCGACATATATCTTTTCAGACTTTTTTCTATGCATCTGTATTTGTCTTCTTCCTTTTTTCATGAAATACAGTAATGTTATACGTGCTGTTATAACTTGCTTTTTTCCCTGGCGGCACTGTATCGTGACTAGATTTCTGTATACTGAAGAGGTAATTCCATCATTTTTCATATCTATAGAGGTGGTCCCTTAGGTACTTAGGTTTCCGATTTTTTACCATCACAGCCAAGGGAATGATGAAATCCTTCGTTCTTATGCCTTTGTAAACTTTTCAAAATAGTTACTTAGGATGATTTTCTTTTTTTTTTTTTTTTTTAAGGTTTTTATTTATTTTCTAGAGAGAGAGAGAGACAGCGTGAGCAGGGAGGGTCAGAGAGAGGGAGTCACAGACTGAAACAGGCTCCAGGCTCCGAGCTGGCAGTCAGCACAGAGCCCGACGCGGGGCTCGAACCCACGAACCGCGAGATCATGACCTGAGCGAAAGTCGGACGCTTAACCGACTGGCACCACCCAGGCGCCCACTTGCGGATGATTTTCTAAGTTGGGCTGGGTCGGCTCAAAGCATGTGGGCAGTACTCCAGCACCGCCCGGTGTCCCCTCTTCCTGTCCCTTCCCTGGGCGTGTGGAGACCCAGCACGGCAACCCCTTAAAGTCCTGCAGGGCCCTGTGACATTCTGGCCAATGAAAAACGTGAAAGGCAGAAGTGGCGGTGCGAGACTCCCAGGCTGAGACCCTGAAGTGCTCCAGCCTCTGTCCCTAGCCTCAGCACAGGGTGATGTCCTGTGAGCGATGGGGCCTCTGTCCACCTGGGTCCTCGGTGACTGTGGAAGGGGGCTCCCCCACTCAAGACACCCACCACCCACCCACCCACCTGCACGGGCGTGGAGTGTGGGTAGAACCATGCCTTAGATGTTGCATGGGCCGCTGGGGTGTCAGGGTCAACTTGTTACTGTGGCATAACGTGTCCTATTCTGACTAACAAAACAAGCTGCCCATATTTTTAGGACTCTTCATATGTATTGCCTCAAATTGCCTTCAGAAGAGGCTACAAATTAGACTCTTACCAGCAACATGTGAGAACGTCCTACTACCCAGCAACACTGGCGTTACCATGGGGGCCAGGGCTGGTTTTGAAACGCATTTTTTTAATTAAGTGTGACCCTCACTAGCAAAAATACTCACTGGACAATATTCTTTTGTACTTTACCTATTCAGCCCCTCTGGCCACTGTTCTCATCAGATGTTTAGCTGTCTCAATGGCTTCCAAAGAAGTTCTTCCTTTCCCCGTAATATTATTTTCAAAAAAGTATGTAGGGCTTTTAAAATGTTCAGACACTGTTCAAACATTTGTTTTAATTTGAATCTGTCTTTTCCTTCAAGCCTGCTACCTTTGCGTCCATCTGTCAGGCTTATGAAGCTCTCTCTCGGATTCTAATTCCAAGATTGTGTAACTAGTCACAAGGATTTAGCTCATATACTTTAATTGGTTTTAAGCAGTTAAATCTGTGGTGGGGGATAAGTGACACAAATTGAAGGTTAAGATCACACACGTCATAGCCACTGGGTGACATGTAGAACTGCTATATCACCATATTGCAGACCTGAAGCTAACGTAACACTCCATGTTAACTCTACTAGAATTTTAAAAAATAATAAAAATAAGTACAATAGGCCAATAAATAATAAAAATAAAATTAAAAAAGTTAAATCTATGATCCATCTGAAATTTGTTTTCTTTTCTTTTTTTTTAATGTTTTTATTTATTTCTAGGAGAGAGAGAGAGAGACAGCTGTGAGCAGGGGAGGGTCAGAGAGAGAGGGAGTTACAGACTGAAACAGGCTCCAGGCTCTGAGCTGGCAGTCAGCACAGAGCCCGACGCGGGGCTCGAACCCACGAACCGCGAGATCATGACCTAAGCGAAAGTCGGACGCTTAACCGACTAAGCCACCCAGGCGCCCCTGAAATTTGTTTTCTAAATTGGGAAATCTATCCTTTCTCTACAGATACAAAATTCCACTTTTACCCTGGCCGCACTCCTCACATACCCTTCAGTGTGCTTCTGAGCTTTCGTTGTCCACGTTTCAGCACTGGCACCACACCGTTTGATCCCCACATGTTTTGACTAAATACCTCCATTAATTAAACCTTTTCAAAAAAGATTTTAGTCCTTTCTGTATATTACTATTTCTAAAAGAAATTTGGTATCGTTTTTGAAGACTCAGAAACTGGCTCGTGTAAAAATTTATAGGTTACTCCTATAATTCTTCAGTGAGAATTAACATCTTTATAATATTTAAACTCTGATCTCAGTAAATGTATGAAGTAGTATGTTCCTCAGTATATTTTTTCTAGTTCGGGTAATTTTTGCACCTGTGCTTGTTAATAAGCTCTCTTGTTTGTTATATTTTCCTACTGCTTATTCATATAAAGCACTTTTTAAAAAAAAAAATGAAAATTAGATCCATTGATTTTCTTAATCTTAAAAGTATTATAGGAGGGTTGTATAAATTGTACACATTAGGAAAAAACATAGAGACTGAAAGTCCCCCATAATGAAAATCTCTCAGCCCCAAGATAGTCAACAATTGGAGCATGTTCCTCAAATTTTTTTCTAAAAGTCTTTCTCTCTTTTTTCTCATTTTGGCCACACGCTACTTCTCTTCCACTACTTGAGTTTTTTTACTTGGCAGTAGATCTCAGGCGTCTTCCTGTGTCCATCCGTATCCATCTACCTCATTCATAAGTGCAAAGAGAGCAGTGTGTGTGTGTATTGGTTTATTTAACATGGCAGTTGGTGGTTTATTTTTAATTAGCCAATTACTGAGTTTTCTGTTGTTCTGATGTTTCATTTGTTATTAATTATTTTGCCTTTCTCAGGTAGATAATAGCTGTGGGTGGTGGTGATAATTTTACCTCCATATTTTTAATTATAATTTCAACTCCATATTTTTAATTATCTTATTTCACTTCCTTATCATATTGACTGGCACTCTTGGAAGAACATTAAGTAAACCATATATAATTGTGCTGGTATTTTATTTTCTTCTTTGTGTGTGTGTGTATTTACTTTGCAAGAATATCTCTAGTGTTTCTCTAAAAGTACAAATTTGAGGGGCACCTGGGTGGCTCAGTAGGGTAAGCATCTGACTCTTGATTTTGGCTCAGGTCATGATCTCACTGTTCATGGAATGAGGCCCCAACATTGGTCTCTGCACTGATAGTGTGGAGCCTGGTTGGGATTCTCTCTCTCCCCCCTCTCTCTGCCCCTTCTCCCCTGCTCATGTGCATGTTCTCTCTCTCAAAATGATCTTAAAACATTTTTTTTAATAAATAAAAGGACAAATTTGACTCTTAGTGTAAGGTATTCTTAATATTTTAATTTACATATTATTAAGTGATATACTCTCTTTCTAGTTTGCTGAAAGTTTTATCAGTAATGGATGTTAGAATTTTATTAAATTTCTTTTTCTCACATCTGTCAAGATGATGAAATGGTTTTTATCATGACCTAAGATGAGTCATTTTAATAGAGTTGCTAATGTTGAGCCCTCTGTGCTTTTCTAGAAACACCTGGTTTAATCATGGTATATTATTCTTTTAATGTAGCTCTCCACTCAGTGTTAACAGTGGTTATTTATGATGGGTTAGTCTATGGTAGATTTTTACTTCGTGTTCTTATCTGTATTTTCTGGTTTTTCTACAAGTCTTGTGTATTGTATAATATAAATAAAAATAAAAATTGGAGCTTTAAAATAAGAAAAATATTCTGAATTTGGTTTGCTCATATCTTGGAACTTTTCATATGTTAAGATGGATAGTTGTATAATTGTTTTTCTGCTTTGTCAGGTACGGGTGTTGGGCTTATGTTAACTTCTTTTAAAAACAAACAAAGTAGTACCTGGATGGCTCAATTGGTAGGGCATGTGACCTGATCTCGGGGTTGTGAGTTTGAGCCCCATATTGGGCATAGAGCTTACTTTAAAACAAATAAGAACTTGAGAAGTTCTTGCTCTCTTTTTTCTATGTCCTGGAAACAGTTTAAATAATTTTTAGGATTTTTTTGCTCCTTGGAAGTTTTTATAACCTGTGTAAAACTGTCCAAGTCTAGTGCCTTTTTAGGAAATAATTCTTTGACATTTTTTTCAGTATTTTCCAGGCTCATTGGTCTCATTAAACTTTATTCCTATTCTGTGAATTTTGGGCCACTTAACTGCTAAATGAAGATTCCGTTAAGATTTTCCTATTTGCCAGCGTGGAGTCGTTGTATTCTTCTTTCTCATTCATAACATTGTGTGTCTGTTCTTTCCTTTTATTTTGATGCTTTTTCCCAGTTACTCTATTTCATCAGTCTTTTCAAAGAACTTAAATCCTAATTTACTCTTTTACCATTTTATGATTTTTTTGGTTAGTTTTTGTTATTTCCTTTAGTTTTTTCACCTTCTCAAGTTGAATGCCATTTGTAATTTTTTTCTTGTTTAAAAATGGACACAGTTACTAGCAATTGTAAGGCTGTGACTTCTCTTCTGAATATTTCCTTATCCATATCCCTCAAATTTTTAGGCAGGGTATTCCAAGTTATAAATAATTTGTAATTTCAGATTGGACTTTATTTTTTACTGGAGAGTTATTTGAAAGTATGGTATTTTAATTTCCAGATAGTTTTATATTTGCTCTTATTTTTAACATTTGTTACAAATTTCAGGTTTAACTGCTTTGCTGTCAAAGAGGGTATGGCCTGTACAATTTCTGCATTTTGGAGTTTTATTTATATCTTCTTGGGACCTAGCAAATTGTCAATTTTAATATTCCCAGGAAAATGGAAAAGAAAGTATATTCTCTAAAGGGAAGAAAATTCAGCCTGTATGTGTTAATTTGACCTTATTACTTATAATATCATGGACCATTAATTTTTACTTGATTCGTTAAAGACTAAGGAAAATGTGTGAGTCTCCCACTTACAGTTGAATTTCTATTTTTCTTGTGTTTCTAATGGTTTTTGCTCTATATATTTCAGTATGATGTTATTTGGCAAATTATCTTTTTATATTTAAGGGGGAAATTTTTCCCTTTGGAGACTTGTATACCTTTGTGAATTTACCTGATTTTGTTGTAACAGAGTTGTTTATGTAGAAATACATAGTTCAGTAAAATGTTTTTAAGCTGACAAAAATCTTTCAGGATTTCAAAACATGTTTGTGTCTTCAGAAGGTATTTTGGAAGCTCTTGATCTCCCCAAGGATAGGTTTCTCTTCTGTGGGGGAACTTCCTGAGCCAAAGCAAGGATGGCGATGTGCTTTTGGTGGAACAGAGTGATTGGTTTTGAGTACGCCAACATTTCCAATTCTTGCTTTGGAGCAGCTGCGTACTTGGGTATGCTTAGGACACACCTGCCCTTCAGGGGGTCACATTATACCTCAGTTGGGCCGGTAGCAAAGCTGTTCTCCACCCAAGAGGCACGTTTCTTCTGTGGGGCTAGCCTTCGGAGCGGAGGGTAGCAGAGCGTAGGTGCCCTTGAGTTCCTGGCTGTTGAGGGGGAAGCTAATCTCAGAGATTCATTCTACCAGAAAAGATTTTTCCAGAGCTGTTTGAATGCATTATTCACATGGCAAAGTCTGTGGCAGGCAGAGAACCAGCTTTTCCCAAACACACGTAGGAGGTGTGGATCTCAGCCCACAGCTCCGGAGCGAAAGACTTTCTCTCTTTTCCTTTCATTCAAGTTAATGAATTTCTGTTTTGAGTCCCCATTCTGTCGAGCCCACGCAATTTGATCTGGGTCAATTCTGGGCCCCCCTTTTCTCCAATGTGAGTCGACAGAGGTTTTGGGGGGGTGCTTATGTGTCTTGAAGGGACTGGGGGAGGGGACTCCTGTTCCTGCCCCTGGCCCTCTCTGCCACACACCCCGCTTCCTCTGTGACGTGCTTGCGTCCCTGGGAGTTCAAGAATTACGCAGATGTTCATGTGCTGCAGAAGTCTCCCCGAGGCTGTCCTGGGCCCTCTGCGGCTGTCCCGTTTGGCAGCTAGGGTTTCAGGTGGAGGGTGATTGAACGTGAAGGGACCACAGGACAGGCCAGACGTGGTGGCACGAGAGCGCGCTTCCAAATGGAAGCGGCTCTGTGGCTCCTGGTGCCTGCCTGTCCGCTTGATGGCCGTCTGCAGGTGCTGGCCGCTAGCTTGTGGGTTAGCCTGTGACCCTGACCGTGACCAGAGCCACCTCCCGGGGGGGCCTCCTCCTGCCGCATCAGATCCTGTGTTTTACCTCCCCAGGGCCTTTGGCCTGGTTGACCTTGCTCTTGAGATAATCCTCCACGACTCTGAGGTTTCCCTTTCCGGTCCTGTCTTAACCTCTGACTGTTCTTCCTCCTTCCTCTCCTCCTCCGGCTCTGGAATGTTGGGGTCTCCA
Source organism: Proteles cristata cristata (assembly GCA_017311185.1). NCBI lineage: Eukaryota > Metazoa > Chordata > Mammalia > Carnivora > Hyaenidae > Proteles > Proteles cristata. The sequence continues at coordinate 622,941 of JAESUZ010004070.1, read as the reverse complement.
CGGATCTGGCCCCCACCGTCTTCCCTTGAGACTCTCTCCCCTGGCCCTCTCAGGGCATCCGTGGTTGATTCCGTCAGTGGCTGCCGTGCACCTGGCTTGTGTCCCCATGGCCACTGCACAGGGCAGCTGCTGTCCTCCAGCACCGCCCCTCTCCCCCCACCCTGGCCCCCCTCTCCTGACTATGCAGCCACTCATCCTCCCTCAGGCCGGCCAGTGTCTTCACCCCTGCCCTGCTGCTGGCCTTTTTCAGCCCAGAGCTCCCCCACCCTCTCTGGTTTCTCGTATGGGCAGGTGCCCAGATGCCTCTTCCCAAGCTGGAGGCATCGGGTTCTGCCCCACCCCCCACGTCCACAGGGCCTGCCCAGTCACCTGCCCCGCCTAGCTGTGCCATCTCTGCTCCTCCTCTGCCACCTGGAACCTTCCCCCGTGCCTACCCCACTCTTCTTCCCGCAGCCAGCATCCCCCCTCCGTTGCAGGTAAGACAGTGTGCTGCGGTGCTAATGGAACCCAGCCGGTGAGAGGCAGGGCCGGGGGGTGGGGGGTGGTGTGTGTGTGGCACCAAGAACAGGGACCAGAGCACAGCCAGCTTGTCCAGAACTGGGGGGACCCAGGCCACTCTGAAGACCCTCAGACCCGTGAGACGTTGGCTGGAGGGCTCCCCCCTTGGAAGTAGCCCACAGTGACTGAGTATGTGTGCCGCACGCTTCCCTCCCCACAGCCCCTAGTTCGCTGTCCACCCGTGTGCGCTGGCCGTCTGGGCGCTTCGGGGCTACCTGGTGTCCAGGCCATCCCAGAGGAGCCTCCTGACCTCCTGGATGAGCGCCTTTGCAGTCTGGGCCTGGTGGTGTGCATTCCAGCAAGCTCCTTGTGCTGGACAGGATGCTGGCTCCCCGAACATGGCCCCGTCTTGTAACCTTCCAGCTGAACCTCGGAGGGGGAGTCTCCTGGATGGACTTCCTGGGTGGGGTCAGAAGGAGACACTGATGGCCAAAGACTCAGATGAGGTCCTGCCGGCTTCGAAGAGGAACGAAGGGGACACAGCCCGTGAACGCAGCTGACCTCTAGAAAGTGGAACAGGCCAGGAAACAGCCTCCCCTCCAGAGCCTGCGGAAAGGAACGGCCCTGCGCACACCCTGCCGTTAGCCCCGTGAGGCCCACGTCGAGACTCGAACGTCCAGAACAGTAAGATGCTGAGTCTCTGAGCCTCTAGGTTTATGGGGGTTATGGCAGCAGCTGGTCCACTCCTCCCGAGTTTACTTCGAATCGAGAACCTCCGCTGGATGCAGACAGTCAAATGCATGGTTCCACGTGATGGATGCTCCTTGATCGAGAACCGCTGGATTCTGGCACCCGCCGCCATCTGCTTGAGTCCCCTGCTCAGATTCCAGAGAGGGAACCAATGAACACGTGAACAGGTAAGTCTGGCCCAGCGCCTCCTGTTTCGCTGCAGGACAAGCCGAAGGACGCTTGCCGCCAGATGGACCGGCCACCTCGGGACCAGCTTTGGCCAGAGCACCCGTCCCAGCGAGCAAATGTGGCCGCGGAGGGCTGCCCGGGCAGCTGGGGCTCCCGGTGTGGCGGCGGCATGACGGGTGTCTGGGACGTGGCGCAGCGGTCACCCGGGAGGTGGAGGTGCCAGGAGGACTCGGGGAGGAAGATTCGTGACCCTGTAGGACGGAGTGGCCTTGCCGGCAGGTGCAGGGCTCCATTTGGGGCCTCTTGGTGCCGGAGTGCAACCTGCTGTGGGGGAGGGGCTGCCCAGGGGATGGCGGCGAGGGCCCTGAGGACTGGGCGCCCTGCCTGAGGGGCCGGGGGCTGGGGAGCTGGGAGGGACTCTACTTGGGGTGGGGGAGAGTGACAAGGGGTTCTCAGGAGACTGGGTTGGGGGGTTGGGAGTTAGGCAGTGGGAGCTAATGCTTGTCCTCCTCCTCGGCTCTGAAATCCTGGAGGCCGGAGGCCGGGCTTAATTCAGCAGCTTGGCTGGGAGAAGGGGGAGAAGGAGAGGGTTGGATGCACGGAGGACAGGTGAGTGAGGAGTCTTAACTGGCAGAACCCTCTTCTGGAAAGGATCCTGTTTCAAAGGCTCGTTGGCAGAGCTTAGGAAGCAAATGCCGAGAACCGTCCAGGCCCGAGTATGTCTCTGAATACCGAAATCGCAGTAATTACAACAATCCCAATCTGCGAAGGATGCATAGGGAAGCCCAACCGAGCTCTGACCTTGCCATTTTTTTAAACATCAATTTCTCCCCCGAGCAACGTTCTGGTGCTGAGCTCGGCCTGTCTGTGCTGGGGGCAGGGGCCGAGGCAGGGTCGGGGCACCAGGGCCCGGGCCCCGGCTGCAGGTTGTGCGTTCACAGCAGCTGGATTCGGGGAAGGACGGACACGTGACAGACCTGCAAGCCACCGGACAGCGGCCACGCTGAAGTAATGTCTAGCCACACGAGGCAGTGGAGGCTGTGGCAGCAGAAGGTTCCAGATCCCTCCAGGCAGAAGCGCCTCCAGCGGACCCTATCAGGGTGTGGTTAGCTCAGAAGAAACCGGAACTACAACAGGTTTTGGTAAATCGCTTTTCTTTGGAAGTAAAGGAAGGTGGGAACCCGGGATGGCCGTGGCCGTGGCGAGAGCTGTGGGGTTAGCGCGGACGCTCTGGACGCTCTGGATGGTCTGGGGTCTGGGGTCTGGGGTCTGGGGCACGAGCGGACAGACCGCCTTCGTGTGCCCCTTCCCCTCCCCGATGGTAACATGACGTGAGGAGGAAAGATTCCAACGCAAGACGTGAGTTCCTGAGGGAGCTTTGTTCCCTCACCCTTAGCATTTGCTTAGCAAATACTCATCTGAAATCTTGTTAAAAACTTGAACCCCTCCTGCCCACCCCCCCCCACCAGACAGGGACAGCTGTGTTCAGATAGTGTTTCATGTCCTCATGAATCACACTGGTGGATTAGAAATAGTTCTTTATTATAAGTTTATATATATACTTGATACATAAAATATATTTCATTTAAAATACTTAAAATAATTCCTGAATATAAGCAGTTTACTCTGATTCTTGCTAAAACCACCTTCATACTCAGGCCTTTATTTTGTTTATTTAGAGAGTGTGCAAGTGCGTGGGCCGGGGAGGGGCAGAGAGGGAGAGAATCCCAAGCAGGCTCCGTGCTGTCACAGCGCAGAGCCCGACGCGGGGCTTGATCTCACGACCTTGAGATGGTGACCTGAGCCAAAAATCAGGAGTCGGACGCTCAGCTGACCAAGCTTCCCAGGCGCCCCCATGTTCAGGCCGTTAAACGTGAGGAGGCCGCTGGTCCACACAGACCGGGGACACGGTCAGTAGTACAACAGCGCGGCTGAACGTAGTCTCGGAGTAAGGGAACGGTTGTCGAGAACCCTCGGTGAGAAACAAACAAACACTCTTCTCTCACACCAGTGATGCCGCGGGTTCTCACATCCGGCTACGGTGCGGTGCGTAGGTCCCCTCGTCCCTGCTGCCTGCCCTGACTTTCAGAGCCACGACCTTCAAGAGACGGCCCCACGTGGCTCGAAGCCCCGCTGGTCTCTGGGGCTGTCACGCGGCCGGTCCACCCGTTCACACGCCTCACAAGAACAGGCCTCGGGCCTGCGTCTCATTCACGCTTCCTGGGCGGTGCCAGGGGCCGCGGCGGGCAGCTCAGCGGTCCCACTCGCTGCCGGGGCTCAGCTCATCGCCGTCCCCCTCGTCCTCCTCCGAGTCGGCCGACACTCTCTTGATTCTCTGGAGTGCGGCCTTGATACTTCTCTCCAGGTCACTGGGCGGCTTGCTGCTGGGGCTCAGGTCAAGGCCGGCGTGAACCTTCCTCAGTTTGACCCCCTGCCTTATGGCAGCCAGAAGTTGCTCACTGAAGGAGGCGCGGGGCGGGGGCGAGGCGGTCACTTCCGCTGTCTGCAGAGGGCTCTTGCTGCTCCTTAAGGAGGCCAGCACTTCATCCATGGACCCTGAAATTGCGCCAAAGAGCAGGTGCGGTCAAGAAACCAAACTCTCTCTCCCCAAGATGCCAGGCGTTGTACTAGTTATGCGTTAAGTCGCACATGGGTTAATAACATGGGTTCCGCAGTCGTTCCATGAAAACAATGCTCTGCATACCTGCTAGAAAGGCCAACCACTGGCTCCCTGTCTGAACACAGGGTGGCCTCATCGCTCATATTTATCACCTTGGCCACTCACTGCCCACCACTCCCTCAAAGCCACAGCGACTCAGGCACAGTCACACACACCTTTTGTCACGATGACTGTTTTGCAAGATGCAGATGTTGTCTTCTTGTGTGAGCCTGAAGAGGGTGAGTACCTGGGGTGGAAATGATCTGATCCAATATGCACGAGAGCTGCACACAATTTCAGTGAATTGCATCTCCTCCGTGTTCCTTCCCTGCAGTGCGCCTGCTGTATTTCACTAACTTCACTCTTTTTTTTTTTTTAATTTTAAGGTTTATTCATTTTTCAGAGACAGAGCATGAGTTGGGGGACGGACAGAGAGAGGGAGACACAGAATCTGAAGCAGCTCCAGGCTCCGAGCTGTCAGCACAGAGCCCGATGCGGGGCTTGAACTCATGAGATCGTGACCTGAGCTGAAGCTGACGCTTAACCGATGGAGCCTCCAGGCGCCCCTTAACTTCACCACTCTTGGATGTTAGTCAGTGGTGACTCTCTCTGTGGTGGTGACAGGAGGGGGTTTGTGCACAGGAAAAAGCTGGAAGTAAACTTGAGTCAGTGGCTCCATGAGCCTAGAGGCGGCGGGGCTGGTGCCTCTCTACCCCTTAATTCTACCCCCGCTGGTTACCCTGAGCCTAATGCACACCTTCCACCTCAGGATGCAAAATGCTGCCAAAACAAATTCGATCCGAGTTTCAAGGCCTGGGTGAAGGGGAGCTATTTTTTACTCAGGCACCTTGAGACCCCCGTAAAATCTTTTACCTCGGCCTCCAGGAGATGGGGGCATGGCGGTGGTCACTAATGTAGAGGTGTCCTGGAGAGGCTTCAAGACCTAGAGTCGTTTCCCGTTCAGGACTGAGAGGCCATCCTCTAACAAAATGCTAGTTCAGCGTGGAGTTAAACCCACAACGTGTTCTCACAGCTCCCTTCCAGGAGTAACAAAGTTTCACACTCGAGCATTTTGGGTGCTAACTCACACTTTTTTAGTCTTTGCAGTGAAATGAGGCAGTGTGTGAGTGTGTGTGTGTGTGTTGAGGGCCTCCTGACACCGTGTGCATTAACCAGGAACCGGGATGAGCCCCCACAGAGGTCTGCCCACGTCCAAACCCCGGGCGGGGGCATCTGAGCTCTGCTCGGGTTCTCCCCTGTGGCTCCAAACCCCTGGAAGCGGGCCCGCTGGGTCTCCACCTAACACTGTGCACATTTTCATCTGTGCCGGCTTCTGGGTGCAGTGACCTGTGAACTCAGAATGCGCAGAATCCCTTAACCAGAACCATCACATCACCTGCTGTGGGGACCCTGCCCGTTCTAGGTGGGGGCGCTCAGGCGTAGTCTTTGTAACACGTGCACACGTTTACCTAACCCCCCCCCGCCCCCGCCCCCAGGCCCTGAGTCCCCTGAGTCCGGGCGGATTTAAGCCAGTCTCAGCAGTCAGTGGATCCGGGTCAGAACCAGAGCCCTCCTTAAACAGAGTATCAGGGGGTGTTCAGTGTACGTACTTGCAAAGGCAAGACATGGTCCGCTTTTTTTTTTGTTGACCGCTTCATTTTAGAAAGTTCTCCCTAAATAAGGTTTCTCAGTCCACCAGTCAGTCTGAAGAACAGCCAGGAATATTCTAATATTCCTGGGCAGTAAGTGCCAACTGGTATTCCACTTAGGACGCACTAACTTAATTCTGTAAATGACTTGCAGACACAACAGTAAGCTGCACTGGAAGGAACACGGAGAAGAATTCAAGGGGCGAAGTCTTAAGGACCTGAAACAGGTGATGCGTCAACAGAGATCCTAAGTCAGGTGACCACCGAGTGTAGACCTGGGTTCTTCAAGGCGAGTTAGCATTTATGAAACAGACTATGCTGTGCTAACCCTGCAGCCAGAGAGCGACACTAAAGGCGCAAGCACTGGGGAATTTTAAGACTGTAGAGAACGGTGACAGAGACTGACGGGCGGGGGATGACTGCCCTTCCCCCGACTCCCCACCTCCCCCGCCCCCGGTGCCCAGCGGGGCGGAGCAGCCGCAGGTTACCTGGGCCTCGGGGTCCGGCTGCGGCTGCGCAGTGGCGCGCTCTCGCCGTGCGTGGCTCACACTGCAGGGGAAGTGGCTCGTCTGTGACCCTGACTGAAGTCCTCAGGGCCGAGTCATGGCGATCTGCTGCGGCCGGACCGGGGAAGGGCGGAGCAGGGAGAGGTGGTGGTGGCGGCGGCGGTGGTGGTGGTGGCGGCGGCGACAGTTCCTCACTGGGTTCGGAGTGTGTTTGGTCACCAGCTGGAACGGAGCTGGGGTCGGTATTTCCAGAACTGTCTTGATCCTCATGGGTTTTTGCCTCGCTGCCTTCAGGGGTCTCCCCGGAGGACGCAGCCATCCACGGGGTGAGCCTGGCGGGCAGGTGCGGGGCCACAGCCCCTGAGCCCGGTGACTTCACTGCGGACCCGCCCGGGCGCCTCTGGCAAGGAAACACGGGGTCAGAAACCGGCCTCGAACCTTCGAAGGCTGAGACTTGGTTTAAGTGCTGTTGTTCTGAGTGGCTCCCATCACCCTGGACGGCCAGCCTGCCTACCTAGTCTGTACCTGCGGAGGACGCATTCAGACCCCTGAAGCGCTTCTCTCCGATAAGCAGGGCAGGGGACACGCAGAGGCAAACACTGCTGTTTACGGCATGAGCAGAGATGCTCATCTTTTTAAAAAAAAAAAAAAAAAAGACAGTAGGTAGCAGTGAAAAATCATAAATAGTACGAAGTCGTGGAACATCCTAAGAGAGTACAGATGACGCAGTGTTAAATTCACAACCACATAAAACAGCTGTATAAAAATTCCCCGAGTGGACCTTAAAGTGATGGTTATCACGTTTCTTTTCTCTAATTTTTAGGTTTACAGTAAACTTTATAATTTAAAAAGGTAAAATGTTCTGGTCTCAGGGTGCCTGGATGGCTCAGGTTAAGTGCCAGACTCTTTTTTTTTTTTTTAATGTTTTATTTATTTTTAGGAAAGAGAGAGAGACAGCGTGAGCAGGGGAGGGTCAGAGAGAGAGGGAGTCACAGACTGAAACAGGCTCCAGGCTCTGAGCTGGCAGTCAGCACAGAGCCCGACGCGGGGCTCGAACCCACGAACCGCGAGATCATGACCCAAGCGAAAGTCGGACGCTTAACCGACTAAGCCACCCAGGCGCCCCAAGTGCCAGACTCTTGATATCAGCTCAGGTCATGATTGCAGTTCATGAGTTTGAGCCCCACATAGGGCTCTGTACTGACGGCAGAGACCCTGCTTGGGATTCTCTCTCCTTCTCTCTCTCTGCCCCTCTCCCCTGCTCATGCTTTCTCTCCTTCAAAAATAAAATAAAGAATAAACATTAAAAAAAAGAAAAAACAAAAAATAAAACATTCTGGTCTCTCAGGTTTTAGTTTGACAAGTAAAAACATAACCTTAGGAGCGCCTGGGTGGCTCAGTAGGTTAAGCATCCAGCTTTACCTCAGGCAGTGATCTGGTGGTTCATGGGTTCGAGCCCCGTATCAGGCTCTCTGCTGTCAGTACAAAGCCTGCTTTGGGTCCTCTGTCTCCCCCTCTTTCCCCCACTCGATCTCAAAAATAAACATTAGAAAATGTTAAAATAAAAAACCATAATCTTATATAAAATGAATCCTGAGTGGTGGGAAGGTGGTCCCTAATGAATGCACTGACTAGCCAACAGAACACATAAAATGTTAATACTACATAGCCATTAAAATGAACTAGATGTATATATATAAAAATACGTCTCCATATAATTTAAGTGAAAAAAGACACTGGCAGAGGATGTTTACAATGTGACAATACTAATGTAGATTTAGTAGTAATGTATCAAAAGGACAATTCATGATACAGAATATAGGCACGCCTCATTGCCCTTTGTTTTATTTTGCTTTGCAAAAATTGCATTTTTTTTTTGTTGTTGTTGTTGTTGTTGTTGTTATAAATTGAAGGTTCGTGGCAACCCTGAGTCAGTCTATCGGTGCTATTTTTCCAATAGCATTGACTCACTTTGTGTCTCTGTGTCACATTTTGGCAATTCTTGCAATATTTGACTTTTTCATCATTGTTATGGTGATCTGTGATCAGAGATCTTTGCTGTTACTATTACAGTTGTTTTTGGGGCGCCCAAACTGTGCCTGGGTAAGACAGTAAATTTCACTGCCATCTCATTCTAAGAAACGGCCCAGCCCCCGCCTTCTGCAGCCACCGCCCTGATCAGTCAGCAGCCATAGACAGCGAGGCAAGACCCTCCACCAGCAGAGATGGTACAACTTGCTAAAAGCTCGGAGGATGGCATTTTTTAGCAATAAAATATTTTAAAATTAAGGTATGTACTTTTTTGTAGACCTAATGCTATTATTTGCACACTTAACACACTGTAGTGTAAAACACAGTTTTATATGCACTGGGAAACCAAAACATTCATTTGACTCGCTTCATCGTGGTGGCCTGGAGCGGAACCTGCAGTGTCCGAGGTGTGCCTGTATTTCTCTCCCCCGCACAGGTTTCTAAGCCCTTCCATGACAACAGGGTGATGGCGACAAGCCCCACACCTCACGGACGCTGTTGCTGGTCACGCAGCCACCATGCCGTGCATTTCAGTCATCACATGCCGGTAGAATCATAACCCTAGAAACCCTGGACCAGGGCCTCATCCAACCGTCCCCAAACCCCAAGGACCCCTCCTGGCATCAGCGTGTCACTGTGACCCTGGCCTGCTGGGTTCTGCCTTCCGATGCTGGGAGTCGCTCTCCCCAGGGCTCTCCCAGGACACACCAAATCCATTACCTCCTAACATAACTGCCCCTCCCATACTTAAAAACAACCTGTCGGGGCTCAACAAGTGTCACATATCAAGGCATTCACTTCCGGTCTTCTCTCTCTTCTACTTACTCCCTTCTGAGTGGGCTCCAAACTGGCTTTGTCCCCTGGGAGGGTAGCACTACCTTGGTAAACACAGACGCCCCTCATTCTACAGAGGACACTTCTGTTTGTACATCTTAAAAACTTCTGGGCTTTTCTGGAGCCTCTTCACAAGTGACTGCTAGGAGGCTGGAGGAGACTCAATTCTCAAGGTTCCTCCCCTGCATGTAAAGCCCACACACTCCTCCCTCCCATCCCCCCCCTCCCCCCCAGAGATCCACACCTCCAAGGACCACAAAGCCCTCAGCTCGCACAACTCGGAGACAACTTGCTTCTTTTCCAGACCACCACCAATGTGAGGCCAACATGTTAGATTTTTTAATTCATCGTTGAGAGCATAGGTGACCTGATTCTGTCACCTTCCATCGGTCTGTCCGTCCCATCTCCGTGTTTGAAAGACTGATCCCTGATCGGAGGCTTCGGGGCTAAAGAGCCGGATTTGCACCCCCGGATCCGTCCTCCATCCGGGTTCCATTAACCAGTGACGTGGGCCACGGGGTTAGGAATTAAATGAGAAGGAACGGGAAGTGTCTAGCACCAGACTGGTATGCAGCAGGTGCTCGTTAATGAGCAGAGTAGTGAGCACATCAGAAAACCAGCTGAGGTCAGCGTGTCCTGATTTATCACTCCAGTGGCCCCTTTCCTTGTTGGTAGCACAGCACACCTTCAAGGCCTGACCCCGGAGTCCTGTGTGAGAGTGGGCTGTTCTCCCTCGTGGGGACAGCTACAAACTTGGGTCTGTGTATGACGACAGATTTGTTTTATATTCAACTAGTTTAAAATTATTTTTAAATAAGTGGCTACTTGTTTTTAAACCTATTCACTTTTCACAGAGCACTTAACGATACTCTGTCACAGGGCTTCCTTGACTGCATTTCATTTGTTTTATTTTTTATTTTTTCAAATGTTTAGTTTTGAGAGAGAGAATGCATGCAGGGGAGAGGCAGAGAGAGAGGGACAGAGGATCCGAAGTGCGTCCTGCGCTGACAGCATCAAGCCTGATGTGGGACTTGATTCCACAAACCATGAGATCATGAGTGAAGTCAGACGCTTAACTGAGCCACCCAGGCGCCCCTCCTTGACTGCATTTTAAAGAACTGTTTGTTAGAAGTCAGGAAAAAGCAAGCTAAGGTTGAGGGCAATTTAACTGTTTTCAGTTTTTCTGTCTGGTCAACAGTGTGGTGTTGAGTCAGCACCACTGGGTCGGGAGGGGAGGGCAGGAACCCAGCTGTCTGGCAATATCAAAAACGTTAACGTGCTAACATTCTTGTTTGTTACTTCTATTCTAAAACTAATGGCATTTGAGAAACATTCTGTGTTCCAAGTTATCGGTTCACGATACATTATACAAGTCTTCATTTCTCCAGAAAATGGACGTGAAGTAATTATTTCTAGGATTTACCTCTTTATTTAATATTTTCTAATGTTTATTTTTCAGAAAGAGAGAGAGAGAGACAAAGCTGAGCAGGGAAGGGGCGCAGAGAGAGAGAGACACAGATTTCGAAGCAGGCTCCAGGCTCCACGCTGTCAGCACAGAGCTTGACATGGGGCTCAAACTTACAGATTGTGAGATCATGACCGGAGCTGAAGTCAGATGTTTAACCAACTGAGCCACCCAGGCGCCCGTAGAACTTACCTCTTTAAACGCTCTCAGTCGCTGGAGTGTTTTCTTGCGCTCCTGGTTTATCCATTCTTTTTTCTTTCGCTCTTCTTCTTTTATCTTGTCTCTTCTCTATATGTAAGCAAACATATATTTGTCAATTTCTCAAACTAAGAAGGACAGGGTCTGTGACCCAGTGTTAGCACCTCCCCCATCTCACCCCCCATCCCCTCCCCAGGCTGTAGGGCTGAACCTCAGGCTCCTCAGGGTCCAGGCTGGCAGCTGCCGGTCCAGGGCAGCGGAGCCCCAGTGGCCACGGATTTAAGCCAGCGAGTCCCATTACGCAAATACAAAACATCTTCTTTCGACCACTTACCATCTGGATGCTGTGATGCTGATGAAAACGTTTCATGCTTTCTGCAGCCAGTTGTAGTCGGAGCCGATGGTTCTCTCTGCACTGATCCTGGGAGAATGACACAGGTCACCTACGTGGTTCTTAATGTTACTGTAGCTACTGCTTCAAAGTTTAAGAGAAGAAGGCACTATATTTGTGCTGTCATGTAAGGCATTCGTTAGTAGGAGTTTCTGTGGTGCCAGGGTCCTGCCTCCGCTCAGTGCTGTGATATGTGCTGACTGGCGCCTTACAGGGACCCACGGTACCCAGAGGGCCACAGCTGTGATTCAGCGCCATGAAAGACAAGAAAGCGAATCCACCAAGTGGAAGTGAGAGGACACACAGGCAGCCCCCCTTCTTTTTTTTTTAGCCCCCCATTCTTAAATGGCTTGTGTCCTAAGAATCTGTTTCAGTGTGATTATTTTAAACCCCTCTTCACATTACAACAGTATTTCCAACCATAACTTCATAACTATATCCAACCTACAAATACCTGAAAAATTATATTAAAAACTGTATTTTAACTAGGCTTAACCGTTCTTAAGGTATATTACCTTTTTTCTTTTTTTTAATTTTAGAGAAAGCATGAGCAGAGGAGGGACAAAGAGGGAAAATCTGATGCAGGCTCCATGCTCAGCACAGAGCCTGACTCGGGACTCAATCCCACAACCCTGCGATCATGACCTGAGCTGAAGTCAAGATTGGACACTCAACTGACAGAGCCACTCAGGTGCACCAAGGTATATTACCTTTTATGTATTCATAGAGTTTTGGGGTTTTTTTTAACTTTTGTCTATTTTGAGAGAGAGAGCATGGGGGAAGGGCAGAGACAGAGAATCCCAAGCAGACTCAGCACCATCAGCACAGAGCCCGACACGGGGCCCAAACCCACAAACCTTGAGATCATGACCTGAGCTGAAATCAAGAAGAGTCAGATGCTTAATCCACTCAGCCACCCAGGTGCCCCATAATCATGGAGTTTTTAAAAATTAAGGAAAAAACCTACTCACCAAATATAAGGGTTGAAATGAGCTGAATATTATTTCTAATATTCCACAGTCAATGACTTACAATAAATTTTAGAATTCACTATAGCTGATTATTAGAAGTTTCTACTTATTGTGATTTTAAAAATACCTGTGTATGTAACAGGCATTCAACAAACAATTGCTGAATGGATGACTAAAATCTAGAGATTATGGTAAATGCTTAAATCCTGAAAGACACAGAATCCTTTTCAAAAAAAGTTTTATATATATATATATAATTATATATATTTAATTAAATATATTTAATTAAAATATATATATAATTGCAGCCACTGGTATCTATAGAAACACACAAGAAACTAATGACTCTTTGTCAAAAGCCTTCTCTTGAGTAGACAAACCCCCAGGCGGGGGGCGGGGACAGCTGCCGGCGCACCTACCTGTCTATTCCTGAGACAGGCCCTCCGGACGCATATCCTACCCCGCTTAGACTCCAGGCGCCGGCACTGCCGGCTCAGCTCTTCCATCTCCAGGGCCTCATCACCCCGCAGCCCCATCACAGCTCCGACAGCTTTGAGTTCCTCTGGACTTTCACATGGGTCATAATAGACAACTTCACCCTCTTTATCTAGAAACATAATGGTGATATTTAAAACATGTTTGGTATAAAAAAATTACACATGACACTTTTTTTTTCTTTTTTTTTAATGTTTTATTTATTTCTAGGAGAGAGAGAGAGAGAGAGACAGCGTGAGCAGGGGAGGGTCAGAGAGAGAGGGAGTCACAGACTGAAACAGGCTCCAGGCTCTGAGCTGGCAGTCAGCACAGAGCCCGACGCGGGGCTCGAACCCACGAACCGCAAGATCATGACCTAAGCGAAAGTCGGACGCTTAACCGACTAAGCCACCCAGGCACCCCAACACATGACGATACTTTAAATGTAAGGAGAGAGTACTGATGACTTGTCACCTCATCACCCAAGGAGAACTGCTATTGACATTTGTGTGTGTGTGTGTGTGTTGTGTGTGTATGAGTAAGTGGGGGTGTAGACACACATACATACATACATACACACACACACACACACAGCCACAAAAAGCAGTAACAATGCTAAGAGGACATTTTCCATCTGATGGAAATAGAATTTCAGTGGCCATGTAGTATTCTCTAATTTAAGCATTCTCTATCATTAGAATATTCCAGGTTCCATTATTATCAATTTCACCATGATGAACATCTGAACATACAGTCTTTGCATACATTTTTACTACTTCCTTAGAAGATGAACAGTCCAGGCTCGAGGCAGCTCCAGAAAGGAAACCTGCATTCTACCAGCAGTATGTCATTAAGGAGCCTTAAAGATACTTAATCTTGATTACATATGTATCTTTTAAAAATACATGCTAATTGTAACAAACCCTAGCTCTACAGAACTAAGTGAAATAGAAAGTGACCTTATCTTCCTTTCCCAAACCTTTGGAAGCCCATTCCCAGAGGGAAACATTATGAACAATTTGGCATGCATCTTTCTGGATTAAGTCTTTTAACAGGATTCTTTCCTAAACATGTAAAATGCTTATAACCTGAAATTTCTGCAGTTTTTGAATACTCAGGATTCAATTAAATGTTCAGATTTGGTATGGCTTAACCCAGTGAGCCACCCAGGAGCCCCAAAGAGATCATTTTTTTTTTTCTTTTTTTACTCACAAACATAATAAGAGAAAACATAAGTAAAATAGTTTGGGGATGAGGAGCATTTTGCCAAGCATAACAACAAATGCAGAAAGACTTCACCAGAAGCTGATGTGACTTCATAAAAATTAAGTATTTCTATAAGGCGAGAGAAAGCAAATGACAGGAATTCTTTACAACATTTGACAGATAACAGAGTAACAGCCTTAGTACAGAAAGGGAACATTCCCAAGAAAAATGGGCAAAGACCAAGGATAGGTAGTTAACAAAAGAATACAGACATCCAGTACACATACAAAATCGTGCCCGCTACACTTGTGATTAAAGAAATGAAAACTACAAGACGCCATCTCCTATCAGGAAGGCAAGAATTTACAAGAATGGTATAATGTTGGGAAACAGCTCTTTTCATAATCTGCTGTGGGCAGTCTTTCTGCACAACCTCGATCTACAAGGCCGTTGTACAGTATGGAATTTAGAAGTCAGAAAATAATAGAAGCGAGGAAAAAATGTGTATCAAAGGACGACCATGGTGTTAGCAGGTGTGTGTCAAGATGTAAAATTTGCTCTGTCCTGGACTCAGCAGTTCCATCCAAGGAAACACTCTCTTACATGCAAAGGCGTGTAGAGGAAGGTCCCCAACTACACTGCTGTTCGCGGGAGTGAAAAGCTGGAAAGCACGATACATACGCATAATGCAATGCTATGCATTAACGTTTTTGATGTTTTTCTTACTGAAATGGAAAGATGGTGTGTACATAATAAATGAAAAGAGGCTACTATACAGGGTATATAGTTTTGGCTTAGAAATTGCTATTTACTTATACACATCAGCACACACACAGGGCTATGTCAGTATCTATAGATGACGGAACTGGGGTGATAACGGTTCCCTTTGTTTGCTGTGTGTGTGACAATGAAGGTATCATCTGCAGAACAGAACTTAAAAGGAAACTTCAGGAGATTTCAGTAGATGTTTTAGACAACTCAGAAGAAGTGGTAACATGGTCTTGGTATTTTCTTAGGTGTGATTTAAACATTTTAACAGACACATTTAAGTATAAATCTTACCTCTTATAAGCCTTTTAATTGAGTCCAGCTGTGTTAAAAGCAGTATTTCTTCATATTTTAATATCTCAAATTTAACCTCATATAGTTCTAATTGGACTTCATAATATTGTATTTCCAATTCATCTACAACATCTATATTTTTTTCTTGTTCTGGAAGATCTTCCATCTGGTTTTCACGGAAAAAGTAAGAGCAAGTTTAAATAATGAGTGCATTAAAAGCAAACATTAGATGCATTTGAGCAATGTTCTATTCTTTGTTTAATACCAAATATAAAACAGACAAAAATTTTTCCATTTCATTTAATAAAACAAAATGCCTTACTTGACGTTTGTTACAAATATTTTAATTTACCCTTGAAACACACGAAAACATTTAGGTTTTTGAGAAAAATAAGTGGCAGTGAGGCACCTGCGGTGTTTTCTGCTTCAAAGTCCTACCATTAGAGGAAGAAATTTAAGTGGCTACAATCCTGGGTAAAAAGTACCTTTTTATTGCCCTCAAGTTGTGCTGAAACACCGCTTGATTGATTTAAGTCTATCATCTACTTCAGTGCTGAGCTCAGTGGTATTATCAGGAGCATCCTATAGTATAATATTTCAAAAACATCTTGACTGGAAGGAAGCCTCCTGCCAACCTTCAGCGTTCTAAACTCCGACCAGGACAAGACCCTGCAGTGACTGGAGTGCGGAAGCTCTGTGACAGCGTTTGGAAAGAAAGGCGAGACCTAAAAGTGTGTTTTTCTGTTATTTTAGATTTTTTTAAGTTTATTTATTTTTAAGAGAAAGAGCAAGGGAGGGGCAGAGAGACAGAGAGAATCTCAAGCAGGCTCCGCCCTGTCAACAGAGGGCCTGACGCGGGGATCAGACCCACAAAGTGCTAGATCATGACCTGAGCCGAAACCAGGAGTCAGACCGACGGAGCCACCTGGGCGCCCCTAAAAAGTATGTTTTTTTAAACAAAGTTTCATTTATCTTTGTCTTACCTTTCCCTGAATTTCGGCTCTTTTGTGATTTAAACACAACTCCTTGGCCCTCATGAGCTGCAGCGTCTCCTGGGCTAACATCAGCTTGAGTTTTTCTAGCCGGGGAGTTGCCGCGGCCCAGGCAGCCTGGCCAAACCTCTTCCCGTCCTGTTCCATTTGCTTCTGCATTCCTGTTGGATTGGAATTAGTGAGATAAAACATAATTACAACTCGCCAAAAGGGGAAAAAAATGTATCCCGAGCTAATTCTTTGTTTACCGCCACCCACATTACTTACAAAACAGTCTTTTTAAAAAAAAAAATGTTTTATTTTAAGGACCTTTTATTGTCGCAAAAAAATACATACATAAAAATTTTAGATACTTCATTTAAAAAAAAAAGAGAATTAATACATCCCGAATCTCACCTACTGGAGGTGATTATTTCTTACACGTTGGTGCACATACCTTCCAGACTGCTTCTGTGTCCAGCTAGACAGGCAGTTTGAACCAAAAACCAAAAATAAGCAAAAACACCCCACAAGATCATCATTCTTTTTTGTATCTTATTTCACTTGACAGACCGTGGAGGTGTCGCCATTCAGAAAAAGCAGATCTAGAGCAGCTTGCTTAATAGTCATGTGGCACTTCACTTCATGAATGTAACTTCAGCTGGCAGCCACTCGGTGTCCTGTCTGGAGCCATCATCAACGACGACTCAGAGATGAGACAGAAGTCCTCGCCCCCACCCCCACCGCCTTCTGCCTCCTTGCCCTCCGTGGCTCCGGTTCCCATGAGGCTCTGCTCCAGCCCCCGTGCTCTGCCCTCCTCACACCTGCCACACTCGCCAGGCCCCCTCCAGCCAGGGCGCCTGAGCGAGCGCCCGTTCCCCTGCCTGGAACACTCTGCCCTCACGGCAATGCTCTCTCGGCTCCCACTGACCCTTCAGATCAGGGCAAGGGCCACTTCCCAGAGGCCCTCACTGACCTAGTGAAGGAGCCTCGTTCCCCTTGGTGGCTCTCAGGGCCCCGTGCTTCCCTTCTTCGTGTGGCCAGCTGCCACTGCCGTTCTCCCTGTGTCTGAGTGAATACAGAACAAGATCGCTCTGCCCTCACCAGACTAGACTGTGCAGCGTCTCTGTACTTCCCCTTACACTGAATCCCCAGCTCCTAGAAAACACAGTGCCTGGTGTTCAAGAGGCACTCAAATGTTTTTCAAATAAAATGAAAATTACACACATCTTAGTATAGAATTTTAAACTGTTACCTGCTAACGCTTTTACTGTTTCTTTAAAATAATTCACCGTGATGTCCTGAATAGAGACTATAGCTTCTTCAGCCCGTCTGCTCCATTCTTTGGCTTCCTTCTGCAAGGCAACTATCCTTTTAGGACCCAGATCATCCTCATCCAAGGATTTCTATAAAAGAAGGGGAAACCGTATCAGTAAGAGAGAAGAGTCGTGTAGAGCCATAGGAAATTGAAAGGAAATTGGTTACAGGCATTATTTCAACTACTTTTATTACTACTACATAGTTGATTAAATTTGATTCATTCAACAATTCCTTACTGAGTATGAATAAGGCTCTAAGCTAGGCACCACCTAGAAGACAAATGGATGCTCGGCGGCATAAAGAAAAATAAAAATCTACTTTGATTCTGCATTACTAGAATACCATTTTCTAGAGAGGCATGCTGTCAAGTTATGTTTCTCTACTAATACACAGTTGACTAGGGGCGCCTGGATGGCTCAGTCAGAGAAGCATGCAACTCTTGATCTCGGGGTCGTGAGTTCAAGCCCCAGGCTGGGTGTAGAAATTACTTTAAAAAATAAAATAAATTAGGGGCGCCTGGGAGGCTCAGTTGGTTAAGCATCCAACTTCAGCTCAGGTCATGATCTCACAGTTCATGAATTCGAGCCCCATGTCGGGCTCTGTGCTGACAGCTTGGGAGCCTGGAACCTGTTCAGATTCTGTGTCTCCCTCTCTCTCTGCCCTCCCCTGCTCCTGTTCTGTCTCTCTCTCTCAAAATAAACATTAAAAAATGTTTTTAAAATAAGAAATGAAACTTAAAACTTAAAAAACAAACAATTGTTTAAATCCCATATGTGTTGCTAGACATTCAGTATAGGCCCTGATACACAGCGTTCAAGTGTTAGCTGTTGCTACAGCTTCTTTTAGAAAGGGACACAGCAGGAAGCTTTGCAATATAATTCTTCTCTGGAGGGCAAAAATAATACAAGAGCCTAAAAGATAGTAAAATCTACACGTTCATAACTATGACATGTGCTAGTTGTCGTTCGGCATCCAATTCTTCTGCAAAGCTAACAACAAAAGCAAGGTGCCTGCATGGGACTCTCTCTCTCCCCCTCTCTGCCCCTCCCCTGCTTGCTCTCGCTCTGTCTCTAAAAATAAGTAAATAAACTTTTAAAATGTATACACACACACACACACACACACACAGGTTAGCCATCAGGGAAATGTGAATCAAAACCACAAAACACCACTTTACATCTACTCGGCTGGCTAGAATCAAAAAGACAGTGTTGGCAATCCTGTGGACAAACTGGAACCCTTATCAAGTCCTGGCAGGGATGTAAAAGGACACTTCTGCATTGGAAAACCGTCTGACGGTTCTCTGAAAACGTTAAATATAGTTATCCTGTGACCCAGCAATTCCGGATATACACCTAGGAGATATACATCTAGGAGAAATGAAAACACAAGCCACACAGAAACTTGTACACAGATGTTCAGAGCAGCACTATTCCTAATAGTCACAAACTGGAAACACCCTAAATGTCCATCAACTGCTAAACGCCTAAGTAAAATGTGCTATATCTGTACAGTAATTGCTATTTGACAATAAAAAGAAATGAAGTTCTGGAACATGCTACAATATGGATAGGCCTCAAAAACTCACTGCATAAAAGGGGCCAGACACAAAGGACCACGTGCTGTATGAACGCATACAAGATGAAATGTCCAGCGTGGGGAAATGCCACAGTAGCGGAAAGCTGGTCGCCCAGCGTTGGGGGAAATGGCGAGTGACTGCTAACGGGTATGGGGTGTCTTTTGGGGGTGATGCAAATGTTCTGGAACTAGACAGTGGTGATGGGTGCACAAATGAATACACTTAAAACCACTGAATCGTACACCTTAAATAGGTGAACTGTTTGGTCTATGAATTACATCTCAATGAAGCTGTTCATTAAAGAAAAAACATGCAGGAAGTAACTATCCAAATCATAAGCTTTCAGAATAATGAACAGAACAACGTTCTCCAGAAGTTTGAGTGCCATGAGTTTTATCTAAACATGATGCCATTTCTACAGGACAGTGGTGCGGCAGTGGCCATCAGTGTGTGTATGGAGGCTGGCCCAGTGCAAGGGGCAGAGATCAAGAGATCTCTCTGATCTCTTCTGACTCCAGTTGGCTGAGACCCAAGGAAAGCCTTTAAAGGCCTCTGGACTAGAGGGTTCCTTTGTAACCTGACAAGAGGTCACTGGGGTGTCTCACAGCTCAAGGAAATGATAGTGATGGCAACATTTACTAAAATTTAAATTAATGAATTATGATCCAGGGCCTGCTATTTAAAGTTTATTTTTATCAGGGCACCTGGGTGGCACAGCCAGTTAAGCGTCTGATGTCAGCTCAAGTCATGATCTCTTGGTTCATGAGTTCGAGCCTTGCATCAGGCTCTGTGCTGACAGCTCAGAGCCTGGAACTTGCTTCGGATTCTGTATCTCTGTCTCTCTCTGCCCCTCCCCCACTAGTGCCCTCACTCTCTCTCTCAAAACTAAATAAACATTAAAAAGGTTTCTTTAAATAATAATAAGCTTGATATATCTACACTATCATCTAAACAGAAGGGTGAACCCAAAGGGCAAACACAGACTAAAACTTAAATATGATGAAAGAAATAAAATGTGACAAATAGTAGATCTGATAAGATAAAAATATAAAGAAAACATACCAAAATATCAAGCTTACATAAGGTTGCAACTTCTCTCATATCCCTAAATGGCTGCAGCAAATACTGGAAGAACGTGGTTGCCGCCATAACTAGTTCCTGGTAGGCTTCATCTTCCTCTTGATAAACTTTCATTAATGCCACCATGGTGTGGGCTGTATCGTGTCCCTGAAGGACCTAGAAAGCAAAATGTAAGTAAAGCTCAAGTATGGACAGTATTTATAAGCTTGTACCAAACAAACAAAACTAAGAAACCTTAATGTTCTAAACTTTAACTTTTTTTTTATTTTTTTATTTTTGAGAGAGAGACCACGCGAGTGGGTGATGGGCAGAGAGAGAGAGAGAGAAAGAGAGAGAATCCCAAGCAGGCTCTGTGCTGCCAGGGTAGAGCCTGACTCGGGTCTTGAACTCACAAAACCATGAGATCCTGACCTGAGCCAAAACCAAGAGTCAGAAGCTTAACCCACTGGGCCACCCAGGTGCCCCAATGTCCTAAACTTTAAAATTTTAAATACTGATTAAATATTGAAAAGCTATTGTTCTCCGACCAAAATGCACAATAAAACAAGAACGGTTAAATCAAATCCTGGTATAGCCACAGTAGAATATCATTACTGTAATCATTCAGTAGTGTGACACCACTAACTCCTTTTATAAAACCATTTTAATATAAAAAGCTCATTCTCTATGTAGCTTGAGATGTAATTAAGATTTTGAAATGGGACTGAATTCTTCTCTCACACCCCTCTTCTGCGAAAGAATGCACAGAGGGGCCGCTCAGTCGGTTAAACTAACCTTAGGCTCTTAATTTCGCTCAGGTCATGACCTCACTCTTCTGGGTTTAGCCCTCCCTCCCACCCCATTGGACTTTGCGCTGCCAGCCCAGAGCCTTGCTTGGGATTCTCTCTCTCTCTCTCTCTCTCCCCCCACCCGTCCCTCCCTCTTCCCCCACTCTCTTCTCTCAAAATGAAACATTAAACAAAATTCAAAAGAAGGCAGAAAAAATCATCCAGAGTAAGAATGGCCTATAATGAGAACGGGCAAGGCGTCAGAGCACCACTCTTGGGCACCCACATACACTGGGCGCACACACGCCGTATTTTCTCCTAAACCCTCCGGTGAACTTGTGGTCTCACTCCCCTTAAGTGCTGAAAGTTTACCAAGGAATGAAGTGTTCGGTTCCCCGGACGACCTCCTTTAAGTCTAAACCAGCACTCCTGTCGCTATTCCAAATGGGTACCTAAAGCTCCAGCCCCCTCCGCTTCCATTTGAGCGAGTCTGCGCTACTTTCACCGCCTTCCTCCTAGAGGCCCCGTGGGCCTTCGCTACTCCTGGTCCCTTCTTCCCAGGACCTGGAAGCGTTTCCATCTATGCGTGTGGTCGGTCCCCACGTGCACTACGGGACGTCCCCGGTTCCGCGTTCCCCGAAGACGCACACGGCAGCCGGCTCCGCCAGCGTTTCCGGACAACGAGGTCGGCACCGAGAATGGACCCCGACCCGCCCGCGCTCGCCGCCGCCCCAGCCTCGCGGCTCCGCGACAGGTGACGCGCACCTGCGCACCTGCGGGCGCCCCGCCCACCGCCCGTGGCTCCCCGCCGTCCGGCTCCCGGGCACCCCGCCCCCTCCCCGCCCACGCCGGCCGCACCGCCGCAGCGACCCCTAGCGGAGCGCGGCGGGAGGGCCGGCGCACCTGGCACAGCCGCGCGCCCGCCGCGGCCCGCCGCGCGCGCAGGGCCCGCTCCCGGAAGTCGCGCGGACTCTCGCAGTCGGCCGCGCCGCCCTCGGCCGGGAAGAGCGCGTCGCGCACCGCCGCGCCGCCGCAGCCGCTCGCCGCCTCGCCCAGGTAGCGCTCCAGCCGCGCGCACAGCTCCTGCAGCGCCGCGTCGCCGGGGCCCTCGCGCGCCGGCCACACCAGCTCCCACAGCCCGAGCCCCAGGCCCCAGGCCCCGCCGGCGCGCGCGTCCAGCTCGGGCGGCAGCGGCGGGAAGCAGCGCTCCAGCGGAGGCCACAGCGCCGCCAGCTGCCGGTGCGCGCCGCGGAGCCCGGCGGCCGACAGCAGGCCCGCCCAGCTCGGGGACGACGCGGCGGGCTCGGACTCGGACCGGCTGCCCTCGCGCCGCCGCCGCCGCTGCGCCGTGCGGTCGTGACAGGTCACCGCGAACTTGCCCTCCGCGTCGTTCCAGGCCACGAGGAAGCGCAGCTGGTGCCGCTCGGGCACGGCGAAGAGGTCCTCGCGGACCGGCACCCAGCCCTCCAAGCTGTCGGGCTGCTCGTCCTCCATGGCCGGCGGCTCAGCGGCCGGAGGGCTCGGCTCGCGCGGGCCCGGCCTCCCCGCACCCCCCGCGGCCGGCCGCGGCCGGCGACATTCCAGCCGGACTGCGCTCGCGTCAGCGCCCCGCGGGCGCCGCTCCCTCTCCCGGAGCCTCTGATTGGCTGTCGGCGGCCTGGGCGGGTTCTCGGCAGCCAATGGGGAAGGTCGGAAGTCTGTATCCGTCCGGGCCGTCGGAACCCAGCGCTGTCGCAGCCGCCTCTGGGGCCCGAGAATTACCTCTACTGCCTCACCTTGTCCACCTTTGTACCTAGTGATGTAGGAAGAGCGAGCGAGTTCTCGCCTCCGCCTCCTGCGGTTAAACTTCGAAGCTGCTGAGAACGGGGACCGGCGGTGTCTCCTCGCCCACCAGGGCGCTGGTGAACACGCGCTCGAGAACGGTGCAAACTTGCTGGAGGCCACGCGTTAGACCAGACGTGAGGAGTTATTCCCGGAGGGCCTCTAAGCTCCGGGCTCTGGGTAAAAGCCACACATTTGTTGTTACCAATTCTACAAGCTCTCACGGGGCGTGTGCTGGGGGCGGGGGCAGTGCAGGGGGGCATCCCCCCCCCAAAAAATCTCTCTCTCTGCCTTCAGAGCGTCCCATGTCCCAGCCAGCATGTTTAAATACGATGTGTTCCCACTCTTCATTTTACAGCCAAGGAGACCGAGACCCAGCGAAGAAACGTGTCCTAACACGCACAGTCAGGCTGGTAAGACCACCGGCTGCTACCCAAGACCTGTTTCAGGAAGTCGGGATGTCTGGTTTGCACGTGGGGATGGCATGGGACTTGGAGCTGGTCGGGTTCATGGCCTCGCCTTTCTGTCCAGGAAACGCACA